>MU863628.1:381821-419693 GCA_033575675.1 Parathielavia hyrcaniae
CCCCCCCTCCCCCGTCCCCAGCAACAGAAACACCAGCAGAGTCAGCACCAAGCTTTTCATCCAACCGCCTCTTCATCTCCAGCACCCTGACCCGCTTGCGCTCCTCGGCCCTGACCCGCCGCGCCTCCCTCTTGTCCCTCAGCACGTACGGCCAGCCCCGGACGACGGCGGCCAGCAGCCTGACGCCCAGGGCAAAGTGCTCGCGGGCCTGGCGGAAGTGGTCCCCCGCATCGGCGTAGTTGGCGCGGGTCACGGCGGAGCGCTTCCGGGCGCGGTAGGCGCGCTCGGCGCGCTCGGCCTGGCGGAGGTTCTCCATGGCGCGCCGGCGGGTCGTCTTGAGGGCGGCTTCGGTGCCTGAGGTGCCGGGGCGTTGGTGCGGGATCGGGGTGGTGGTGGTGGTGGGGTCGGGGAGGGGTTTGGAGTCGGGGGACGGGGGGCTGGCGGCGGCGGCGGCGGGACGGGCCATTGCTTGGTGGGTGGTGGTTGTTGTTGTTGTCGGGGAGGGAGGGGTGGGAGGAGTGGTGGTGGTGGTGTTGGGTGTGCGGAACATGGGGGTCTGGTTGAGATGAAACGAGTGGACGGCCCGGAGTGGACGGTGCCTTGTTGATTCTTGGTTATAGGTAAGCGAGTTTGTTCAAGAGAGTAAGTGGCTGAGAGAGAGCAAACACATGATGGTTCAAAAGGGGGGTCACTTTCTGGTTATATCCCGCTCCCCTATTGTACATAAGTTCAACAGGCTCCCTTCCGGCCAACCTACCTTGCTACCTTGGCCGCCGGGTCCGTTGAAAAAATGGCCTTGTCACTGGATGACTCTTTCACGATGGGTCTGGCCCCATCAAATTCATGCGATGGTGTTTGACCCCTGAAGCCAAGAAATGATACTTTGTACGAGGCCCTTAAAGACTATCTACAGCTGCCGGACAGCTGGGAGACGGCTGGTGTTTGTCGAACGCATGACAATCTCATCAAACAAAATGAGACGCCAGCTAATAGTGATGCATGTCGGCGATTATGGGCAAGGAATATTGGAAAGGGGGCCTGGAAGTGGCGCACTATGTGAGAACCTCAGTGCCTGCCGGGGTTCGGGATAGGAAGCGGAAAATCAACGAAGTGCCAGTCTGCTGCGCGGAACCGGGAATGTGACAGGTAAAGAACCCAGAGCTGCCCCGCAGTCATGGAATCAGAACAACGCCAGGACAGCTCCCAAGGCAATGCCCAAGCCTAAATTACGTCCAGCGGTCCACCTAGAGCCCGCAAGGCCCATGGCCGCTGACGGGGTCGTGGTCGTGGCCAGTCCCGAAGCTGTCTCTGTCCCAGTGGAAGTAGTGACCGACGTCCCAGTCGTAGCCGATGTCTCAGCAGTGGTGGCCGATGTCCTAATAGGAGTCGAAGTGGCTGAGCCCGTGCTAGTGGTAGCCGACGCTGTCGACGACGACGACGACGACGAGGACTCCTCCGCACCGTACTCGGCAATATCCAAAACAAACGTCCCGTTTCCCTTGGCCCCGCTGGAAAAGACCTCGTAGCTCGCCCAGCTCGGCTCCCCATCGGTCCTCAGCCCCGCACACGCCTCGCGGTTGGCGTTGCTCGCGCAGATTCTGCCGCCGCCGCCGGTGACGCCGCCGCCCGCCTCGGTGCACGAGACAAAAAGCTGGGTGATGGTGCGCGACAGGTTGTCGAAGAAGTCGTCGTCGTCGTACGACCCGGGCGACAGGCACGCCCGGCAGCCGTTCATGGACGTGTACCAGCCGTCCGGGTTGGGGATGCACACGCAGTCGCGGATGGCGCTGCTGCTGCGCGGGTCGCCCGGGAGCTTCTGGCAGGTGAGCATCGCCTGGTAGATGGGCCAACACCCGCACTCGTCCAGCTTGTTGGGCCCGTCGTCGGCCGACTTAACCGAGGACCAGCCGTTGGGGGTCGCGGCGGACAGTGCCGCGAGAGCCGCCATGGCCGTGAGGAAAGCCGGGTATTGCATTTGTGCCGTAGACGAGGCAGGCCCCGATGGTGTTGAGTGCTGCGTGGCGTGTGTCGATAACTTGGTGTCGCGCAGATGGATCCGTGGATACGCGACGTGGTGATGGGCGCGTTGAGGATAGAAGAGTTCTCCGGAGGGCCCGGGCAGACCAACAAAGATTGGGGAGCCTGACAGCTCATTTTATGTTGACAGGGGTTGGAGATGCCAAGCTGAACTGTCGGCCTTGCGGTTGCCTGGCACAAGAGAGGCCGTTGCGTCGTGTCGGTGTTCGTCGCCCTGCATCCGTAAAACTGCCCATCTTGGACCCTTGATTTTCAGAATGGTTGTTGACATTCCCAACCTCCAGGGTTCCAGGTTGAATCAAGTCAGGTCCCTTGATATGCTCACTTTGCATTACGTGTTGGTACCACCAATAAGAATGGACAAGTACGTACGCGTGGGCAAGTGGGCCTCGGAACCCTCCAGGAGCCCTCCGCTTTTCGTGGCTCGATTCCAACTGACCTGAGGTGGTTCGAATCACCATCCCCAAGTCGAGGCTTCGATTGTTGGCGACGAGTTGCCCTGGATCGGCGATTCTATCCGAGGACAGAGCAACGGGTGCCCTGTCGACGCCCCACTGCTAGCGATGGTGGTGGAAAACCCCACGGAAACCCACAAAATGCTCCACAAAAGCATGTGAAATTCCCCAGGTGTGGTCAACATTCCAGGCTGCCAGCTTGGCCAGTTCCGCCGATTCCCGTTTGCAACACTGCACTTTTCGTGTGACGTCGTTCTTCGAGAACGTGCCTCCGGACCACCACCCGACTGCGGCGGCACGGCAAGCACGGCAAGCTTAATTTGTCTTGGCGTGACGAGATCCGGTTGGCTCCTTGATTTGTGCCGCTGGGATCGATCGCACGAGCCAATTGACGACGGCCATCCGCTCGACCCCTCTGTCTCTGTGGCATCTCCTCCATCTCCTCCGACCCGCTCCTCCCTACCACACAGTATACACTGTACATAATCGTATCCCCCGCAGCACGGGTGATGCTCCCACAGCTCAACGCTTGTCTTCGCTGATTCGGTCTTCAACACCGAACCGAAAATGAGCACGTCAACCGCCCTGCCCGCCGGGCTCGACAGCGTCCGCCAACGCGCCCGAACACCCTCTACCTCGACTGATGCCACATCCCACTCTGCCGATGGGGCTGAGCCCGATGCCATTCATGGAGACGGAGAGGTCCGGACCAAGAGGACCTACGGCCGCACTCCGGACGGGACGGGTAGGCGCCTGCTTCTACCATCATCAGTTGGATGAGGTCACGCGACAGGAATCTGACGCCTTGTGCCTGCACAGTCTTCGTTGTCCCTGAGACGCACGACATGGTCTCGCAGCTCCTCGATCCCCGCGAACCGAAGAATCTCTCCGACGCCCTGGTGCTCGCCATTCTCGCCCTCCACATCTGGGCCGCATACGCCCTGCCCTCGAGTCTCAAGCGTCCCATCTTCGCCCTCATCTTCCTCTTCTGGAGGGCCTCGTACAATGTGGGGATCGGCTACCTGCTGACCGTCCAGTCCAAGTACAAGCTCATGGTGACATGGGCCAGGCGCCTCAGGCTGTTCGAGGACCCGTCCACGGGCAAGAACCCGCGCCCATGGCTGCACCAGCTGCTCCAGACCGAGCTCGAGGCCAAGATCCCCGAGGATTACAAGATGGCCCAGGCGCCCCTCGAGTACAACACCTGGCTTGTCTTCCGCCGCATCGTCGATCTCATCCTCATGTGCGACTTTGTCTCGTACTGCCTCTTCGCCATTGTCTGCGCCCACAAGCCGGCGGGCGAGGGGTTCCTCATGGCCTTTGCTCGCTGGGCCATTGGCATTGCCCTTGTTGGCTTTAACCTGTGGGTCAAGCTGGACGCACACCGAGTGGTCAAGGACTATGCCTGGTACTGGGGTGGTAAGCAGAAGCTTCCCTTGACCGAGTTGCCCATACTACCACGACGCTGACATGCACCAGACTTCTTCTACCTCATCGAGCAAGAGTTGACCTTTGACGGTGTCTTCGAAATGGCCCCGCATCCCATGTACTCCATCGGCTACGCTGGGTACTACGGCATCTCCATGATGGCCGCGAGCTACGACGTGCTCTTCATTTCCATCCTCGCGCATGCCGCCCAGTTCGCTTTCCTGGCCATCGTCGAGAACCCCCATATCGAAAAAACCTACAACCCTCCGCCGCCCCGTCAGCGTGCCGTGTCCGAGGTCAGCGCCCAGTCCGAGAATACCGTGGACTTGTCCAAGAAGACGCCGGCAGCCCCCTCCACACCTGTGCCTGTCCACAATCTGCTGGGCTTGCAGAACTTTGACCCTTTCCGCATCACGGACTACGCCACCCTGCTCCTCGTCGGCTATCTGGCCGCCCTCGCCATGACAACTCCCGACACCCCCACCTATCGGACCCTCTTTGTGCTGAACGCCCTTTTCTGGCGTCTGTGGTACTCGGTCGGCCTCGGTGTCATCCTGACCAAGCAGTCGAGCGAAAAGATGTTCACTAGGCACTTCGTCAAGTACGGTGAGACTCCCAATGAGGCCTGGCGGCAGTGGAAGAGCATGTACCATTTTAGCATGACGTTGTGCCACGCCTCATTTCTCGCCGCCTGCTGGAAGATGTACACGTACCCGGAGGACTGGGGCTACGGCTGGGTTCTCCTGAAGCACGTCGTCGGCCTGAGCCTGGTGGCACTCCAGATCTGGACCGCCACCAGCATTTACGACTCGCTGGGCGAGTTTGGCTGGTTCTACGGTGATTTCTTCTTCGACGGCGCCGGCAAGCTGACGTACGGGTCCATCTACCGCTTCCTCAACAACCCGGAGCGCGTCATCGGCACGGCTGGCCTCTGGGGTGTGGCGCTCATCACGTGGAACAGCGCCATCTTCATGATTGCTCTCATCAGCCACATCCTGACGCTCGGTTTCATCTCGTACGTCGAGAAGCCGCACATGCAAAAGATCTACGGCGAGAACCTGCGAAAGGAGGCCGGCCTGACCAAGTTCATCAAGCGCTCGCTTCCGCAGCCCGTCAAGGGCCTGCAGGACAGTGTCGACAAGGTGTGGGAGGATTCCAAGCACTTTATCGACGACTTTGTCGACGTCGCTCGCACGAGACTGGCCGCCGGCTCCTCCACAATCGTCAGGGACACCTCGGCCTTGCTCAACAAGTATCCCGCTCGCCTCACCCTCAGCCGCATCTCGCCCGACGCCGGGTACGACGCCAAGCACTACGCCATCTCGGTGGAGGGAACGCCTCTGGTGGCTGCCGACGAGAAGGCGACGGGGAAGGAAAGCGCCAGCGCTCGGGTGTCCAAGGACGTCAAGACCAAGGTCTTCGAGTACGGCGCGCCGATCCGCGTCCGGTGGACTGCGCCGGCCAACCACAGCAAGAAGGACTGGGTCGGTCTGTACATGGTCACGGACAATAGGTCTCGCGAGGTGACCGAAGTGCCGACCCTGGGCCGCTGGGTGCCGACGTGTCCCGGCAAGTACGACACCACCACGGACCAGGGCATCGTGTCGTGGGACCAAGGGGTTCCGGCGTCGGACCCCCCGGCGGCGACCGAGACGGATCTCGTGCAGGGCGAGATGGTGTTTGAGGGCGACAAGCTGTGGTGGACGCAGGGCGTCTTCGAGTTCCGGTTCCACCACGGCGGCGGCCACAACGTCATGGCCATCTCGGAGCCGTTCGAGGTGCGGCTGGCCAAGGTGGACGACGAGGACGCCGGCGTCGTCGGTGCCGCCGAGGTCGAGGCCGCGCTGCTCCCCATCGTCCGCAACTGCCTCGACCGCGACCCGGACATCGCGCCCGCCACGGTGGAGGAGCGGTTCGGCGCCCACGTGGAGAGGGACAGCAAGTACGCCAAGCGGGTCGTGTATGCCATCCAGCACATGTTTGGCGTCGAGTTTGCGCCCGCCGTCGTGCCGGCCGATGGGGATGTGAAGAAGCTCGCATGGCGGATATGCAGCGCTAAGGAGGTGCTTGTAAGTTTTCTTTGTTCTTGGTTTTCCTGTCTTCTGCACCCTTGTTTTGGCGGATGGCTGACTGCGGAGTTGCAGGCACCCTATAGCATGTCGCAGAGACAGGGACCGTCGACACCGGTTAGGGACAAGTTTCCGGAGGCTGTGCTCTAGAGGATGGGGGTTGTAAGGCGTACGAGGGAGAATCTCTAGATGTTTCTGCATGGCGAACGAGGGTGTGTTGCATGGCATGGGGTTGTGGGACTCCACTAGAGACCGCCACATGTCGATAGGTTCCTGCTGTTGGTGTGAGGCGTGTGTGGGTGTCTATATAGGGAAAAGCATCAGGCGATGGGGTGCGCGCGGGAAGGAAGCCAGCATAAAGTGGTTAGGCATGGTTTTTTTTTTGTTTTGGAAAAGGAGTGGCGGAAGTCCAAAGGTCGCTGGGACGGGAAGCAAACCTGAGAACAAGTCGTGGCTGAACTCTTGTTTCAAACGTGCGCACCTCTTGTCGTCGTGAAAGGAGTGTATTATTAAATCGACGTCCACAAAGGTATCCGAAGTATCATCCATGCTTTCTCATCTGAGCCATCCTGCCGTCCCATGCCACTTCTCTTCTGATCAACCCGGATCCCTCCCCCGGAGACACCATCCGTCACATCCTTTTATTCTTCCAAGAGATCAACACCTGGATAGCCCCCAACCCCCCATCACCTTCCGACCCAAGCCACAGAACAGGCAGTGTGAAGCACATCCTGCAGATTGCTAGCAGCACCCCCCTTAGGTTTATTCGCAATCCTCCAACACCTCAGCCAGCACATCAGCGTCACCCGAGGCACGCGCAAGCGCCACGGCCCTGCTCCGCAGCCGCGCGAGCTTCATCTCGTTGGCCTTGACGCGCCTCGCCAGCGCCCGGCGAGCGTTGCGCGCAGCACCAGCACCAGCACCAGCACCAGCACCAGCACCAGCACCAGCACCAGCAGCGGTACCAACACCAGCGCCGGCGGCATTGTTGTTGGGATCGGCCATTTGCACGGGCACGACGCCGCCAAAGGGGCCTGCGCGAGCCCCGTTCTGGCACCGCACCAGGCAGACGTTGTCTTGGCCTGCGACGGTGCCGGTGCAGGTCTGGCTGGCGGGGATGGAGGCTGTGAGGGGGAAGTCGGTGGATTCGCCGTCCTGGTTTTTTTTGGTGTTTATGTTAGTTTTTTTTGTTATTCAAGGGGGTTTGTGAGTAAGGTTTGGTGGTTGGAGGGGAGGGGTGGTTGTGAGGGTTGTGAGGGTGGTTGGTTAAGGGGGGAGGAGGGAGAAGGGGTTTGGATATGGATGAAGGGGGCAGAGACGTACGCGGTTGCGGGATCTGCGGCCTGGGACGTTTTGGGTGACTTGGATGTTGGTCCTGGTGGTTCGGATTGTTAGTTCTCCGTATATAGGTACTGTTGAAAGACTTGGGAGAGGGAGATAGGGCAGAAAGAAGCATACCAGGTCTGGGCCGTGCCGTCGGCGTTGATCATGCAGGTGTACGGGCCGGCGCCGTCCGAGTTGACCTGGTGCAGCGTCATCTGCACCTCGCCGCCGGGAGTGACCTGGGGCAGGGAATCGCCTGTCTCAGCCATGATGGCCTCGGTACCGGCCTCAAGGTTGTTGTCGCCGCCGGCCAGGGTCTCGCCGACCGTGTCCTCGGCATCGCCCCGGAAGCGGGTCGAGTCTTGCTGGAAGGGGTTGCGCCGGGTGCCGTCGCGCGGCGTGCTGGTGTCGACGCCGAGAGCCATGCCTGTGCCGCCGGCGTCTCCCGTGGCCGCGATGATGGCGCCGTGGCCAGCTGCGAACCGGGCGGCGGCCAGCAGGGTGAGCGTGATGAGCATCTTGGAGGAGGCCATTTTGGGAGTTGGGTTCTGTGTGAAGCGGGAGGAGAGAGAGAGTAGAGAGAATGAATACTAAGGTGATATTAAAATCCTGTCCTGCAGGTGGAAGAAGAGAGAGTTGATGAGTTGATGCCGGTCGGTCCCCTGGACTGTGACTGTGGTGATGAAGGCGATGGTGATGGAGGTGAAGATGCTGTCCAGGACGGTCAGTCGCACCAGGTTATATACACCACCGCTGAGGAGGAGAAGCTCGCGATATCACCACCCGCGGTCTCACCATCCCCTCACCCTCTCCCATGCCCTTCACAATAATCCGATGTTGAAGTCTCACATTTCACCACGCGCAGCACGGCAGAGAGTCTCTGGGCGACTCCTCATCGCAAGCCGTCCCTCTTCTTGGGCAGATTCCAAGCCTTGGTATGTACCAGGCGAACGGGACACACATTGAGATGTCTCAGGATTTCTCACCAGCGAGTTCTCATGCGAGCCACAACCCCCCGTCCGTGCGCCCTGCTGGGCCGGTGGGAAGTTTCCAGCTTCAACGGACGGCAGTGCATCTCGGTGATCTCCAAGCCGTCTTGGCACTGTCGGCAGTCGATCATGAAGATCCACAGGTCTCACAGATTTGTGTCTACCAGCAGTCCTTTGAAGGCCCAAGATCAAAGCTCCGATGGCGCCGGGCGATCCTCTTTCTGCGAGTTATTCTTGACGACATGTTGTAAACACACACTCTGAGGTGATCAGCTCTTCAACTTTGGATTTCGAGTTGTCTTCTTGACTCGAGGCTTCTCCGGGATTGGCGACTTCCTCACGGGCCCGTGGTTCCTCCTCTGTTTCGCGCTGGAACAGCTTAGTGATTGATGAGTGATGATGTTTTGAAACTCACGAGTGCCGCTGCGAAACTGGTTTTGGACGTCTCCACCAAGCCTCGACTTGAAACCTCAGCTGCATACCCCAGATGCACGGACGCTGGATGGCTTGACGTCTTGTCCCTGATTTTTCTTCGACTTGACAGCAGAGGCCAATTGCCGAGCAGGGACTACGCTTCGGGCGTTTCAACTGCATGGTGTTGCGGCTCTTGTCCCCTGCCAACAACACAGCACAGCCACGATCGCCCCGAACTGTAACTCAAGTCGCTGAGCTCAGGTCTGGCCATGGACAAACCAGGAAACGCGGAAACTGATGAGTCTGCAGCTCATCGTTATGGCTCTCTAGATCGCGGCACCACTTGCAACCTCCAAGCCTCTCATAGAGGGGATTCAGCGTACTGGCCTTTGCGGTGTATCATCAACAACAGCCCCCGAAATTCTGCTCCCTCCTTGGCCGCCCAAAATCATTTCTACCGTCCGTCTACCGGGCTTGGTGCGCAGCGATCGGGGCATTATGTTTTGAAACAGCCGCCGGAGCCCGGTCAGCTTTGTCGATCAAACAGGCGTCTCTCGGTCGCAAGAAGAAGCATATCGCGAGGCCAATCACATCAACACCCTGCTACTTTGTGAGATGCATTGCAAAACAATGGAAACCCACGGCAAGTCACCAAGCTGATCTCGAATGGTTCGCCGAGGAGGGGTATTCGATACGAGTCCCAGGCTGCTCAGCCTCCTATGCCGAATGGCCTAGCTCTAAAAGGGAGCTGCAGATCGTGGGGACTCAGCCTCGCAACCCAGCTTGTGGTGGCATCTCATGGAGCATGGGGCACTAGACATACTAGACACAGATCGGTCAAGGCCGGCGGATCACTTGACCCGGAGGTTGAAAGTGCTGGGATGCGTGCGCTTCCCTCGACCGAGGAGAAAATCGGGATAGCCCCGGCGGGGCTGCTTCCACCATTAGCTTAGTAGACAAGTCGAGGGAGTATACACACCTGCTGTCCTCACCAGGGACCTGGGAACTTCCAGACCCACGCCATCAAAAGACTGTCTCAGACCAACGACACCAGTTTTCGGTCCCGAGAAGCCCATTGCGCCGTCTTTGCCGCCGAGCGGCGGACCGCTGACTGTCCGAGGGAATCTGCCGGAGCCTGGGCCGGCCGTGTTGGTTCCAAGCCCGGATCCAGGGGTGGACGCAAAGGCTAATGACGTCGGGTTCCTGAGCTGCAAGTTGCCGGATGGCGTGACTGGTATCTCTGCCCATGAGCGGTTAGCGGGCTGCCTCTGCCATGAACAGCATAGTGGGCCATCCTACGCTGCGAGCTGGTCGGCTTGTTCCACTCCATCAAAGTCGTCGAGTTGGGCTGAGTCTTTGCGTATTTGGGGCTGGCTGGGAAGTATTCGGGTGGGCCGCCTCGAGCACCAACAGATGCGACTGGGCGAGGGAGTTGGGAGTGGCTTTGTCCGTGATTTGGGTCTGCGTCGCCAGCTGCCCTCATGGGCGTTCGTGATTTCGAAACGCTCGGCGGAACTTCCAGGTTTTGGCTGAGCAACACCCTCTGCTTGAGCTTGCTGTAGAGCTCCTGAGACTGCGAGAGCTCCTTGGTCCGGTTCTCCAAGGCGACGCGGAGTTGCTCGTATCTGCGCTTGACAGAATGTTCCTCTACTTCCATGTCTAAGGCAGGTAGCGTGAGTAGTGGCCTGAGGGTCCCGATGGGAGGTTGACCTGACCTCGTATCTTTTGTGTCAGAGAGGTGATCCTTTGGTTGGCCTGGCTCCATACGTTCTCAATCTCCCCCTGAAGCTCGGCGCAGTAGTCCTTCAACTTGGCGTTCCTTCGCACTTGGTATGAGCTTCCACCAGTAAGCCAACAGAGCCCATCAAGGCTTTGGAGCGGGGGAGACAAACATCTGGTTTGCCGTTTGGTATGACCAGAATGTCAGGGCCCTCCCAGCGCACTCCATGACGACGGTTGGGCTGAGACCGCTCAGCGCGATTGACTTCCACTCTTCCGAGGGATCGAGGAGCTGCTCGCATATTTCCGAGGCATTCAGAGGGCCCCTGCAGACAGGACAAGTGTAGGGTCCCTGCTGCGCTGCCAGTCCATGGCTGTTGGCGCACTGCAGACAGATGGCATGGCTGAGCGAGTGTTGGGTTTAGTCAACTGCAGATACGGTAAAATCAGGTGTCAATAAGAAGGGAGCAAGACTCACCTACACACGGTCACAACTGCCTGTCCCGTGAGTTGGAGACCGCAGTCTTGTACGTTGCAATTTAGTTGTTGCTCCATTTTATGTTGAGAACAGATTGCTCTCGGCAAGTAACTTCCTGTGGCGTTCCAGATGAGTCGATGCCGAGCTGGACTGGCTGAGGCGGCATCGCGAGGGCTGGTGGATGACGAGGAAACAACAGTTGAACAGCCCAGGGATCAGTGAGCGCCCGGGGAGGTGTCTTCCACGTCCTCCAAGTTTGAGTCCACCATGGAAGCAGGCAGATACGGCATCCCGTACGCATGTAGGAAGGCGCGTCTAGGATCTCCTCTAGGTTACACGCTCCTTCCTCGAGTGTGTCTCGAGAACTTGTACCACGGGACTCCCGTCATGAGTAAGAGATTTTATAGAAATTCGATCCCACGGGAGAAGGTAGAGTTCCATCGTATCTGCTCGGGGCTCTCGGTGACAAAGAGAATTCCTTTGTTGATGCCCTCATTGTATCCCGTGAGCGAGCGAGCGATCATCACGATATCAAGTTATAACAGTTCAAGCCACAAGAGTGGAAGTCGCCAAGCCCATGGGCATTCTTGCACGGAAGGAGCCGTGCCCCACACTTGGTCCCTCGCCCCGCCAAGCATTTGGTCGCCGTCCGGCAGGCACCAGCTGTCAGCACCAACGGCACCAACAGTTGGTGATGATCCAAGCAGCACCACCTCTCACTAGTAGCTGCTCTCACAACGACTCTCCCCGGAATCCAGAGCACAATGACAGAAATCGTCATGAGCCAGACCCCTCCGATCCTTCATGGGCCTTCAGAAAAAGAACGCAAATATGACCGACAACTACGGCTGTGGGCAGCAAGCGGCCAGGCGGCTCTCGAGTCGGCAAACCTTCTGTTGGTGAACTCCGGGGCAGGGACAGTCGGCGCAGAGACTCTGAAGAATCTTGTGTTGCCAGGTAAGGTGCCTCTGACAGAAACCGAGCCGGCTCTGTTAACAGCCCGCTCCAAGGCATCGGCCGCTTCGCCATTTACGACGAGGCTCGGGTGCAAGAGGCCGACATGGGCGTCAACTTCTTTCTCGATGACAGCTGCCTGGGACAGTCACGGTCGCAGAGCTTGACGGAGCTCATCACAGAGCTGAACCCGGACGTGCAAGGAGCTTGGTATCCCAATGAGGTAGGTTGAGGAGGCAGGGGAACAGAGGAGACGGCATGCTCACGTGGTCGGTGTACATAGGGCGTGCAAACACTCGACTCGCTCTTGGCCGACTCCCCGGTATTTACAGCCATCCTCTACACACACCCCATCCGCCCAGATCAGCTCTCGCAGCTCGAGGCCTACGGCCAGCAGCACAAGACCCCGCTCGTGGCGATACACTCAGCTGGGCTCTACTCGTATTTTCAGATCAACCTCCCCGGGGCCTTCCCCATCGTCGACACGCATCCAGACGAGACAGCCACGACTGATCTTCGGCTGTTGAACCCCTGGCCCGAACTGGTTGCCTTCGCTGAGGGGTTGACCAAGGATATCGACGGGCTGGACAACTTTGAACATGGTCACCTGCCGTACGTGGTGATCCTTCTCCACTACCTCGAGCAGTGGAAGGCGGCAAACGACGGTAACTACCCCACAACTTACAAGGAAAAGACCGATTTTAGAAAGGTGGTGCAGGCCGCAGCGAGGACCGATATCCCGGAAGGTGGCGAGGAGAATTTTGACGAAGCGGCTGCTGCCGTTCTGAAAACGCTGGCACCTCCGTCTCTGCCATCGGGCTTGAAGGAGGTATTCGAGTACGAGCATTCAGACCCGGTAAGGACCTCCGTCGTCTTCGTGCCAACCACAGTAGCCCAATGCTGACACGACTTGGCAGGTCGAGCAGAGGTCGGGCTTCTGGCTCATCGCCGACGCCGTCAAGCAGTTCTACGAGAAGCACCAATGTTTGCCCCTTCCGGGCAAGCTGCCCGACATGAAGGCGCAGTCCAAGGTGTACATCCAGCTACAGGGCATCTACAAAGCCAAGGCGCGCAAGGATGCAGCCGAGATACTGCAGATAGTACAGGCCGCGCCGGGTGGCGAGCGCGTCGATCCGGCAGAAGTGGATCTCTTCTGCAAGAACGCAGCCTTCGTCAAGCTGATCAATGCGACGGGAGGAGGAGGAGGGGCCAACAGCAGCGGCTCCAACAAAATCAGTAGGGCAGACCGCCTCAAGTCAGCAGCGGGTAAGCACACATCCCCCCCGCCCTTTCACAGTCATCAGTCCACGCTGGGGATCTGTTGTCTCGGCCTTTGCGGGTCAGGGCCAGACCGTCCATGGCCCCATGAGTCAGGGAGAGGGGGGGAAAGAAGCGAGAAGTAAAGAGACGCAAACCCACATGCTAACAAACGAATCACCTCGTGCCAGCCCTAGAGTTCGCCAACGACGAAACGGCCGCCCTCACACTCGCCCCGCTGTCCCTCATGCCCATTTACCTGGCCCTGCAGGCGACAAGCCACGCGGTGGACGAGCCCCTGGCCGCCGACGCCATCCTCGCCGCCGTCGCGGAGCAGGTGCCCGGGGCAGAGCAGTACGAGCGCGTGGTGCAGGCGGCCCGCGAGGTGGAGCGCGCCGCGGGGGGCGAGCTCCACAACGTCTCTGCCCTGACGGGCGGCATGGTGGCGCAGGAGCTGATCAAGATTGTCACCAAGCAGTACATACCTATCGACAACACGTGCGTGTACGATGGGATCGCCGCACGGTGTCAAGTCTTGAGGCTGTGACAGGTCCGGACGCCACCACAGCGGTGGCCCGACCCCCTCCGCCCATCTCTGTCCTGAGACTTGGGGGGGAAAAGAGAGGGAAGGGAGGAGGAGGGAGAAAAGAAAGCGACGTTGCGAGTGGGGCCTTGTGTGAGCTGTAAGCGCTTTCCATCAACGCTCGTTTCTTCGTCGCCCTGCGTCATCTCGCGGGGACAGCTGGTTGTGACACTTCGACTGGTGTCTGCAAGGTTCCATGCTGAAGCGAAGTTGACCCGGTCGCTGGCTGGCTGGCTGGCTTCTTCAGTCGACAGGCGAAAAGCAAAGCAGGGCAAAAAAAAAAAACCCCCCGACCTGGCCGTACCGGAGTGGTTTTGGACTCTTACGACATGTCTCGGGAAACTAGGAGAAACCAGCCGGGGCAGCAGCAGGAGGAGCCAGAGAGCAGACATGAGGGTGCCTGCCTTGGTGGTGGTTGTGGTTCATCATAGACGGGATCAACGGCAAGACAAGCACTGTGAGAGACACAGAAGCCCGGGTTCGGCTACGACCGCCGGTCGCTGATGGGGGATGATGAATGGCGAAATAGACAAAGCTGCATGGCCAAGATCGGCTCACTGACGTCTCTCGTGTGTTCTTTGCCCTTTCTGCTTGTGCCTTGTCACTGTGGTATATCCTTGAACCTGGTGTGATTTCGGCACTAGAGGTTGGCAGATCCGGGGTTTTGATCCAGTGCGTTCCCTTGGCAGCAGTCGGCCTTTTTTGGTCGAGGGCAAATGTCAGGAGAGAGACTCGGATGCATCTCTGCGGCTGCATGTGCTTTGTGGGCGGCAAGGGAGTCTTTTCTTGTCACACGACCCCGACCCCGTTTCGACGGTCAAACTATCTACATGCGATGCTAGCAATGAAGTTGACGTTTATCCCAAAAACACACCTGGAGGTGTTCTGGGAGCCGAAGGTAGGTGCGATTTCTGTTGTGCGCGTGGGTGAAAACAACACACTCCACTGGCAGTCCTGCGTCACCTCCCTCTCCACAGAGTCACCGCTTTTCTTCCATACCTGACCCCCCTACTGTACTGTCACAGTAGTTGAAAGGTACTGTAGCACTGCCATCGCGAACCGCTTCCCGCCCACGCCGCGCGGTTAACTACCTAGCTAGGCCCAACGTCGGGGCCCATTTTTAACCCCTTCATCATGACGGCCTAGCCGGCTGGTAGGCTAGCAGCAGAGAAGAAGAAGTGGATAAACGTGGTATGGAGCCGATGGGGATATGCGGGCACATTGCGAACCATCCTGCCCTCGGGTTATTACCCTCTTCATCATCGCGCCCACACCCCGCCCCCCCCCCACCCGGTTTGGGAAGCCGAAGCAAAGAGAGATTGTTACGCTTCGGACCGCAAAGCCTGGATGGAACCCTCGTGCTTGTTGTTGCGGGTTTTTTTGTGCTTCTCACTCCACAACAAGCCAGGCGCGCAGGCCACTCTCACTTGACGACCGGCGGCAACGGTTCGGTTCGTCTGTCTGCTGCTACCACATGTACGTATTGTGGACACCATGGGCGGTAAGATACTTTGGTAGATAAAACGAAGGGACGGAATGATTCTCAGAAGAAGGAGGGAAAATGCAAGACGTCGAGGTCATCAAGAACCTGGTTTTTGGAGAATTGTGGGAATGAGTATCGTGTACTCTATATTTTCTGATGTGTGTGTCTAGTCCTTTTTGAGAGGCTGGCATCGCCCACGCCGGATCGCGGATCGGACGAGAAAGAGGCCCGGTAAGGGCACCCGACGGGTTCAGATCCTGGATCAGATCCGTGATCTTAGCCTGCAAGCCACTTCATGTTGTGGCAGTCTGGAGAAAGAGAAAGTTGGGGAAAGATGGTGTGTGTGGGGGAGGCGAGGGGGGTTCAGCCCAAGCACTGCATGCTCGAAGGCAGCCAGTCAGGCAAGCCAGCCAGCCAGCCACAAAGCTGGGGAAATCGATGGCTGGCTTTGGGCGGATCAACGTGGCGATTGTTCCGAAGGCTCGCCCGGAACGCTGGAGTAATTCGGCCGATGAGCAAATACACAATCCACCAGACGGCCTTGCATATGCAGCTAACGTTTCGAATGGCACCTTGGGCGAGCGGCCGCGCCGCGGTAGTCTGCTGACTTTTTGTTGGCCAGGTACTGTACCATACCACAGTGCACTTATACCAATTAGCCAGGAACAAGAGGAGGGACAGGGACAGGGCCGATAGCCAGAACTGACGTGGTGGGTAAGATTTGATCACATGCTGCCAGGAGTTCGGGCTGCTGAGGGAGGGCTGGCGTCTGTGAGTTGCGGAATATCTGTTGCCCTGCACGAGGTGTGGCAGGCAAGGTGGTGGGAGGAAGATGGGAGAAGCACGCACGATGGGAATAAAAATAAAACGGCAGGAGAATGAGCAGGAGGGTTGGTGGAGACGGGAGTCCGTACCGCGGTAGGAATTAAAGTTGAGAGAGATGCCGTGCTGTGCAGTGAACTGCGCTCCACTTGGACGGGATGCCAATTGTTCCCTGCGAACCCTGTTTCGGATCGCCAACCGACACCAGGACAGAGTCAAGGCGAGATGTCCAGGGGGAGGAGGATATGCCGGCGTCACCGGCGACACAGTGCTGGGTTTTTAGACATGGCGCTCATCAAACTGTGCAGAAAACGCCTTTTTGCAGTTTGGGGAACCCGACGTCGAGTGTTTTTGTGAGACTTTCCCAAAGCGCTCTTCCTTGCGCGGCCTCGTTGCCAGGCTGGCCCCTCCCGCTTGGAAGCTGGTGGTTGAGGCGTTGACGTGCCTTGATGAAACGGGCATGGACGCGAATCTCATCAATTCCAGACTTCAGGGCGATGGAGCATGACAGCTACCACGGTACCACAGTAGAGGCCGGCCAAGACACCCGGCGATGGCATCCCGTCCTCCCGCCATGAGGCCTTCTTTGATGCTGATCCCAGCCGAGTCTTGCGAGCCTCATCATGGAATCTCGCAATCGCTCGTGACCAGACGGATCAATGCGGTGTTGCGGGCGTCTCACACACCACGCGGCTCGCCAACACAGGATCCCAATCAGGCATTGTACCAGCACACCATCCACGACAGCATATCCGCATACTTTTGTAGGACGAGAGTGGGAGGGAGGTATAAGAAAAAAAATGGGGACGGAAGGCATTGGGAGAGGGAGCGCCAGAAAGGGAAGCCAGGCGAGATCTCTCTCACTGCTGAGTGAGGTGGGTTCACAGCAGAACTGGGCTTGGCGTGCAAAAAGGCAGATCAAATCATCAATGTCGCGGCTGGCGGGACGTGTGTATGCCGGACTGTATCTGATGAAGGTTGGTGTGAATTGAGCTTCGTCTTGGGAGACAGCGCACTTGTTGCCTCGTGTTGTCCGACGTCGACAGTTCGAGATGAGGTTCTCGGTTTGCTTGTTAGCGTGCCGATCCCGAGTGGATGGAAGGCTTCGAGAAGCATCAAATGTGGGCACGCGCACCAGAACCTTGTCGCAAGCTTGTCTGTGCGCTCGCTGTCGCAGGTCGAAAGGGGCTCTTGCTGGGAGTGCCAATTGGCTAGCGAGGCTGGTTACCTAACTAGCTCGGGCTGTGGGAAAAGGTTGAACAAGCCGTACTCCGTAACGTTATTGGGGATGGCGCATTGCTTCGCGTGAGCTTGGACGTTCGAGAGCGTGAAGCCAAGCCACAGCATTTCCTACCAGGATCAGGGTCCGATCCATCGTGAGGTTGCCCGGCCGAGCAAGCCACCGATGCAATGTGAAGTGGGCCATCATGATGCTGCAACACCTCCCCCACAACTGCACTTGGGGCCGCATTTGGCACTGGCAGCGAGGTGGTCATGTCTTGAGCAAAGAAAGGTCTTTCAAAGCTGCTGGACGTACCTGAATGAGGGGTTTGTGGTCGGGCAAACGATCCATGTTTTTCCCGAATTCGAAGGCACGAAATCCATCGGCTGTGACCTCCAAATCCTCCCTCCTCTATATCGCTGTCTCCTATATTACCAGGAATCCCGGTACCTTATAAAAGCGGAGTGGTGAACGGGGAACATCCATCAACTTGTTGGAACCATGGAGTTCGGCATCGACGACGATGATGAGCAGGGGAAGCGCAGCCGAACAACGCTAGGCTTCGCTTGCCGTGATTCCAGGAGGGTCTGCTGTCGTGATTGGTTGAAGGATTGTGGGGAGCAGATGTCGACGGGAGCCGAGATGCAGGTGCTTGATAGGCGGCGCCTGCAAACAAGGGCAACGGTCATTCCGCTCTGTGGAATTGACGGGCTATCAAACGGCGGTGTGGAAGAGCGTCAGCAGTCAAAACGGAGTCGGAGTCGATGGATTTGGACGTGCGTTGGTTGTGTAACTTACGTTACGAGGTAACGGAGACAAGCACGTGGTAGTTCCCGTGCGCAAGCGCCTCGCCGTTCGTCTCATGGAGGGACGAGCCGTCGATCCGAAGCCACCCAAAAACCACGAACCTGGAATTTGGAGCAAGCAGCTCTCGACCACGATTTCCCCAGGACAGACAACAATCCCTAAGGTAATTATTACCCCACGGCGGTCAAAGCCCAGGTTGATGACGGGCTGGTGAAACACTGCCGCCATCCCGCCGCACACATTGCTAGCACAGACGGCCAAGAAAATCCGCAATCTCTTCTAGAAGGCATGAAGAACACCTTGACCCTGTCGCTCGGCGGTGCCCCTCTTTTGCGCGACCCTGGTTTTCTTCGTGGGGCTTTTCGCTTGTATTGCCAACTTGGTCGACGCCGGCTGCTTGGCGGTTACGGCACAGCCGATCATCTCCTTGTCTGATCTGGCTCAGATCGCGCGCGACGGCTTGGAAGATCTTCCCCTCAGCGCCGACGAACGATGGCATTGTTCCCCCCATCCACGGACCGGCACAACGGATGGCACGCCGAACGGAATACATAGTAGGTACGTGACAATCGGGACCCGAAGCATTCGATTTTCCATCACGATATCGTCTCGCAATACGCATTTTCCCTTTTTTTTTTTTTTTTTTCTTCTGGGTCTGGTGAAGGGTTGCTGGAAGCCAACTCGGCTGACTGGCGTGCCGCGTCGTCGCCGACTCGTTTGTGCGTCACTGCAGGACGAGACGCAACTCGGATTGCTGCATGTTGCACAGCGGGGTCCGCAGATGACAGCCTGAGAGGTTCGGACGGAAAAGAAACCCTCCATTAGCGACAGGCGGAACCCTGCCGCGCGGGACCTCGCTCACTGGGGACAACTGATGAACTGAAGAGGTCGAAAAGATGCGCCTCCCACCTCACATGTTCCCAACTTGGCCAGCCACTCCCCGCTCTGATAGATTAAACCGCAGTCATGTGCCGCGGTGGCCAGCTGGAATCGCCACTGCCTCGTCTAAGGTATGCTTCCAGTTCTGGTTCAGCTGGGCCACGGCGTCTGGTGAACGACCTCGAGACTACCCGACCTGGGCCGACGCAAGGGGAGAGGGGACTGCGCCGGCAGCGGAGAAGCCTCGACGACAAGTCGCACGCACCCTCTCCATTTCAGGCGCGCCAAAGTCCGTATCCGTCGGCCTCGGCCATGTCAACAGTTCGCCCACACTTGCCCAAAGTCTGGGTTGATGAAGCGCTCAGGCCGGGACTGTGTATGTATGGTGGAGCAACACCCACAACCACCCCAGTTCGGCCAAGGCCGCCCCTTGTCTGCCTTGATCGGAGAGATCAACGGTCAGATTCTGGGCAGCTAGCCGTTCTGAGAACAGGCCAGACACCAATCAGACAGCGAGGACATGCCGTCTCTTTCTCCACACCACACACGGGTTCCTGGCCTGGAACAGCGTTTCTTTGGGGCCGACGGTCCTGGGAGCGTCTCCGTCACCAGCTGGCGCCCCGAGTCTCCACAGGTCCCCAATTCTTCGCAGCGCTTGTGTTCCGCCCACCCCGCCAGCCCCTGGCGCCAACCATCGTCAGCACACAAGCAATGCTCCTCTCATCTCGCTCTGTTCACGTTGGCTTGGGATATAGGGCCCAGAAGCGGGAACCATTCATGCTGAGAGCGGCCTACGTCAAGCGGGAGCCCCAGCGTCAAGCGGCGGTGCGGAGTCTTGCAAGACGATGCTTTCTCGCCTGCTCCTGCACTCGGTCAACTGGGCAAGCCGAGCGTTGCTGTCCTCGACTGCAACATCGTCCCATCAGGTTATCCGGCTGGAACTTCGATTGCTTTCTGCAGTACAACAAAGTACAGCAGGATGGCTGACGTGCAGCATGGAGACAGGGGAGAGTACATAGGTACCTTATTACTCCGGACTTGTTGCTGTGGTACATACAGTACAGTACGCAGCAAGGGTGTCCGTATCACTGGATGCCTTCCAGAGCTTCCCCTCCATCACTCTCATGCACCCCCGGCCCTGGCGCTGAAACGCCACCGCCCAGAGAGCCGCTCCACCTCATGGCTGGCTGACGATCCACGGCTCATGCTCCCCAGACTGGGGTGCTTTCTCCTCCAAACGAGCCGCCGACTCCGCGTCAAGCTCCCCTTCGGAACCGCGGGTGGTGGGTGACCTCTACTGCGCCTGCTATTACCATACGGACCCAGGTACCTGCGGCTCGACCATGCCTGGACTGGCGCTGCACCCCAGAGTGTTCCTGAGCGACAAACCGTGGCCCCCTGTCTCTCCAGGTTTTTCAAGACTGAGATGCCGGTTCCTGCCAGTACACGAAGACGGCATTGACCCCGGGCAACGACCTTGGTACATTTGGTAGGATGCTGGACATCGCGCCGCGCACCTATCTCCTACTCTCTGTCTCAGCCAAACCTTGGGGTAAGCGATATTCGTACTCGGGGTCGCCTATACCAGATTTCTGTGTGTAATACCACAGTACTACTATGGTAGTGGATTGTCACGGTCATGATGGGACCTTGCCAGTCTTGCACAAGAGCCTGACCCCCTCCCCCCCAGCGGTAGGGGTCTAGGGTGAGGAGGAGGGACCCGCAACAACCAAGTTGTCACCCCTCCGCATGGCGGCCTGGGCAGCCGACAGTCGCCGCCAAATCTCGCCTTCCCCACACTTTTCGGGAGCCCCATCTCCAACTTCCTACATACCGTGCGGCTGCATTTCCACTACCGCATACCAGATATATATAGTCTGCACCCGCTCCCCACGTTCTCACCTCGCTCCGCCATTGCCCATGTCTAGACTCACCACTGTGGCTACCGTCGAGGGGACAAGTACTACAGCACATCTCCTGCCATACCGTCCTGCTCCTCCTCATCACGAATCTCGCAACCAGTGGCCTGGTTGCCCTGATACCCTTCCACCCGGGCCTCTCTCACCATGGCGCCATCCATCACAATGCCCACCCAGGGCGGCATGTTCCACACCTTCCAAGGGGTCACGCCACGCAAGGCCTCCACCGAATCACCGGATAGCTCCAAGTCCAGCGGGCCAGGGACTGCCAAAAGGATAACGACACCACACGCCTGTGCCGAGTGCAAACGGCGCAAGATGTAAGTTGGGCGAGGACCCGCCCCGTTCGAGCCCCGGGGGCGAGAGGTCTAACGAGGCGTGTGCGTCCCTACAGCCGATGCGACGGCCAACAACCTTGCGGCCAATGTCTCTCGAGCCGAGCACCCAAGCGGTGTTTCTATGACAAGCACCGGCAGCGCGTCATCCCCTCGCGCAAGACCCTCGAGGCCCTCTCCCAGTCACTCGAGGAATGCCGGTCCATCCTGAGGCGGCTGTATCCCAATCAGGACGTGCAGGCTCTCCTGCCCCTGTCGCGTCATGAGCTCCTCAGCATCCTGGACCGGCCCGTACTAGACACGTCTGTCGGCGGCGGCCTGCCGTCGCCGCCCATCAACCAATCGCCCGTCTCGGACCTCGGCTCGCCCATGATGCCCAAGGCCGAGAACATCCTGGAACAGCTTCCCAACCGAGACACCGAGTGGGACGAGGAGCGGAGGGGGAGGGATCCCATCCCGGCCGAGGCCGACGACGTCAACGCCCTCTCGCTCTCGGTCGACCGGCAGGCCTCGTACCTGGGCGCCTCCTCCATCAAGGCCGCTCTGATGGTCATGCTCAAGGTGCAACCGAGCCTGAGGCACACGCTGGCGGCGCCCCTGAGCGGCGTCGAGATGTCCAACAACTTCCCCGCCGTGAGGCAGAAGTCGTCGTCGTCAGCCCAAAAGGACCCGCAGCGGATCCCGTGGTCGTGGAAGGGCCAGACGCTCATCGACGCCTACTTCAAGCGCATCCACGTCTTCGTGCCCATGCTCGACGAGAGCACCTTCCGGGCCGACTACCTAGAGGGCCAGCGAACTGACGCGCCCTGGCTCGCGCTGCTCAACATGGTGTTCGCCATGGGCAGCATCGCCGCCATGAAGTCGGACGACTACAACCACATCAACTACTACAACCGCGCCATGGACCACCTCCCCATGGACGCCCTCGGCAGCAGCCACATCGAGGCGGTCCAGGCCCTGGCCCTGATCGGCGGCTACTACCTGCACTACATCAACCGGCCCAACATGGCCAACGCCGTGCTCGGCGCCGCCATCCGCATGGCCTCGGCCCTGGGCCTGCACCGCGAGTCCCTCGCCCACTCCAACACGGACGTGGTCGCCGCCGAGACGCGGCGGCGCACCTGGTGGGCCCTCTTCTGCCTCGACACGTGGGCCACCACCACCATGGGCCGGCCCTCGTTCGGCCGCTGGGGCCCCGCCATCAACATCCGGCCGCCCGAGTTCGGCGTCAACGCGTCGCGCGACTCGTCGCAGCACGCCGGCATCCTCCCGCTCATCGAGAACATCAAGTTCTGCAAGATCGCGACGCAGATCCAGGACATGCTCGCCATCACGCCGCTGCTGCGCACCGAGGACCGCCACGGGCTCGACAGCCAGCTGGCGTCGTGGTACACGTCGCTGCCTTGGCTGCTGCGCACCACGGACCCGTGCGCCGAGCCGCTGTATATGGCGCGGTGCGTCATGAAGTGGCGCTACCAGAACCTGCGCATGCTGCTGCACCGGCCCGTGCTGCTCTCGCTCGCCTCGTCGGGCCTCAACCCGCACACGCAGGCCTGCGACGACGACCTGGCCGCCATCGAGACGTGCCGCGACCTGGCGGCCCAGACCATCGACGACATTGCGCGTGAGTGGGCCCGCAACCAGATGAGCGGCTGGAACGCCGTCTGGTTCCTCTACCAGGCCGCCATGGTGCCGCTCGTCTCCGTCTTTTGGCAGTGGGGGTCCCCGCGCGTGCCCGAGTGGCTCAAGCAGATCGAGGCCGTGCTCGACCTGCTCGAGGTCATGGAGGAGTGGTCGCTCGCCGCCCGCCGCTCGCGCGAGGTCGTCTGGCGCATGTACGAGGCCGCTCGCCAGCTCGTCGCCCAGCAGCGCGCCAGCGCCAGCCCCACCATCCAGGTTCTCACGGGCGGCGGCGCGGCCGACGGCATGCTCGCCATGAGCCCCGGCGCCGCCGACGCCGCGGGCTTGCACATGTCCCCCATCGGCCTCGAGCCCGTCGACGGCCTGGGCATCATGGGCCTACTCGACCAGGGCGGCCTGTGGGGGGACCTCGACGGCATGTACTGGAGCCCCCCGCCCCACGTGAGCCTGGGCAGCCCCGTCGACGACGAGTCCGCCATGGCGGCCGCCGCCGAGTTTGCCGCCTACCAGCACAACAACAACGGCGCCGCCGCCGCTGCTGTTGCTGCTGCTACGACGGCGGCGGGCGGCGGTCCCCACGAGGGCATGGTCCACGCCGGCGTCGACTACGGCGGCCTCATGGGCCATCATGCTCATCACCACGGCGGTCACGTCCACCAACATCAACACCATCAATCCATGGACGGCTTTGGCTACGTCTAGTCAAAGGAAAAGAGTGTGGCTGTCTGCACTCTTCTGCTTTCGCTCTTCAGGCTTACACAGCATGGAGGGATTTGGCCCGCTTAGGGCCAGGCCTCCCTTTTTGGTTGCATTGCTGTTTTGATGCAACTTTACGCTCATGTCTCCTGAGCGACTACCTCGCCCCCAGTCTTGGTAGGAGTTTTCGGCCCGGGACGGGATGAGAATGGCTGTTTCTGGCTTCTTTCCTCCCCAGGCAGGAAAGTGTGGGGTACATGGGAGGGTGGCAGTCACTTTCTGTTCTGGCTTGTTTTGTTGGAGGGGAGGGTGGTAGTGTGTGTGTGGGGGGAGGTTCACCGGAAAGGAGTTGGTATTTCTCCCCTTCCCCTTTTTCTTGTTTGGCATGATGATGACGGGGCAAATGCCTTTTTGGTTGTTTCGGTGTGGATGAATGACGGATATACCAAGGAACGCTGTGGAGCATCAAATCATGTTTGTATGTATGTATGTATGTATGTATGTGTGTGTGTATGGGCGGTCTGCTACTCGCATTGGACGGGGGGATGGCCCGGATGGGAAAATGGGACGAGCTCTCCCAGGGGGGAGACGGCAAAGGCATGGACGGGGGCGGCGGGGGCAAAGGGAAAAGGAGTCGGCCTGGTCTTCTCACTTTCTTCACTTCTACTGTCTATACTTTTTGGTTGCTACCACAGTAAAAACTGATATCGCTTTCCCAACTTGTTACACTTCCTTCGCTCATCTGTGGTTGATGTCTGGTGCAACTCGGCATGACAGGCGAGCTCGGATTGGGCCGGGCAAAGTCGGGCGCAGTCCTTGGTCGAATACCCGGAATGAGAGGGTCGACAGCGTAGGGTATAGCATTGGCTTGTATCACGTTTCTGTGCAACGCGAGGGCTGCGGCTGCTTGTCTGACCTGCCTCCCTGCTCGGTACCTGGCGAGTGCACCCAATCTCCCCGCATTGTGCCATGCACAGTTGCTCCCCTGCCGCTGCCTCGGTTGGTTGCTTGTGCGACTCCGGATATTGATGGAAGGTTTCGCGAAGGGTTCGATGTAGGCCATGACGACACCCAATAAGATCTGCCGGCCATGACAGTCTGGGGGCCGGGTTTCCACTCGACGTCTTGCCCCTCATGGCTACCTGCGGGAGAGAGTAGGGAGGAGGTATCATGGCACACACACTCACACTGCCTGACTTTTTGCAACTGGGAGGCAATGCGCTATGAGACCTCCTGACATCAACCGGCGTGCGTAGGGTCCCCTCGAGCGCGCTCGCTCGTGGAAGGACGGGAAAGACCGCCTGCGCTGGGCGATGGAGAGATGCAACCCCGTCACTCGACGACGGGATCTGGGTGGGCCCGCCATCGCTCGTGGCTCATGGATATCAGGGCCGATGCGCCAGAACGCCAAGCGGTGCAAGTGGGTTTGGGCTATACTTGTCGAGGCTGTGATCTGCCCCGTGAACTTGTTCCTGGGCATCGTTCGATCCTCTTCGCTCTGAAGAAGCAGACCGGAAATCCGGCTAGACGCATCAGTTCAAGATGCCAACATCTTTTGTCTCTCTGCGAGCGCACTGCTGCGCGGTGTACCCGCAGGGACGCTCTCGGCATCCTCTAGAATCTCTCCGAGTTCCAAGAGGTTGCCGCCATCTAATTGTCAGGCAAAGAAAGGCTTACTGGAGGCCGACGAAGCGCTCATCCCTTGCTGCTGCATCTTGATGCCCACACCGCGCTGATGAACCCGCGTAGAAGCTGGAGACCGCCGGCGTGGCTGCCGGCGGGACAAGGAAAGAAACGGTTTCCCGAAGCGGAGGCGGTGGCCGAAACGTCGAGATACGATTGGTCGGATGAATTGTCTCGGACTTCGCATCGGGCAATCTGGATTTGCGGCCCGTTGCGCGGTTCGCGTCAGGTACAAGTCTGACCAGGGAAGATGGCAGGCGTTTCACCAGCGTGGACACAGGTACCGAGGTACCTCTCTCTCCTCGAAGTAGGTGGGGGAGACCTGCAGGTGATCTGTTCGTGCGGGGGACCGACAGGATGCACCCCAGCTTTGAGGCCTGCAGGAAAGAATGAAGATTTGAAGATGTGGGGAAGCCGATCCACCCCAAGCACTGGATCGTGTACTGTGCAGCAAAGCGCAGACAGCCACATGCCCCTTTGAGTTTGATGCAGCTAGGGAACAGCAGATGGGATGGTGTATATGTCGTCGTAATGGTGCCGAGTTGAGCAGCGTGACTCCTGACGCCACCCAGCCAAGCCGTACGAAGGTACCTCGGTTGGCTCCTTCAGGGCCGGTAATTGTAGCGAGAATGCGGGGTATGGATTCGAAGGTACCGAAGCGCTCCAACTAAAAATTCCAAGCTTTCTTGCAAGTTGCTGGCCTTTTCGGCCCCGTCAGCCGCCGAGAGCGGAGAACTTGACAATGATCCACCCCGCCTCCACATTCGGCATCTTTGTCGAGCAATGCCGGCGGATTGTGGGGCTCCCAACAAGCAAACTGCTGTGCCGGACAAAGGATTGCCAGCTCGGTCTCGCACTCTGCGCCCCGGACGCCTCTGCCACACCTGCGACAGGCCGAGGGAACGGGTCCGCCTGTCGCGAGTCATGTCGAGCCTGATCAGTCGAAGGCCGGGTGTTCTGGGTACCCCTTCTCGGGGCCCGGTGCCTGGTGGATCTGTCGAGTTCCTGCCGAGGCCGGGTCAGGCCGCCGTCAGACCTTAGGTTGCCGGCTCAACATCACGGGTGAGACCGTGGTTGTGCTTGTGACTAGGGCTAACCTCGGGGCCTGACTCCTGCCTTAAGGGGCCCTTCCGCAGTTGACACCGTTCTAGGGCGCCCGTGTCGATACACCGATATTGATGGTGATTGTCGCGCAGACGTGTCTTCATGGCGATGTAACGATGTTGTAACTCGAGACCCTAACAAGTACTGCCCTGCGGTTGCGCGTGTTCCTAATTAGGGTTACTCAGGTAGCAAGCAAGCTCTATTCTGATATCCCCAGGTTTCACTTACCGCACTTTTGTCAAATTGGGGCAGGGTGGTCAAACATTCGGTCGATCCAATTTTACTTTATAATGTTGACATTTGTGAACATCTGTTACATACGACCATACCTGGCAGAAAACTCGGGATCCCGTCCGCTCTCCCCTAGATAAGCTGCCAAGGGCCGGATTATCTAGGGGGTAAGGAAAAACGCTACAAAACGGCCTCGACCTCGCCGTCGTCTGTTAGCATGGCCGTTCTTGCTGCGCCTGTTTCGAAGCTGCGGCCCAGTCACAAGGCTGGGCCGCCCACCACAAGTTATCGGGCGCGTGAAGCCCGCGACCCTTCCGGGTCACAGACCGCTTTGCTACCCATATTGGCCGCTTCCTCCACGAGAAACATCTGGGGGGGGGGGGGGGGGGGGCGACGAGCACAATTCTTCTCCCAGCTACTTCTAGCGTATCTAGGAGAGCGTTGTACGGAGATCGTAACGATCATGGACTCATTGGAGGATACGTAGAGCGACATCACTGAGTCAAAGCCCGAAGGATACATGTGTCTACTATGTCGTGCTCCCTTTCCCTTCCGTGGGGGTTTGACGCGACACAACGACAAGGTCCATTTCAGAAAGGGTGCGTTCAACCATCCATTTTCATGTCCGGAATGCTCTCGCCAAGGAAACGAAAAATTCATGGTGAAAGGTGTTGAGCAATGGAGCAGTCATGTGGAGCGATGCCACGGTATACTGTTACACCAAATCTGCCAAGCCGAAACCGGACTGAGCCGCCAGCCTGGCAACAGTCGCCCAGAACAGATCCGCCCGTTGCCTGGTCTGTAAAGGTATGTTCTATCCAGGGAACAGCTTCTCGCGACACTTCAACAAGGAGCACGGAGACCTTTTTCAGGAGCCCTTCGCATGTTTTGAATGCCGTAGGCAGGATGGTAGCGTTGTTATGATTGGAAGTCGGGAAGCTTGGATGGAGCATGTCGCGGAGGTGCACAAGCATGATGGGCAGACAATGGACTTGCTCTTGGAGCCACGCAAGGTGTTAGGCAAGAGGAAGAGAGACGGAGGAGGGTATGGAAAAAGCCCCGATGGAAAAAAGTTTTGCTCCTTTTGGGGTTGAAATACTGCAATGAAATATTTCCATACCCAACCCTAGCCCGAACAGCCCACCCAAGCCACCCGCCAGCACTGTGATGACTTACAGGAATGTGGCAGGCGGGTGCCTATGGACGCAATCCGCAGCCTCACAGCCCTACCGTGTTATCTCATCCAACTCGTTTCTCACTAGCTAAGGGGCCTTGCGGTTTTCCCAAATGTTGCCCCGTTTTTGTTGGGCAGCTCAGCCAAACAGACATGTGCATTGTGATGCCCAGTGGGCTGGGGGAATGGGGAAGACCGTCCGGCTCTGGGATACGGCGACCGGCACACACCGGCAGACGCTCGAGGGGCATGACGGTTGGGTCAGGGCAGTGGCGTTCTCGCCGGACGGCAACATGCTCGCGTCGGCTTCAAGCGATAAGATCCGACTCTGGGATACGGCGACCGGCACACACCGGCAGACGCTCGAGGGGCATAACGGTTGGGTCAACACAGTGGCGTTCTCCAGGAATGGTCAATGTCTCGAGACAGACCGAGGGCTGCTGTGCGCAGGAACACGTCCGAGCTTACTGCGCAGAGGAATACGACCAAGATCCGTTCCACCCTCGGCTTCGTCGTGCCAGCATGCTGCATTCTGTCTTGCATTTTCGCATTCCTGGCATGGCGTTGTAGTCTTCCCGGACCCGGAACCCTTGGCGACTCAACTTTCTACGAACTCTTGACCGACTCTGTGGTCCAAGCACTTGGGCTTTGGACCATGATTTGTCCGGCCCTGTCTAGCAAGAAGCTAGACCCCTACCCCCGCATGTACTCCATGGTATTGGCGGCAGCCAATGTCGTCTTCATGCTGGCGAGTGTGCCGATGTATTTGTGGGTATCCGCCGGCTGGGGCCCTGCGTTTTTAGGGCTCGGGGTGGTTGCCCAGGCACTTGTTCTCTTGCAGTTGATGAATGGGTTTGTTGTTTGATTCGGTAGCTGGATGAAGGTTAAGCCTTAACGTGTTTGATAAGCGAGCGCCGCGGATAAGCGAGCGCCGCACTTTTCTACGCGACGCGTTATATCTACACTCAACACCAATTTTCTCATCAACCCAACATGCCTCCTACTTCAAAGGAAGCCAGGGTAATCTTGGCTATTGAAGCTATTCGGAATAACCCAAAACTAAGCATAAGAGCTGCAGCAAAGATATACAACATTGCCGACCGGACCATCCGTCGTCGACTCGCCGGGAAACCTGCACAACGCGATACTGTGCCCAAATCGAGGAAGCTTACGCAATTGGAAGAGGAGGCTATTGTTCAATATGTCATCGAGCTAGATGTACGAGGATTTCCGCCGAGGTTGCGTGGTGTGGAGGATATGGCCAACCAACTGCTCCGCGAACGCGACGCGCCACCTGTCGGCAAACGCTGGGCACACAACTTCGTCAAACGCCAGCCAGAGCTCTGTACGCGTTATACGCGTCGGTACGACTACCAAAGGGCTAAATGCGAGGATCCAAAGGTAATTGGCGAGTGGTTTGCGCTTGTACGGAATACCATAGCCAAGTACGGCATTGTAGAGGATGATATCTACAACTTCGATGAGACCGGGTTCATCATGGGCATCATCTTCGCGGGTATGGTGGTCACGACCTCGGACGGCCTGAGTAAGGCGAAACTGGCTCAGCCTGGCAATCGCGAATGGGCAACGGTGATCCAGGGAGTCAATGCCCTTGGCTGGGCCATCCCACCATTCATCATCCTGGCCGCCAAGTATCACCTCGCCAACTGGTACACCGAGTGCAACCTCCCGGCCGACTGGCACATCGCAACCACCGACAATGGCTGGACCACCAATGCAGTAGGCCTCGACTGGATCAAGCACTTCGATCGCCATACGGCGTCCCGGACGAAGGGCAAATACCGGTTACTGATCCTCGACGGCCACGAAAGCCATCACTCGACCGAATTCGAGCTCTACTGCCGGCAGAACAACATCATCACGCTCTGCATGCCTCCGCACTCCTCTCACAAGCTCCAGCCACTCGATGTCGGCTGCTTTGGGCCACTGAAGCAGGCGTACGGTCGCCAGATTGAAGACTTGATGCGCGCGCATATCAACCACGTGAGCAAGCTCGAATTCCTCTGTGCCTTCCGCGAGGCCTTCTTTGCCTCCATAACGGAGAAGAACATACAGGGTGGCTTTGCAGGGGCTGCCTAGTGCCATATGATCCAGAGAGGGTGCTTTCCAAGCTGGATGTGAGGCTTCGTACGCCAACACCCTTGACCTCGCGAGCCAGCACCCCACAACCTTTGGTGTTCCAGACGCCACACAACCCCCGAGAAGCCAACTCGCAGTCAACGCTCATCAAGACTCGCATTGCCAACCATCAAAATAGCTCCCCGACTTCGATGTTGGCTGCTGTGGACCAGCTTACTAAGGGTACAATGGCTGTAATGCACGAGGTGGCTCTCCTTCGGTCAGAGGTCTCTTCGCTCCGCAAGGCCAATGAGGCACTAAGCAAGCGCCGGAGAGCTAAAAAAACACGTGTGCAGCTTGGAGGATCACTTTCCGTACAAGATGCACAGGATTTGCTGAACCAGAAGGCTGTAGGCGGGGAGGCATTGCAAGAAACACAGCCGGAAGGGAGTGGTGTAGGTGGGGGTCGCACCAAGGTTCGGTGCTGTGGTGTCTGCGGCAAGCCTGGCCATAACGCACGCACTTGCCAGGAGGCTGGAGAACCGTCTGATTCAGCTGTTTCTGATGTTAATAGAGTTGGTTCCTAGTGTTGGTGTGTTGCAATTGAGGATAGTTGTTATAGGGTAGGTAAAAGTGCGGCGCTCGCTTATCCGCGGCGCTCGCTTATCAAACACGTTAACCGTTAAGGGTTGGCAGATCTCTTACCAGTACTTGGGAAGACAGTGTTCAGCAAAAGTTCAGTTGTTGTTATGGTTAATTCCGTTTTCTCTTCCTTTTCCGCCGTTTATAATGGCTACAAACTCTGAAGTCAACAAATAGGTATACCAGCCATCAGCCCTACGATGATCGCTGCTCAGCAGCCCTCAGAATCTGCATTGATGCTGTCAAGCCGCACCCAGAATCTCCTTTCTTATATTGAACCAAGGCGCATACCAACGAAGGAATTTGCACGTAGAAACACGCTCAGGTTACATACTTACCTGGGCATACTAGGTTCCCTTAGACTCCTGAGTCCAAATGACAGCTATGCTTACTTTGTGAGATTGTGAAACTGTCGTACCTTGCTAACAGAAGACGCTGAGGAGGAACTCTCTGTTTTCGAGTTCGTCACAGGCTGGAGCGGACCCGCCCCTCAGATGTGAACGGCGATGCCGCGTTGCACTTCACCCAATTTGCGTCATGCCAGGCACGAACCCGGTTGGACTTTCCGCCTGTTTTGCTGCCAGTGGCGAGACAGAAGACAAGAGTGGATATGGCGACCTCGGTCAACGAGAAGGGTTTCACGGTGCTATTTGAAGCTTCGCAGGCAGCAGTCGAGTATGTTTTTGTGCCGCCCTTCTGTTATGCCTCTGATGACGAGTGCTCCAGCGGGTGCAACAATGCAACAACCAACTGACGTCTCTCAGTCTCATGTTTGTCTATGGATTTAATGGGCACCCCAAGGACACCTGGACGCTCAACGTCAAAAAAGCAATACAAGAATCGGGCAAAGCGGCATGGCCAAGACGATGGGATCGGAGACGTAGCGAGGTCCTCTAAGAGGCCGAAGCTGCCATTTTTCGGCCGACGCCCATCACCACTCCACTCTACGGTGACATCGGCCCCAGCATCCCTAGGTCCCAGCCGCACACCGACGGCGGACGGCACAAACGGTAGAGACCAAGCCGGATTTGAAGGGTAACGACTGAAAAAGGTATACTGGCCGGCAGACCTCACTTGCTAGACAATCCCCAACTGCCGGATCCTGACTTATGGATACGACGCCAAGGTTCGGCACTAGCTCAAGGGCCAAGTGAGCAAGAAAAACGGTTTATGACCATGCTTGGGACATGCTCTGCTCCCTCGAGGCTTTCCGAAGAGACTTAAACGAGGAACGCCGACCTATAGTTTTCATTGCCCACAGTCTTGGTGGAATCGTGGTCAAGGAAGCCCTCAGGAGAGCCCGAGCATGCCAGCCATCAAAGCCTCATCTCTACAGTATACTCGAAGCAACGTCCTCAATCATCTTCTTTGGCACTCCACACGGAGGGGCAGATCCCCGAAACTTCATCCACCATATCCTTGCTGCTTCAGCTTAGGCCCTCGGCGTTCAAGTCAACCAGCAGATCGTCGACACGCTCATGCCGAATTCCGAACGCCTGACAGAGCTGAGGGAAGAGTTTCCGGCCATATGCCAAGAACGAAACTGGCTGGTACATTCATTTCAGGAGGAATACGGCGTCGGGGCTCTCGTGGGAACCAAGGTGGTCGAGGATCGGTCTTCTTGTCTCAACACTCCTACCCTCGAGACACGTCAGTTCATTTCAAGCAATCACATGGAGATGTGCCGCTTCCCCGGGCTCCAAGACCCAGAATACGTCAAGGTTGCGGCCGCCATGGGGCGCATTATGGGGACGATTGAAGCGAGATCCCAAGATACGCATGGTGCTACAGACTCGGAACGCATCAATCGTGAGCTCTCTGTCGTCGAAGACGAACACCTTCCTCCGGCACAAGAAGCTCGATACCAGGGCTGGAAGGCCGCCGAGTCCATCACCCAGGAGACAAAGTCGGCGCTTATCGAGCAGCTCTACTTCACCAAAATCGATGAGCGCCTAACAAGTCTCACGGCCGCCCAGGGAAGGACCTGCCGCTGGTTTCTCAACAAGCCCGAATACACATCCTGGCGCAACCCCGCCAACCAGCCCGACAACGGTGGCTTCCTCTGGATCAGGGGCAACCCTGGCACCGGGAAGTCCACCTTGATGAAGTTCTCTTCTTCGAAGACGCAAAGTCGAAAACAAAGCGCGATGCTTCACAAATTGTTCTCTCTTTCTTTTTCCTCGCACGGGGTGAGCTCGAGGAGAAATCAACGCCGGGATTGTACCGCTCTCTTCTTCACCAGCTCTTCCAAACGGTGCCAGACCTGCAAGACAGTCTGGAGTGGATGACGGCCGATGGCGCGAGGGGGATCCGAACTAATGGCTGGAATGAAGAGGCGCTGAAACAGACATTCCGCCATGCCATTAATAAGCTCGGGAGTCGGTCGTTGACCATATTCGTCGATGCCCTAGACGAATGCGACGACAGCCAAGCGAAAGACATGGTTTTCCATTTTGAGGAGCTCTGCGATTTAGCGCAGGAGTCGCAGGTTCGGCTAAGTGAGTATTCCAGAGATATCTGCTTTTCCAGCCGGCACTACCCGCATATCACCATTAAGAAGGGCACTGAGTTGACGTTGGAAGACGAAATCGGGCACAAGGAGGACATTCAACTCTACATCACTGCAAAACTCAGACTGGAAAACACCAAAGCCGCCCAGACGCTCCAAGCCGAAATCCTCGAGAAATCCTCGCTGATTTTTCTCTGGGTCGTCCTCGTTGTCGACATCCTCAACTCGGAGTACCCGGGGAAGCCTATTGGAAAGATGCGCCAGCGTCTTAAGGAAATCCCCCCGAAGCTGGCCGACCTGTTCGAGATGATTCTTACCCGAGACGAGTAGGATCCAAAGCTGCTGCAGATCTGCCTGCAATAGATCCTCTTTGCGACCCGCCCCCTGAAACCTCAGGAGCTCTACTTCGCCGTCCAGTTTGGCCTCAAGGAAGCGCCCTGTTCCGGACAGTGGGACCAAGAAACTATGGATTTGGATGAGATGAAGGCTTTCGTGAGACACTCCTTCAAGGGCCTGGCCGGGGTCACGCGGAGCAAAACGTCCGAGGTCCAGTTTATCCACGAGTCTGTTCGCGACTTCTTGCTGGGCAAATACGGAGCCAACCAGTGGTCTGGGGCTATTCTCAGCGGCAACTTTGAGGGACAGAGCCATGAGGTGCTGAGGGATTGTTGTTTGGCCCAGCTCGAGACAGACATGGATCTTAAGCCATGGGGGAGTTATACTTCGCAAGAGAGGATTGAAGCTATACAAACACAGCTTCGCGCGGACCTTCGCTTGAGGTTCCCGCTTCTCGAATATTCCCTGCTCAACATCCTTCAGCATGCTGACAGCGCCCAGCAACATGGGGTAGGACAGCGGGCATTCCTCGACAGATTCCCTCTCCAGAAGTGGGCAACGGTCCACAATGCTCTCGAGAAGCACGTCGTCCGGCAGTAATTGAGATCAGCAAATCTCCGTTACATCCTGGCCGAGAAGAACTTGGCCGACCTCATCAAAATACATCCTCGGAAGCAGTCCTGTTTCGATGTTGTACCCGTGGCGCGCTATGGGCCGCCGATTTTCGCTGCGCTGGCTACTGGGAGTACCGAAGCTGTTCGGTCGCTGTTGGAAGGCGAAGTGCAAGCCCAGCCAGTCGAGTCTCAGTGCCGCCTTCGGGAACATTGTAAGCTGGTCTTCGAAAACCGTAAGCAACTCGGAAATCTTGGCGGTTCCAGCTTCATATTCTCGAGGGGGAAGGGGGTGCTCGGTCACCTTGCAGAGCACGGCCATGAACTCTTCGATGTCTTCTGGCTAGACTTGGGCCGCGTTGATTTCGACGGGGGCCGAGCGGCGCTATCGTACGCAGCCCGCGGCGGCCACACGGCCGCTGTGAAGACACTGCTTGAGACGGGTGCCAAGGTCGATGTCGACGCGAAGTACGGCCGGACGCCGCTGTTATGGGCCGCCGAGAGAGGCCACGAGGCCGTCGTCAAGCTGCTGCTCGGCACGGGCAAGGTCGATGTCGATGCGGAGTACGGCCTGACGCCGCTGTCATGGGCCGCTAGGAACGGCCACGAGGCCGTCGTCAAGCTACTCAGGTCTGTGAAGTAGTATGATGAATTCTATATTTTTTATCATAGCGCAACACAGGAGGGTTCTGGGGGATGGCGCGATTATATAGTTATTTTCTCTCTTCTAGAGCCTTTTAAAGCCTTCCTGTCTTTAGCTAGCGCTTCATGTTTGTTATATTCTCTTACGTCACGCTGGTCGCGGCTGCTCCATTGGGCCCGTGGCTGACTATCGCTGGCACCCTACATGTCTCTACGTCTGACGCAATTCCCGAAGTATCCCGCAAGCTAGGACAACCTCCACGGATCCTGTCGCAGTTTTCGAGTCGCGCATTTCAAGGCCAAATGGAAGCAAGCTCTTTTCGACAAGCTCTTCGGCAAATGATGTGGTTTTGGTCTCTGGTAACGGTGGGAATCTTCGGGATTTGCTTGTATTGACGACCCTCGTGTCTCTCTTATTCAACTAGCTGATACTCGAATAATAAGACCATCGGTGTCGCTGATCGCCGCCATCTATAGTTTCATCTTTTTTTACGTTGACCGGTGCAATACTTTGACGCGGCAGCCATGTCGCCGCACTGCTGCTCCTCTGGCATCGCACAGGTCCCTACACACCGCCTTGGTTAAGCTCCGGCACCGCCGCATGCCCTTCCGTATCTGAATCGACCAGATATGCATCAACCAGAAAATCAACGACGAGAAAGCAGCTCAGGTGCGCCTGATGGGGCCCATTTACGCGAAGGCTGCCGAGGTCATTGTGTGGCTAGGTCCTGCTGCTGATGATTCCGACGCACAACGAAAGAATGGGTATCCACTTCACAATCCAAGATGATGACAGAACAGGCGGAGGCTCAACTGGATGATGGCGGAAGGTTGTCCTGAAAGCCAAGCACCTTACACATTAGTCTCTGAATCCAATGCCAAAGGTTGTTGTATGCGACGCTTTGCTGTCATTGATTGCCGACTTGCTAGCCTCGATAGCATCATTGCGGCCCTGCTCCCGCCCTTCTTACGGGTCCCTCCCAAAAGCCCACCCCGTGTCATTCGTATGCATCGCTCCAAACATGTTCGTAAACGCCCACTTGTAGCCCCTATAGGGCTGTATTTGTTTGGGACGACGGAGACCCCCAACCATAGACGAGAGGCGAAAATGATATGGATGCTCAAGTGAAGGGCCTGGGGGCCGTGTCTGCTTTATATTACTTCGCGCTAGGAAATAACCTACACTACTCCTACTCCTCCTTCAAGTTTAACTCGTCCAACTTTACTTCGTCCAAGATATTTGCACTTCCCCCCCCAATCTCAGTCTTATACAAGAAACCCTCAACATTGAGCTTCAGATCCCTTGGTCTAAAGCCTTTGTTCAGTGCTTCCTTTATAGCTGCTCGATATACATCAGCAACTGACTGTCTCCAATCCTCAATAAAAGCCTGAGCTTGATCCTTTGTCCTAAATCGTTTGTGACAGGCGCCAGGAATCTTGTCGATTTTTGGCTCCGAGCCATCCTCCCCGCTATGTCATGTCAGTGATACCATTCAACACCCTCTTCACGTTGGGGGAACTCGTACTGCCAATAAAGGTATACTCCGGGTCGTGTACCGTTCGCAACAGCATAAAAAGCCTCGCTGTTCCATGTCGGAGTAGTGTCGCCGGCTCCATCCTTGATAATCTCTTGAGGTCTCGTCGCACCCATTTTCTTCATATATTCCCGTGCTTCTTCAATCGTATCGAAGCTCTTATGCACAGAGCGACATCCAGTGACCCGTGGATGCGCATCTCCCCTGTCCGAGATTAGCTCGTGCCCTGCTAAACGCAGACCTCAGAGATAGTACCAGGATGAAAATATCGTAGGTTCGTTGATACGCCCTTCGATGACCGCGTAATAATCCTTGTTCTTACGCTTCGAGACCATTGTAAATTCTCAAGATTTTGAACAAATGACTGCCTTTTGCTCGACCAGTGCCAGTCAAATTGTCGCGGTCCGCCTGAGGCACTTCGTAAGGGAAAGCGGGGAAGATGACGATGCCTACAACACGTGATATAAAAAGACACTTCGCCGTCCGCTGGGCTCATCTGCTACGGTACCTGCGCAGAGCTTCTTTTTCTTCTATCTTTGCCCCTCCTTGGGGTCCTAGGGGCTATGTTCAATTTAGACTCGGTGCTGCGCCGGAGGAATGCTTCTCGTACCTTCTTGATGGATCATTGGATTGATCAGTGCTTAACTTGCTTCCGTCACTGTTGTGTAGGCTTAGGAGTTCGGTCAGTAATGTTAATGCAGGGGGCCGTTCCCGAAAAACATCAGATGCGGTCGTTCTCGATCATAGCAGCAGGCCGTTTTGATGAAACGTCGGGTCGGATCGGTGCGCCGCACCCCACAGTGGGCCTCCGGCGTGGGCCTCCGGCACGGGCCGGATGACGAGAACCAGAAAGTCCCACTGAGCTCGCGGACCGCCAAGAAGTCGGAACCCAACTGCTGATCTGGCCGGGAAAAGAACCTCATGCAATCCCGGCGACTCTAGGTGACTAATTCTGGATGCTTTGCTCTTGAATAGAGCCTTTTCTAGAGCTCGTCTTTCGGAACGCTCTTCAACCCTGACCGCCCCGGGATTGGCTTCGGTGGCGACGGCGGCCTGTGTAGCCTTGCCCGACACTCCCCTTTTCAATGACAGTTCCCTTCAATACAAGCGGAGCAGGCGTTCCGCATCGCCAGCCGACTACATCCGGCATTTCGACAATTTGAGCCGTAGGGTCTTCAATAATGTGAAAACGATCAGATCAACAACCGACGGGAAAAAACTCGACTGCTTGCCTAAAGTCTTCGAAACTAGCACCGTTCGAAAGCTCCAGAAAAACCTTATCTAACTACGCCGACTGCACGCCCGCGCACTCTGTTGCGTGGCCGCAGTGGGTGTGGAAAGCAGGGCGATTCGAGGTGCTTTACCCAGGCGACCACACCCCGGTGCCCCTGAGCCCCTGAGCCCCTGAGCCCCTGAACCCCGGAGCCCTCGAGCCCTTGCATGGGACAGGATGACCGCCCCACCCCTCCCACTGAAGGGGGAGGAAAAGGACCGGCCCAGTCACGGCACTCAAGCGCCCCCCCAACACCTCCTCGTTCCCCCCCACCCTCTGCGAATGCCCTCGTTAGCTGACGGCCAAGGCGCGAACAAGACTGCAGGGAGCATCATCCACAGGGCCAGCAACGATATCTACCGGAGACTCAACTCGAGGAAGAACGGGAGGGGTCGACCACGAGCCTTCGGACCGCAGAAGCCTACAGCAGTGGAAACAGCCGCCATCACAATCGCAGATTGGACAGGGGGGACAGCCGACACAGACAGGGTGGTGCAGGAGGCTTGGGAGGAGAGGTGGCTAAAGGAACGGGATGGCCGAGCA
>MU863628.1:420115-715069 GCA_033575675.1 Parathielavia hyrcaniae
CTTCTCTTTTTGTATTTGCAGGCTCAGTCACTGATCGTTTCCTAGATTTTCGATATGGGTTTTTCATCCGGCCTGCAAGGGTGCGTTTTTCCTGTATAGTAAATAGTTGAAGGTCCGGCACGCCCCAGGGCATAGCGGTGTAGGAATAATAATAATAAAATTAATAAGGGTTGTCGGCTCCCGTGGTGAGGTGAAAATTGAATACCGCCCCCGATCAGGCTGAGAGAATAGCTGGAACTAACACCCCGACCGCTGCTGACTCAATGTCGTGGCTTTGGTGAAGTGCCTTGACGATTTCTCCGGGTCCCACTCGAGAGAAGACGTGCAAACACCGAAAGAGCTTGGAGAGGAGGCACGGGCAGAGAAAACCTGGAGGCCCTGAGCCATCAGGCACGAAATGTGGTTCGAGCCTCGAGGTTTGCTTCCTGGCGGTCAGGGCCGGTGCGCCCTGTTTCCTCTTCGTCGCAGCCCACGTCTCAAAGCACCCCTTGTGCACGTTCTGCCCGCACGCCGCGCGACACCACACCACCGCCTCGCCCTCGAGCTCGCAAAAGCAAATCGGACAGTCCCCCTCGACGGGCTTGCGCTTCCCGCTCCCGCTCCCGCTCCCGCTCCCGCTCCCACCATCGCCGCCGCCCCCATCCGCGCCAGGCGCAGGCGCGCCCTCCAGAATCTCCCTCACCTCGTCCTCGAGCAACGCGAGCTGATAGATCAGGTCATACCGCGCCCTGTGCACGCGCGATAGGACGTACAGCATGTGCTTGCACTGGTTGCCCTCGCGGGCGTGCGGGCAGGTGCAGGTCGGCTGCCGGGCGACGACAACTGTGTAGATGTTGCCCGTCGAGCCCGTCAGCTCGATGATTTCCTCTGGGCAGGACGCGGAGGAATCGTGGCGGGTGCGGGAGAGGACGTAGAAGCGCTGGGTTGTGGCGCGGTGGTAGACTTCGAGGAAGGACTTGGGGGGTTTCGGGCGGAATCTGGAGATCAGGGGGGAGGAGGGGTGGTTAGCTTCGGGCTGATTATGAAACCACAGAGTGTGAGGGGCAGGGAGGGGAAGACGTACCTTCGCAGGCGCTTTTCTTCGCCTGCGGCGAGTTTCGGCTTGGGAATTTTCATCTTTTTTGGCGTGTCTGCGGGAGTGCTGTTGTACGCAACGGATGCGCTCGAGTTATTCTGGGATGTGACGGTGACTTTGCTGCTGAGCCGAGAATCGGCCGCGTAGTCGGCATGCTTGCGCTTACGGCCTGATGCTTGAGCGGTCGCAGGCGATGCTGCTCCATAGCCGACGCCAGGGTCAGCGCCCATTGTCTGTTGACAATCTTCTTGGTCGCCTTTGATTGTATCGGACCGCAATGTTTTAGCGAGAGGTGAGTTCGCTGAGAAATGTTAGAAGAGTTTGATTCAGAAGTCGTTGGAACAAAAAAAGGAGGGAATGATGAGGGCATGCCGACGGTCGGATGGCGATAGGGATAACTAATGTGAAGCTCCCGGCCGGTCAAAGCGGGTCGAGATCCCTGTCAACGCGGCAATCGCACGACCCCTAACCCTGATCCACTCGGAACAGAAGTGAAATTCTTTGATCGGCCGGCAGAACTTCAATGCTGACACAAACCTGGAATTCCAAGCCAGTCATTGCCGAGCGCAACCAGCCGAGCCAGGAAAGAAATCACCGAATGCTATTCTCTCTTGTCAAGATCTCCCAGCCTCTGTTGCCGTTCGACGTCAGTCTCAGCGTGCGGACACGTGGGGAACAGAGAGAGCGGACTCGCACTGACGAGACTCGGGGGCAAATGCCAGATCAATTCATCCGAGTCGAGCAACAGCCACTAACCTCGACACAATGAGTTGAAATACCACGACCGCGAAAGCCAGTGGCTTGTCCAAGGGGTCACAGCCTGCCCTTCCGGGTGGTAGTCAATATTGAGGGCATGTTTGGTGGGTTGTCGAGTCTTCCTTCACTGCTCACATCCACCGAGGAGGCATTGCGGTGAAGTTGGGTTTGACTCGGGGCAGCCCACCTCCCACACCCGAGGCTCGTGTCGGGGCAAAACTGCACTCTACGGAGGTTGCAGGCCGAAGTTTCGACCCCCTGTCCAAGTACCTTTTTCTACGCTAGTGATTCAACCATACGAATCTCAATTAGACTGGCATATCCCTGGACCAAGGTACTTCGATCAGCCACGACGCGTTTTTCCATTCCCTCGAACAAAACACTCCAAAGGATGGCTCGGAAGCACCTCACTGAGGCTCAACGAGCCGAGATTCGTACCCTCCATTTTACAGCTGGTTTCTCGAAGCCCAAGATTGTTACGTTAACTGGCTACGGGCTTGGACAGGTCAAACGCGCAATTAAGGAGCCGATTCCACAAAAACGATCAGGTCGCCCTCCCGTTATGAGCTCTGAACAACAACAGGAGCTTGTCGAATTCGTTACCGCCTCGAAGAAGAACCGACGACTAGGGTTTTTGGAGCTGTCAACAAGACTCTTTGACGGAGCCTTTGGCGAACATGCGATCCGCTCGACTCTTCGTCGGCTGGGATATAGTCGGTACGTTGCCTACCGGAAACCTCCAATTTCTGAGAAAAATCGGCAACTCCGTCTCCAGTTTGCTCTCGAGCATATTAACTGGACCTCAGATCAGTGGGCGGATATCTTGTGGAGCGACGAGACATGGATAACTGGAGGGCGTCATCGAAAGACCTACGTTACGCGAAAGAAGGGCGAGGAACTTGATCCTGACTGTGTTGTTGAGGGTCTTCGGAAGAAGCATGGTTGGATGTTCTGGGGCTGTTTCTCAGGATATGGAAAAGGTCCTGGCGTCTTCTGGGAGAAGGATTGGGGGTCAATTAATGGAGAGTCGTACCGGCAACACACTGTCCGTATCATCCATGGCTGGATCCAACTTGAGGCTATTCAGGGCCGGTCTCTTGTCTTGATGCAAGATGGCGCTCCAGGACATGCCTCTCTAGAAACTCAACTTGACCTCGAGGAGCGGAGGATCAGGAAAGTCAACTGGCCACCTTACAACCCTGATCTCAATCCTATTGAGAACTGCTGGAACTGGATGAAAGACCATATTGGCTTGCATTATGGGGATCAGTCAAATCCGCCATACGATAGACTTCGACGCCAGGTTCAGGAAGCTTGGGATGAGCTTCCGGATGACTTCTGGCAAGCGCAACTAGCTTCGATGGAGCAGAGGATGCGGGATGTAATTGCAGCGAATGGGATGCATACGAAGTGGTGATGGTGGCAGTGTCAAGAGTAGCTTAGCGTATATTGTGGATCTTGGTGGTACTTTTGCACTGGCTAGAACTTACCCTTGACACCTCCGTAGACTTCGGGCACATCCTCCCAGCTTCGACCACGGTTGAGACTCCAACCGACGGGTCGAGACTCAGGGGCTGGTTGCCGGGGAGACTGCATCAAAGTGGGTCTATGGGCTTCTGTCTGTCGCAGCCTGTGAACTAACGACGCTGGAGCAGGCAGAAACAGGCAGAAGTCATCGCCGACCGCATGCCAGTGGGCTCGAAACTATGGCTGCGTTGTGACTGATGAGCATACGTAAATCGATGTGTTCCATGCTTCTCATCAGTCTCAATCGCCATCACCACCTGCCTCGGATTGCACCACGTCCTACGCAAGCACTCTATACATCCCTGCGCTCCGCCATGTCTTCAAGCACTTCCGAGACGCCCGGCTACCCCGGCTGGAACCTGGACCTGCGCTGGACCGGCCCGCCCGACGGTCAACGTTTGTCATTTCAGAGCTGGGAGTATCCAAAGGGCACTCACTACAACTGCATCGGCGCAACATCGGAAATGCTCCTCGTTCGCGAGGTGGCCATGATGCTGGTCATGGACCGCTTGAGTGACAAGCCGGATTGGAACGTCAAGGTCTTTGACGACGAGATTGCGGAGAAGTGGAAGGCCGAAGCCCTCGCTTGGCCCGACGAAGACTTGTGGAATCGCATCGCCAACATCAATCATGGCATAAGCCCACGATGGAAGCCAAAGATGCCGCAACCTATCCTGAACAAGGAATCTGTCGACTATGTAGGTGAAGCTACCTCAAGTCTCGACCATGGACTGCCCCCGCTGACGACAATTAATTTACCCCACTTAGTGCATCAAAGAACTGCGCCACAAAGCCAAGCACTTTGAGCGCACTGGCATCACCCCTACGCTTGATGCGACCTTCAGCGTCGCCAAGTCGGATACCCTCGTCCCTCGCGAGCTGCATGTTGCTCTGCGGGAGGCCTTTGCCCAGCTGCAGGCCGACCAGGCTTCCAACCCGGACTGGCACCCCAACACTAACGAAACGGTCCAGGACCTGGTACACCCCTCCATGTACCCTCTGGTGTACGGTCGCTCGCGCTTTCTCCCAGACGAAATCGCCGGCGTCGAGGACGCTGTGGACAAGTGGGCTGGTAGAGGCGACGTGATCCCCCGTCGACCGGAATGGGGCGAGGAGCCAGCAAGGGGGATTCCGCGAGCGTGGGCTAGGCCCACTGAGGAGGGCAGCACCGGGGTTGGCGGGTCGAGGATTCACAAGTCCTACTGGTCCACCGTCTATCAGTGGTTGCCGGCAAACGTCAAGTTCACGTCCGACGGCGGCGTGCGGTTCACAAGCTACATCAACAACCTGCATCCGACCAAGTACCCGCACATCTACACCGCCCTTGAGAAACTCGTGGAAACAGCCCTTCCCATGTGGGACCAGTGCCTTGTACGGCTCAACGGATGGCGCAAGCACGGCCCCGGACGGCTCAAGCCTCGCATGGTTCCCGATCACCCCGAGTATGTATCCCCGCTTACTGTCTCCCCGGGCACGCCGTCGAGTCTCCTTTCCCCTTAACTCAGATCCGAGCTAACATGTACCCTCAGTGACGAAGACCCGAGAAATTGGGATCCGAGCACACCGGAGCAAATGCTTGCGAGGGAGGCTGCCGGAAAGCCGCTGAACGAAGCTGCCACAAAAGCTGTCGCAGAGCCAAAGCAGCCGCCGGGCGACGAGGAAAGAGACTCTGACGTCGACCAGATTGATTACGACAGGTGGACTGAAATGCGCTGCCCGGTCCAACCAAACCCACCATCCTTTTCTATGAGCAAAGTCGCCAAGTACACAGTCGACCCATACCGAACGCTGCGGAAGCGTTTCCAGGAAATGGGTCTACAGGTCATCGTCAAGATGGCGTCCATCGAGCTCACCCCGGAGAAGCCCGAGTTCGCCCCTGGCGGCTGGCACGTCGAGGGCATGATGAACGAGCAGATCGCCGCCACGACGCTCTACTACCTCGATTCGGAGAACATCACCGACAGCCACCTCGAGTTCCGCGCCATGACCAGTTCTGACGTTCACATGGACCTGCACGTCGGCCAGGACGCGTACCACTGGATGGAGAGCGTCTTTGGCGCCGAACTTGGTTCGACCTCCGGCAGCGCCTGCGTGCAGAACTACGGCAGCGTGCTCACCCCGCAGGGCCGCCTGCTCGCCTTCCCCAATACGCTTCACCATCGCGTCTCGGGCTTTCGGCTTGCCGATCCCACCAAGCCGGGCCATCGCCGGTTCGTCGCCCTCTGGCTGGTCGATCCCTCGATGCGCATCATCAGCACGGCCAATGTGCCGCCTCAGCAGGCCGATTGGTGGGCCGAGCAGGTCTTTGGTGGAAAGGGGGAGGGAATATCCAACATTCCGCCCGAGATAGCTCAGCTGCTCGCTGAGCGGGGCCTGGGCGGGAGTCAGCTGACCGAGGCGCTGGCGGCCCGGCAAGACGGGACCTTGAAGGCGAAGCTCCCGGCCGAGCTGCTGAACATGGTGCGGAACGAGTTTGGGGAAGGACTGCCCATGAGCCGCGAGGAGGCTGAGGAGCATCGCCGGAAGCTGATGGAGTCCCGGTCAGCTTTCGAGGAGGATGCGAGGGAGAATTGGGAGTCGGCCGAGTACAGCTTCTGCGAGCACTAGGGTGCTGTCCAGGCGCGAATGGGGCTGGGCCGGCATTCCTCTGCGATGCCATGCGTGGGCGATGGCCGGGACGCAACGGCGCGCTGAGCCTTTGCCCGACCTTCGCCGTGTATGAGCATGCCGTGTAGATTGCGCGCTGTCGTACGCAGATCGGGGCGGTCCGGAGCGGTCGACTTGGCGCTCCGAGAAGGGTGGCCCTCGGTGAAAGGCTGCGTAGGGCTGCGGACATGGTTGTCTCGGGAGTCGGTTATAAGTATCAGACAAAAGGCTCTTCCGACGCTATGGCGGAGGAATAATAATATATTGTTAAGCGACTCATGATTCTAAAAGCTCGAATGTTCCAGGTTAACGTAATCTCATCGGCCACTAGAGAAGTTAACATCGAAGATCCTGATATCCATGCTCATTAACTAATTAGTACCTACATTAGTGTATGATACTGGCTTTGGCAGAAGACGTACATTGGATAATCAAGCTAGGTGCCTGCCTAGGTAAGGTAGGTAGATTTTGAATTGGAAACTGCCAGGAGTAGACTGCAGTTGTTGGCGACACACATTGGTCGCGAATTGCTGATTTGATACTCGTGGACGCTAGTGAGTGCAAGATTTCAAGACCTGAACGTTTCTGGATACTACATAACAAATGAGGATGTCTGGTCTCTAAGATGGTAGTTCGGTTTAAATCTGCGCAAGGTACCTAACGTTACGGTTTAAATCGAGGACTATTGACGTACCTTATTCAGCGAAATTTCCGACTCCCACCATCTCGTCAGACTTTAAGAGCTTCAAAGTTAGTGGTGGTGGTCATGGGACGGATCTGAAGTCAGAGCAGTTTCAATTTGAGCGGGATGTTAACAATGGAGTCATTGTATTGAACATCGACTGGCGCACCACCAGGCAGGTGTAAATAGCACCTTCGAAACTCGATCACGACTCAATGTGTAAGTTCTGCTCTTGGGACGACTCAGAGAACTTGGTCTCAAGTTTTTTTGTCGTTTCACGGCCTTAGAAATTCCAACAGTGTCATCGCCACAGCCTGTAACTGACAGAGCTTCTATCAATTATGATCCTGAGAGCCATGGATTCCATGTCAGGCTCACAGCCACACAGAATCGAGAACGAGGTAAGTATCCCACGCCGCTTATCAAACGATTAACCTCAATAACGAATGGATTATCGTCAACTCAGTTCGTTCATTTGGATTTTCGGCCCCATTGCTTTGAAATCACAGCTTTCCAGTCTCGACTCGACGGAAACAAGAGGCCTGCTGGCGCTCGTCGCTCGACCTTCTGCTTGGAGGATTAATAAACATTGATGATTGATCTCAATGGACTCGGACATGATCCCAAGAGTTTTCCCGCAAAACCGGGATTCGGCATGATTCCAGGTTGTCTGCGTAGATTTTCATCTTTGCATGTAAGCTGCGTGGCCTGAACCATCCATGGATCGCATTCTGATATCGTCGCGTAGGTAGGTAATCAAGGCGTCGTTGGGTTCACTCGGGTCATATCACTAATAACTGAGCTAGGCAGGCGAAAGATGCTGCGAGGGACTTACCACATCACATCAAACCTCGGTTTAGTGCCGATAGCTGGAGATGATGAGATATCAAGGCCGGGGGAAAGCCCTGACCAGATGGTTTTCGTTCTGCCGACCGACCGTACGTGCGGCCAATCATTGCCCTTTCGTAGCCGAAAGGCACGATCCGCCGCAGGCCTATTCCGGGCGATTGGGACGCCTCTCGCTTCTCCCAACCAGTTAAATCTGGGGATTGAGGACTCCAGGCACGGAAAAACCAAGCATTGTCGTTTCCGATTGGTCTGATTTAGAGCAAACAGCATCCCAATATGGCCGAGTGGATATAGCACCTTACCTCCGGCAACGACACGCTTGGCGAGCGAATGCGAGTGCGAGGTGCAGATGGCCATCGACAAAGGCGCGTTTGAGCTTGAGAACCATGGCCGCTCAAGAATTGCCCCGAGATGCGAAGATTCGCGGCACTGAGCTCACTGAGCTCAGATTCATATCTGCTGCTGGGGCGCATTCACTCGCCATATAGTCCGGTATTGCGCCCGTCGGCGGGTTCAACATTCTGTGCCTTTGTGGAAAACACTGATTCGCCAAAGCCGAGTATGAGACGCACTTCCAATACTCTTGGATCCGCCCCAAATCATTGTTAGTGGCGCCTATTCGAGCTCTTACTACGTCGTCGGGTCCTTTGTCAAGACCATCCCTAGGGTATCGGCGAGGGTGCTGGTCGGTCAGCTCCAATGCTGAACATTGGAACATTTGGGACGAGCATCTCAAGGCGCCATACGTCCCCTTAATTCTGTAAGCCCACGCCTCAAGCACCCCAGGAAGGACGAACATAAACTGACACGAGCGGTTCAAGTGACGACAAACATTGCCTATCACAAACATTTCCCACTAACACCGAGCACTTGGTATCCCAACCATATGCCAGCCATGGCATCAACCGAGAAGGCCGGCGGATCGTCCTCAGAGACCTACCCGCACCCCAAGCCACAACCGACAACCGGCCCCCTTCACGATCACCAGCCCCACGACGGGCCAAGCACACCAACCGGTCCCTCGGACGACCCCCTGACAGATAGCAGCACCGGCGAGAAGCACGTCGGCCCTCAACCCCTCCCCAAACTCCGCCTAATCGCAGTATTAGTAGGGTACGTCGCCCCCTTCTCCCCCCTTAATCCCTCCCATCAAGACCAAGCACCTTACTAACACCGGCGGCGGCGTCGCAAACACAACAACCAGCGTCTCCCTCGGCCTCTTCCTCTCGCTGCTCGACGCCTCCATCGTGGCCACGGCGCTCTTCACCATCGCCCTCGACCTTGGCGATGTGGCCGCCATCAACTGGGTCGCGCTCGCCTACACGCTGACCTACCTCAGCTGCGCCGTTCTCTTCGCCCGCGTGTCCGACGTGGTCGGCCGGCGCGCCGCCTTCGTGGCCGCCTATGCCGTCTTTGTCGTCTTCTCGCTCGCGTGCGGGTTTGCGGGGAACATGGGGCAGCTGATTGCTTTTAGGGCGGTTCAGGGGCTGGGCGGGAGTGGTGAGTTTCTTTTTCACCTTGTTCCTTCTTTTTTTCTTTGGCTCTTCGTGGGAATGGGGGAAGGGGAATTACTGGGCTCAGGGAGGGGCTTACTGACAGGTCGGTAACAGGGCTATACAGTCTGTCGATGATCATCATGCCCGAGGTCACGCCGGATCGGGCAAAGAAACACATTGCGGCGGCCGTGGGGCTCGTGATGGTTGTCGCCGGTGTAGGGGGCCCGGTGCTCGGGGGTGTGTTGACCCAGTACACGAGCTGGAGATGGGTGTTTTGGATCAAGTCCGTCTCACCAGATATGTCTTGCGCCAGTTCAGGGGGTTTTCTGGTCAATGGCTGACACGACTTCTCAGTGGGCCCATCGGCGGCGTCTCCTTGCTCGTCTTCCTCCTCGCGTGGCCTAACAAGAAGCATCTCCCCTCGCTGGAGCGGCGGGCGTGGAAAGACGTCGACTTTGTCGGCGCATTTCTGTTGTGAGCCCCTCCCCATCCCTTCCGTTCCCCTGTCTCACCTTAACGTAGCCCCCTCTACTAACCCACTCCCCTTCTTCCCCCTCAGAATCGCCTCGGCTGTCCTAATCGTCTTCCCCTTCCAAAACGCCACACAAGCAACCAGCTGGACCTCAGCCCTCTTCCTCGCGCCCCTCTTCGCCGGCCTCCTCTCCCTCGCCCTGCTCTTCCTCTGGCAGCCCTTCTTAGCCGCCCGCCGCGCACGACACAAACAAGGCACCGGCACCGGCACCGGCACCGGCAGCAGCAGCAACGGCGGCGAAGCGCCGCGCGACATCGGCTTCGCCCTACCGCCCGTCCTGCTCGGCAACCGCGCCTACGTCGCGACGGCGCTGCAGACCATGCTGACGGGGTTTCCCTACCTGCTGTGCGTCTACGCCTTCCCCGTGCGCTTCCAGGTCGTCTACGGGCGGACGGCGCTGCAAGCCGGGCTAATGCTGCTGCCCATGTTAGGCGCCGCCGCGGCCGGCACGGTCCTGGCGGGCGCCGTCAACACTACCACTACTACGTCGACGACAGGGGGGACGATGGGGGGGGAGCGCCGGCAGCGGAAGCAGAGGTTCTTTGAGACGCTCATGGCGTCGTGCGCGCTCATGCTGCTCGGGTGCGGGCTCGAGACCACGGCGGGGAGCGGGGCCGAGGTGGAGGCCAAGGTGTTGGGGTTCTTGGTGTTTGTCGGGCTGGGGTTCGGCTTGGGGGCCGCGGCTGGGACGATGTCTGCTGGTGCCGAGGCGCCGGTCTGGGAGCATGGTGAGTTTGTTGAACTCGTTTGCATGCAACTGATGTCGTTTTATCCTTTCTTTCATTTTTGCCTGAGATTTTCTTTGGTGTGTGAAAGCTGACGGTCGGATTGTAGCGTCGGCGCAGGGGATCGTGGCACAGGTGCGCATCCTGGGCGGGAGCCTCGGCATCGCGGCGTCGTCGGCCATCCTCGGCGCGAGGACGCAGTCGGACATGCCTCCCGAGGCGCTGGCTCACCTGGCGTCGGACCCCTCGGCTCTGGACCCGGGGCAGTGGGCGGCGATCCGGACGACGTACACGGAGGCGCTGAGGGAGATGATGATTGTGTGCTGCGCCGTGCTGGCGCTCGCCATGGTGTGCACGCTGGGCCTGTACAGACGGGACAGGGTCTCGATGGAGGAGATGTACCAGCAGCGGTACCGCGAGGAGGCCGAGAGGAGGCGGGCCGCTGTGGACGTCGAGGCGCCTCAGAAGCTCATGGGAATGGGGTCTTCACACAGCGTTTGACGGGTCATCGCGGGCTGATGTGGGTATCGGATACAGTGGAGGATTTGCTGATTGGATAGGCGACGGCGTTGGATAGAGTTGGTATTTGTTCTTTTGCCGAGTCTTTTCTTTCCTCCTCGTGGGCATACAAACCGGCAATGACCCGGAGAGGCCGGTTCAAGGTCTGCACATCGGAGAAATGACGGAATCTCGATTGCTGTATGAACCAGTTCATCACAAATAGCAAACACCTCTCCCCTCGACGTCGGCGTTGACTCACATCGTAGATCACATTGATCTACCGTATGACTCTTATTATCAGCCCGTCTTCCTCGAAACAGGCTTTCTACCTGCGGTTGTTTGTAGGAAGAAGAAGTCGAGAACAGAGGTGACGCTGCGGGGTAGCAGCTTATCGCCGGCGGGATGGAGCTCGATGCGGGGTGTTTTCGCCCGGGGCCGGCCCGGCAACGGCATTATAAATTGGGCAGGCGAGATGCTGACCCGATTCCGCGGGGGTCACTTTCCTCTCCTGCTGCAGGACCTCGGCTTGTGTCTTTTTGTGTCATGTTCTCCAAAACAACAACATCAACCTTGAACAGAATATCGACCGCCACCCGCATCCTCCTGTCCGGATCCCGACTAACCCCCTTCCTCCGTTTTTCTCACCCCGCCGCCGCATCCCTCTTCACAGCCCCCACCGCCAGAGCCATGTCCGCGTCCGCGTCCGCCATGGTCAAGCGCCTCGAGGGCAAGACGGTGCTGATCACGGGCGCGTCGTCGGGCATCGGCCGGAGCTGCGCCTTTGAGTTTGCGCGCACCGCGCCCCGGGACCTGAGGCTGGTGCTGACGGCGCGGCGGGTTGACCGTCTGCGCGAGCTGGCGGCCGAGCTCGAGGCCGAGGTGGGCGCCGGCGTCAAGGTGCTGCCCGTCGAGCTCGACGTGGCGGATCCGCAGCAGGTGCGGGGCTTCGTGGCGCGGTTGCCTGACGAGTTCCGGGGCATTGACGTGCTGGTCAATAACGCGTACGATTTTATATTTTTTTTTTATTTTTCTACGTTCACGGCTGATGTGATGGGTGAGGTGCTGACTGTCGAGTAGGGGGTTGGTGAAAGGAGGTATGCGATTCTGCAGCTGCTTTCGTTGCGGAATAAAAGGCTACCATGAGCGACACCTGGAGTGAGCAATGCTAATAGAGTACTAAACCCCCTAGTCGCTCGCGCGCCTGAAATCGCCGAGGAGGACATCAGCACCATGTTCCAGACCAATGTAACGGGCTTGATCAACATGACGCAGGCGGTGCTGCCTATCTTCAAGGCCCGGCCGGACGGCGGAGCCGGCGACATCATCAACATTGGCAGCATCGCCGGCCGGGAGCCCTACGCGGGCGGCAGCATCTACTGCGCCACCAAGGCTGCTGTGCGCTCCTTTACCGACGCCCTGCGCAAGGAGCTGATTGACACGCGCATCCGGGTCATGGAGATCGACCCGGGGCAGGTCGAGACGGTGCGTCTTTGCGCGAGAATGTGCTTGGTGTTGGTGTGATGCTAATGCCGTGTGGCAGGAGTTTTCGGTTGTCCGGTTCTACGGAGACAAGTCCAAGGCCGATGCCGTCTATGCGTGAGTGATTGATCTAGGATATGCCAAGTACCTAAGGTACCTTAGGCGACCTAGTGACTGATGCTGAACAATGTAGTGGCTGCAACCCGCTGACCCCCGACGACATTGCCGAGGTGGTGGTGTTTGTGGCCGGAAGGCGGCAAAACGTCGTTGTCGCCGACACACTGATCTTCCCAAGCCATCAGGTAAGTATCTACCCGCTATTATCGAGCCTCTTTCCAAGTTTCAGGTTGGTTGACAGTCTACAGGCTGGGGCGGGGGTGATGCATCGCAAGCAGTCGTGATCAGGATTTGGGACGGGAGACCTCATATCCGGGCTGAAGGGCAACCACAATTGGGCTCTGGTGACTCAAATATGCTAATAGCAGACATAGACGGGACCTTAGATGATACACTCGAATTGTTTCTGCATGTACAACACTTCACAGCAAATGACATCCCCCTCTTGAGTCTTGACGTCGCCCGAATGGGCAAGAGCGATGGTCAGAACCCTAACCCTCTAATTTATTTAAGCCTAATAAACAAATAACTTGCTATGGAGCATTCTAAAGGTTGTGTAGTGTAGTGGTTATCACTTTGGATTTTGACAACTCAACCTTTCCAATAACCCCGGTTCGAACCCGGGCACGACCTTCTTTTGCCCTCCACGTAATTGATTTTTGGTTTTCTTTTGCGAGCTGTGATGCTCTTGCTATGCTCCATCTTCATCATCCTAGGAGTTTTTCAGGTCGATAGTGCCTACTGAGTCTCAAATGCTGCGCTGTTAGGTTCTCTGGCGCCGCTTGTCTCTCACAGTCACGCGTCGCAAGTCGCCACCAATGTCACCGATTTTTGTGGACTGCGTCATGCGCTGCGTCTGCTGAGAGCAACATCGACATGGTGTGGTGGAACGGGTGGTTGACAGACTTGGGTGCCTCTGTTGTCTCCGAAGCTTGGGTTACTCTTGAGGCACTGTATCGAACTGTTTCCTGCCATGTTCAAGACGACTACATGGCCTTCGCCAGAGACGGAGCCTCAGTGATGAGATCGACGCCGATTCATCATTCAGGCTCCAGCCACTCTCTCGGCACGAGATATTCCTCACGTGCCTCAAGTCAGCCAAGCTGCGAGCGCCACTTCGAGACTCTGATACTCCAACAGAGCATGTTCCAAGCTCCAGCAATGATCCCTATTGCCATTCAAAAAGCCGCAGCGTCACTGTCACGCATGACGTCAGCCGCCCCGGGTTAGCTGTGGTTGACTGCTATCTCTCCGTATTGCATATGCTACAGCTTGCACTGCCACTGGGATGCATTCGCAGCTCTCGATACTGCAGGAGTGTCGCGTGATGTGTGCCGATGTTGAGGCCCCTGGATGTGTGCTTGGGCGTGACCGAGGAGAGGATAGTGGCCGTCTCCCATCTAACCCTCTAGCCCATGACCTGGGAAAAGCAAACTACCAAACGTGTTGTACATCGTTAGAGGAGGGGGCGAAGCCGAGAGAAAGGGGGCAAATGGGCGAAACACGCCTAGACCTCGCAGGCCATGCTTCCTTGACTGCCCAATTAGGAAGCATACACGGCGACTTGGTGTGGCATATGCAGAGAGATAAATACCCCGCCAGTTCTCCGTCTCGTGAGTCCCAAAAAGAGCTCTGACCAGAGTGTGCTCTGATGCTTTCCTGACATCTTCTGGTATCAGGTCCTTGATCTACTCCGAGTCTTCCGCCCAACTAACACCCCTGAACTCCGAACCATCCAATACCCCTCCACAACTTCCCAGCGACACTTGTACGAGCTGCTGGTCCTCACAACATTTATCATGTCCGGTATGGTAGTCCCTCAGCTTTCTGGTTGTCTCTCCCTCTTCCCTTGCCTATCCCAACCTCCGGAAGACCTCGTCGGCGCACCCTCCCACACACAGAAAGTTAACACATTCTACCAGAAGACAGGAAACAAAGCATTGTGAGCACCGACTCCGCCGGCAGCGCAACAGCTCACCACTTCTCCACGCCGGGCCAAGCGCTACCCGATTCCCGGGCTGACACAACAACCGCGCCCAAGAGTCCCATCTGGACCACGTCCCCAACAATACGCGAAGAGAGGCGGTCCAGCGACGAATGGGGTACGTTCCACCCTGCTCAATTCCGTATCCTTCTTCTCCCTAAATGCTGTTCCCTTTGAACTCCGTGTCTCACAGCACATCCGTGCCCCTGAATCCCACCACACCACGCCACGCCCTTCCTCCCCCCACGCCACGCTCTTCCTCCTTTCCCCAAGTCCCAGATCCAACTAAAACCCCCAAACCTTGGCTTCTCTTATCTTATATGCCCCCTGGTCACCGGGGACGGACCAATCCGCTGATTTCTTCCCGAACCACAAACAAATACTTACAATGTCAACCCACAGACGCCTCCAAAGTGCCCCCCTCGCGCTTCCAAAAGCGCAAGGGCTCCATCTACGCCGTGCCCGGCTCGCGCGACGGCCGCGTCGACCACGACACGACGCTCAAGTTCAACGAGAAGCTGGTCCAAATGGGGTTTGCCGCCAAGAAGTGATATCCCACTCGCCCTGTCCTGTCTACCTTAGCTGGTGTGCTGGGTATAGGTATATGATATGTGCTGTATAATTGTCTGCATTCTTGGGTAAGGTCTGGCGTATCATTTTGGTCATCGGAATGAAATTTTGGCAACAATGGAAGCGAACAGTGGAGGAGAGCAGGATCTTCTTGATAACGAACTTATGGCGGGCTGTGGCAACAGCTATTTGGCGTTCTGTTTGTATCATGGTATCTGTGGAATGGTTGTCTTGTTGGTTCGCGGGAATCTCTTTCGGAGTTTGTTCGTTTTGTACAATTACATAGTACGGCGCACAAGGAAAGGGCTGTCATAGCGGAAGGATTCATTCAAGAAAATGCAACGGTTCAAAACCGAGAGAGTGCCTCGTACCTGAGTATGGCGGGACCTTGAAATAAGAAAAGTTACTCGCCCGTCTAGTCCGCCCCAGAGCCTGCCGCGCCATCCGGTCGAGTTAGGAATGTTTTCGAGATTGCCTGCCCCGCAAAAGAGACGCGAGGTACCGCCCGCTTCCTACATACAGGAAATCATGTCATTCGTCCATGTCGTCAAGGTCGATGGCGTCGGGGTTGGCCACCTCGACCGGCCGGCTGGGTACATTCCCCTTGAGGCCTTCCGAGGCGGCCACGAACCCGGCCGGAGCGCGAGCCTGCCTCTCCAGCTGCTCCATGGCGTCGGCGACTTCCTGGTCGACCTCGTCGCCGCCATTCTGCTGCCTCTGCGCCGCCTGACTCTTGGCCAGCGCCTGAGAGGCGATAAAGTTGACGTCGGTATTGTACTGCGCCTGGACGCTGCGCTTGATGCGCAGCATCTCCTTGAACGTGTCCTCGTTGCCGTGCTGCACCTCGAACTGCTCCCACTTGGTCCAGAAGTCGGGGTTCGTCCGCGGGTCGCAGAACTGCGAGGCGTGTCCGTAGATGGCCCTGGCGCGGTCGATCTCGCCGAGCCGCTTCTCCATGTCGGCAAACTTGAGGCACATGTCGCGGGCCTCGCTGTCCGGGAGCGTCGCGATGGCTCGCTCGTAGATGGGACGCGTCGACGGCAGGCCAAAGTTGGACGCCGACTTGGTGATGTAAAAGTTGAACATGTCGGCCCTGTCCTCGTCCGACACGGCCCTCGTCGCCCGCTCGTAGATGCGCATGGCGTGCCGCGCCAGACCGCGCTCCTCCTCCAAGTTGCCGTACATGAGGTAGATGACCTTGGCAAACTTTGGCGGGCAGTCCAGGACCGCCTGCTCAAACAGGTCCCGTAGCCGCTCGATACTGATCTTGCGATCGACCGCCTTGGTGAGGTAGAGGTTCCATAGCTCAAAGGCAACCGGGTAGCTGAAGAGGTCGAGGCCACGCTCGTAGATCTTGAACGACTCCTCAAAGTACTTGTGTTCTTCGAGCAGGTTAGCGTAGTTGACCACGGTCTGGGGCGTCGCGATGCGCAGCTCGAATATCCTCTCGTAGACCTTCTTGGTCTCTTCCAGGGTGCTGACGCTCTCGACGAGGTCGACGTAGAAACTCCAGAGCTTCCAGCTCTTGTGCACTCGTTGTTGCGGCGATAGCGTCTCGTCAAAGTAGTCGACCGTGGATCTCTTGGGCGCCTGCACCGCCTTGGCCATGATCCGGACGGCCTCGTCGAAGTTCTCGTTCCGCAGCTCCATCTCGGCCCATTCGATCCACATGTCGGCCAGTTCCGCCACCGACTTGAACGGGACCTTGACTGCCTTCTCCATGATGATGCGGGCGTTCCGCAGGTCTCCCCCATTTTCGTAGAACTTGGCGTAGTTCGCCCATAGTTGGTGGAACGGACCGATCGCCTTCTTGGGCTGGATGGCGGCAATGGCATTCGTGTACGTCTGCACCACTTCTTGTTTGTTGTCGCCCCAGAGTGCGACCCTCTTCTCCCACTCGGCGACATTGTTGGGATTCTGCCGGAGGAGGACGTCGTTCACGAGGAACGCCCGGCGGTCCATGAGATGCTCGAAGCGCATCATGCGGATGTCGAGCTCAAAGTCTGCAGCCTCGTCTACCACGCCCTTCTCAGCCCGTGCCGAGGCGACCTCCATCAAGGCGCCAATGATGGACTCCTCGAACTCGGTGTACGAGTCGAACACGAGAGTAAAGTCTCGGACAGTCATGACTGTCGTGATGCCCTCCTCAAACACGTCCCTCGCCTTTTCAAAGTTGCGCCGCCGGATCCAGTAGGTCGCTAAGCCGGACCACAGTTTCCCTCTTTGGTCACTGAAACGCTCAATGCCGCTCCGGATGATGCGTTCGACGTCAATGCCCGTCTCGTGGCCCGTCTCGATATCGGCTGCATGCTCGACCAACAGGTCGACCATCTCGCTCCACAGCTCGTAGTGCCCCTTGGAGTTCTTGCTCTGGAAGCGCGGGTTGTCGAGGATGTCGATGTACTTCTTGACGGCCTCGGTGTACAAGCCGGTTTGCACCAGCAGCTCGATAAAGTCCTCGGCGTCTTCGGGATGAACCTGCATGTACCGCCGCCAGATCTTGACCGCCGTCATGCCCTCGGCCGAGTTCACAAATGGTCGGTAGAGGGCCCATATCCTGTTGTGCTGGGTGATTGGGAGCGCCCGGAGCGCGCGGTCGAAGGTGTGTCGGGTGAGCGTCACCAGAGGCTGCTGCATCAGGAACTTGAGGTACATCTCCCATATCCTAGGCATCTTGTTGAGGAGGATCAGCGCACGCTCAAAAAGCGTGTTGACCTTTTGGAACTCGGCAGCAAAGATGGCGGCGTTGAGCTTGGCGACGTGGTTCGTCCGGAACCTCAGATACTACCTAGGGTCAGGAGCTGATGGCACTCTGGGGGCGGGGAGGGAGCTTACCATCTTCCACAACTTGTATGACCGCGGCAGCTGGATGCACGCCCGCTCCATGACAAAAGCCCGCTCTCGCACCGTCCCATGTTGAAGCTTGTACTCAATGTAGGCCAGCCACGGCTTGGTGCTTCCCGGGTTGCGCAAGATGTCCTGCTCGTAGGGGAAATCGTCCTGGGACTAGGCACAGGGTCAGAAGATCTAAGCTTCAGGCGATTGGCGGAGACGTGCAACGTACAACAAGAGCCAGATCTGGCTGGCGGCCAGACGGCAGGACGGAAGCCATGGTCCTGGCGTCGGGGTCGGGTGTTTGGTGCCGAGCAGCGCGAAACGATGCGAGTCTCCAGCGCAGGAGGATGGGAGGAGGAGGGAAAGCTAAACAGCGCGTTGTCGTGACATCACTGGCAGGCTGTCAGGATGGTTGCATACACGACAGCGGGACAGCCACGGGGCGAGGTTGCTTGAGTTCCGTGCTGTGTTTTTCAAGGTCGGATGATTTGCAATTGGGCGCGCTTCGAGATACGGATAGACGCAGCAAGACGCTCGGGCCATACAGCCCCCCGGCTAAGTGCGGATTAAACCGTCCTACAGTTGTGGGGCCGATCACTGAAACCACGCCAACCGCTCATTGATCGGCTCGCCGTCCCGCTTCCATGCCACAGCAGTTGGCTGGGGTCACTGTCGCATTGGAAGCTTGATAGCTCCCAAGCTCCACCAACAGCCGTGTTGCCAACAACCACAACCTCCTATCGCGGCTGCTTCACGAGAGACGACCACAATTCCCGGCCTCATATAGTTTTGATTACCTACCCACCTCAAACCATCTATCCCCTCTTTCCCCTCGACCGCTCGCGACGATGTCCGGCGCAGCAGTACGTTGCCAGCAGCTCAACCCCCCCTCCACGCACTGCTGACCCTCTAACTCCCGATCAGGATCGGGAAGCCGTCTTCCCTACGCGGCAGTCCTTGGGCATAATGAAAGCCAAGCTGAAGGGCGCCGAGACGGGGCACAGCTTACTCAAGAGGAAAAGCGAAGCTTTAACCAAGTATGCCTCACTCCGCATTCCCTCCCCAGCCCAAACCTCTTCGATCGCCAGGCCAACTAACACCATGATCCTGTCAGGCGTTTCCGAGGTATGACGAACCCATCAGCAGCCCAGCTTGCACCGTACACCCGCCTCTTCTAACAACCCTCCCTCCACCTTCCCCCGTTCTAGAAATCACCCGCCGCATCGACGAGGCAAAGCGCAAGATGGGCCGCGTGATGCAGATCGCGTCGCTCTCGCTGGCCGAGGTGACGTACGCGGTGGGCGGCAACATCGGGTACCAGATCCAGGAGTCGGCCAAGTCGGCGCGCTTCCGCATCCGGGCCAAGCAGGAGAACGTGTCGGGCGTGCTGCTGCCGGCCTTTGAGAGCTACCTGACCGAGGGCAACAACGACTTCGCCATGACGGGGCTGGGCAAGGGCGGCCAGCAGGTGCAGCGCTGTCGCGAGACGTACGCCCGCGCCGTCGAGGCCCTGGTCGAGCTGGCCAGCCTGCAGACGGCCTTTGTCATCCTCGACGAGGTCATCAAGGTGGTCAATCGGAGAGGTGCGTTGAGGTCCCTCGCTCGTTTTGTTGCTTCTTCTTCTTTCCTATCTTAGTCGTAAGTACTGGATGCTAACGCGGGGTTTAGTCAATGCCATGTGAGTGCAAGAAACGTTTGTAAATAAGGTGTTGGGCTTTCCTAACAGCCGGCAGCGAGCATGTCATTATTCCGAGGACGGAGAATACCATCAAGTGTAAGGATCAGGAGCAACAACCCCCAACCATGGCTCGATTACTGACCTTAAGCAGACATCAACTCGGAATTGGACGAGATTGACAGGGAGGAGTTCTACAGACTCAAGAAGGTACGCCGCGCATTGGATGATTTCCTCACCTCGGCCATATTTCTAACCCGGTACAGGTTGCGAACAAGAAAAAACTAGACAACGCCGCGGCAGAGGCCGACCGGCAGCACAGGAGTGAGGAGCTCGCGGCAATGGAGGAAGAGAACGGAGCGCCAGAGCGTGCATCTGGGCCAACTGATCTTCTAGCTGCCGAGGAGGACGAGGACGTCATTTTCTAAGGGTCCTACGACAGTATGCAGTAGGTGTGTCTCGTGTCTCGTGGTCATGGGAGGAAATTTGTTGGCCAAGTCCATCGACTTGTTAGGCACAGGCGCAATTCGGAGTTCTTTGGGTGCTTTCATTGGATTCTGGGGTATCATCCTATATTCTTCCGTGAAATTGTTGACGTGCCGGTCAACCCCTTACCTAAGTTACCTAAGAGTACAAACCGTCCACAAACCCTTGGTCCTGATGTCACCAACGTCTACTGCCGCTGGTAGGTCACCTTCATCATCTTCTCGCCATTCTTTAGCGGCATGCCAGCCGTGTTCTCCTTGGCGGTAATGGCGCCGGCTTCGGCCTCGTACTCGACGAAGGCAATGCCGCTGCGACCCGGCACCATACGCACTTCGCGGAACCCGTCGAAGCGGCCAAAAATGGCAGAGAGCGCGTCCTTGTCGAAGTCGTCGGAAAGGTTCTGGACGAACAGAATTCGATTGGGAGGCAAATACTCGTCGGGCACGACAGCCGCGGGTCCAGCGCCGGTGGGCTTGAGGCCTGCGCCGCGGGCGGTCTTGGCTGGCCGGGCGCCTCCTTCGGCGGCAGCGCCGGGCAGGGGACGCTTTAGGCGCTTTTGTTCTTCGGCGGACTCGAGGGCCTTCTTCTTGTCTGGAGCTGACTGTTAGTGAGTCGGCCTATGGTAGGGCGCTAGAGGGAGCGGGACTTGGCAAGGGCATACCTCGCTCCGCCATGCGCCGGCGCTTGTGTGCATTAAACTCGTCCTCGTTGCCCGTCTGCGCAATCGTAGCATCGCTCCGGGTGCGTGCCGGGGCAACCTGCATCGGCTTGTCGAAGAGCTCGAAGCCCTGGAGCTCCCCGATGGCGGCCTGCGCCGACTCTGGCTTGTCAAAGACAACAAACGCCTGGCCCTTGGCCTTGAGGTTCGTCTTGGCCACAATGTCAATCACGTTGCCATATTCGGAGAAGATGGTACGCAGCGCTTGCTTGAGCGGTTCTGGCTTGACGCGCTCCTCCAGATTGCGGACGTAAACCCTGCGATCGGCGGTTAGTCGCGACGACGACGTTAGGAGAGGAACGCCTTGTATGTGTCGGAGTGCAATGACACATACGTAGCAATTGGTTGGTGTCCCGAAGCCATCTCTTTTGGTATTTGGCAGCGGCCGCGTTGCAATAATTCGCGGTGTGTTGCGTAGACCCCACGAGTCTTGTTTTTGCAGGTTGTAAGCGATGGCCAGAACGTGGAAAGCTGAGGTGAAAATGGAAGGCTTGGGTTGATGAAACCAGGCGCGCCAAGCCTGCCGACGGGCGAACGCCGGTGCAAGAGCCCTTACGAAGTATACTTACTACCTTCTGGAACCCATGGGAATTTGGGGCACGAGGCCTACCTTACCGTCTTTTCTCATCCATTTCGTTTCCCACTAGCAGGGGCCGATTGGATGAGACAAATCCGATAAGAGATAAGATAAGATACTCAAGGGTCAAAGCCAATCAGTCAGGGGCCTGCCCCTTGAAAAGCGAGCTATAAGTAAGTGAGAAAAGACGGTAGTTGGAGGGCCTTGGCACGCAAACCACATCCGATTCGTTGACGTTCGGTTGTCCATACCTTCCAGGTAGTCTAGCATCACAATATTTCGTCTTCCTTGACCATCTACACGTGTATCTGCAAGCAATGCCGAATTCGACAACCAGTTTTCATCAAAATTTTGGCAGCACAAGATCCACACATTCTCGCTGCGACCCCTCGCGGCTCGAGGCTCCAGCCAGCAGATCTCAACTCAATCCGGACGGGCATTCCGCAACGAGCTGGAATTGACCACCAATCGCATGGAAGGCCTTCAAGCTCGCAATACTTGGTGGGTTATGGGTCTGGGCTCTGCCAGAGAACCCCTCTTTACATACAGTACAAGGCGCCGGGGTTTGTTTTGTTAGCGTGATACAGCCAAGCCACTAGCTAGACCAGGGGTTGCTACAATATAACAAGGTATCAGAGTGTAGGAATCAGTATTTTATTGTTTTGCCCTCCGCATCAATGCACATCTGTAACCTCCGAGGCATTGAGTGAGCTAGATACAGGAAAAAGTCCTCCGGTATAGCCATCCAAGCTTGTTGGATAAGTCCATATAACTCAGCTTCTGTAAGCGCTTGAATATCTTCACACCGGGCCTCCATCTCTTCAACTAACCGAGGCCATACATTCTCAATAGGTGCAAGGTCAGGAGAGTATCCTGGCCATCGAAGAAGCTCAATACCAGCCTGCCGAAGTGCTTCCTGTGTTACCCGTGCCCGATGACCTGGAGCATTGTCTTGTTGGAACAAGACAGGGCCATACCGGTTGTTGAAGCCTGCCACCAAAGGAACAATCTCTCGAGTGTAATTCTGGCCACCAATGCCTCCATACTCCTTCGGCCAAATGAACGAAGGACCTCTCCTTATCCCAGCAAATGAACCCCAAAACATCCATCCTTCGGGCTTCCTTCTCCTCCGACGATGGTTCTGAATGTCATCATCCTTGTATAACAAGACACGCCCGGCGTTCAGGGGGTCGTTTCGTGCCCATTTTTCATCTGAAAAGAGAACCCCCTCCCAATCTTGTGGCCGTGGCCGAAGGCGTAGTTGTTCCTGGGAAAAGAGGACTCGACGTCTTCTTTTTCGAGGGGTTAGGTCAACTTCGTACGGTCGGGGCCGGCTCTTACGGTCGAGGTCGGAAACAGCACGGAAAAGAGCATCTTCGCCAAAGTGTTGAAGAGGCTCGGGGACTCGGGAGCGTAATGTTCGAAGGGAGGTATATTCGTTGACCTTCGACTCCTCGAACCAGGTCTTCAGCCGTTGTTTCTCAGGTGTTGGCATTCGTCCTTTGCGTGACTTCGTCTTCTGGGGTGTAGCTGGGCCGGCGCATGCCCACTGAACTTGCCGGGCAGTAAACCCAGTACGTCGGGCAATCTGGTGATAAGTAAAACCTCCATATTGGTAAAGGCCTCGGACCTTGAGTCTCTCATCGCGAGTCAAATCGCTAGCTTTCTTACGCTTGGTTGGTGTGGTTGGGGTAGCTGGATTTAGGAGCTGGGAAATTGCAAGACCTCGAGGCACCGCCATGGTTGTAGAATGACAAAAATGGTCTGAATATCGCTATAGAAGTCACTTTCCTATTGAATATATTAGGAAAGTGACATAGTGGCGAAATATTACATCTGTGGCGAATTTGCTGCGTCACAACCCTGTAAGTCACACGCGCTAACAAAACAAACCCCGGCGCCTTGTAGTAGATGGGGGTTCTCTGGCAAAGCCCAGACCCACAACCCACCAAGTACCCCGCTCGACTCCATCAACGCAAGCGCCCAGATCCATCATACATCATTTGCAACATGAATCGGATGAAGCTACAGCGGTCAGGCACGATCATCTCTGTTGACGTCACCGACAAACTCTGCGCCCGCTGTTCCAGCCTTAACCTCAGCGCGGAAACATTTCTCATCCAAGATGACCGCCCATCGGACTCGCGGCCTTCGGTGCGATCGATGCAGCTGTTCAACGAGCGTTATCTTCTGGGAACGTTCGACGGGATCCGAGAAACAGCGTCGACATGTCAGCTCTGCGGTGTAGTGTGGCATACTCTTGCGAATCCACCCAAAACCAATTTCGATGCCCAGTGTTATCTCATCTGGGAGATTGACGGTCGCAATACCCTATTCCCAACGCCAAACAATCGCGAGGACAATCAAGTCAAGCGGACTCGGCGACTTCGTGTCCACTGGAGCCACCCGGCGCTCGAGCAGGGCGGACTGTACATTGTCCTCGCCGCGCCCTCCCATTATGATCGCTCGGACCTCGACTACCGCGGTCTGCTCAACACCGAGACCGAATTCCTCGGGCGCCGCGTCGGTCGCACTGAGAGCAAGAGAAATCTGATCCGCGAGTTTCTGAGATTATGCGAGGGACATCACGGCGAGCGCTGCGCGCAAAAACTGGGAATCGAGGGCGAGTTTCTCAAGACACTCATGGAACCGTATTTCGGGGTCATCGACATTGAGAATGACAGTCTTGTGCCGCTGCCATACACCGAGAACCACAACAAGCTGACATTCGAGCCGTATGCGACCGTGAGCTACGTCTGGGGCAACGACGACGGCCATCGCCATCACATGACAACGACGAGGAACATCCAAAGTCGCCGCAAATCGGGCGGGCTGGCTTTGGTTGTTCCTGGACTCCCGCAGACGCTCCGAGAAGCCATCCGACTTGTCCATGCGCTCGGCATCAGATATATCTGGATCGATGCGCTTTGCATTGTCCAGGACAGCAGCCATTCGTGGAATCTCAACGCGCGGGCCATGCACCTGGTCTATGGGAATGCAGTCTTCACCCTCTGCGCCGCTGACGGCCCTGATGCTTGGACAGGATTACGGGCCATGAATGAGAATCATCAACCGCAACATGTGGCAGACTGCGGCAACGGCGTCCACTTACTCCTTCACCAATCACCGGAGGCGAGCATCAAAGCATCGCAGTGGAATAAACGCGCGTGGACTTTCCAAGAACGGCTCCTCTCCAGGCGCTGCTTGATCTTTACAGGGGGCCGTATCTACTTCCAATGTCGTTCCACTGTCATGTCGGAGGACATCTTTGCAGACTGCAATGGGCGGGGCTGGTCATTGGATTTGCTCCAGTCCCCGCTCCAGATGCTTTCGCAACTCAAGATCCGGGCCCTGTGGTTTTATCTTCACTGCGTTCGACTCTACACGCGCCGCGAACTCCATGAGCCATTCGATATCCTCTCTGCTTTCAGCGGCATGTGCAAACTCATGGAGTACACGCTACAATCTCCCTTCGTCTTTGGACACCCCTCGTCACACTTTGACCTTGCCCTGTTGTGGCAGCCGACGGGCCCAGCCACAAGACTGAAGCACCCAAAGCACAAAGACGAGCCGAAATACAAGGACATGAAATTTCCCAGCTGGTCATGGTGCGGGTGGAAGAGCGAAGGGGTGGAGTACACTGCCGACATGATTGATGGATGCGTGACCGATGTGCGTTCCTGGCTCGAGGAGCACACATGGATCGATTGGCACATACGCGATGGCTACGGGACCCTCCGGCGTGTGTGGGACATGTCATGGGCCAAAGAGGACCGGAGTTCTAATTGCATTTGGAAGGGTTACAAGACGACTAATACATCGGACCCAGGGCACACCAACGAAGTAGTGAATAACAGCAGATCTACGTCTAGTAGTTCTACATCAGCGCTGTTACGGCCCCCAGAAATCATCATTCGCAGCCGGCGCGTAGAGCGGTCGGCGTCCCCAGACTTCGGGAGACAAAGCGGGCCGACTCGGACAGTTACCGCACGAGAACAGGACAACACCCTGAAAAAAGATGACTCCTATCAGGCTATGTCCCGCCCCGAATGGGTCTCCGAGGATCGCGGGCGCAAGGCAACGCGGCGGGGAAACGTGAAGTCGGCACGTATTGTGCAACCTCTGCCTCCCCTGAGGGCGCGCGACCTCCGAAACGCCAGCATGTTCGCCAGTACGCCTCCCCTGGAGGCGCGCGACAGCTATGGCCGGAAATGCCGGAACGCCAGCATGTTCGCCAGTAGATACGTGCCAAAAATCGAATTCACGTTGACCTTGCCCGAGGACCCCTACAACGTCCGCAGGGTGACCGAGGGTTCAGGGAATACTATCGATTCGGAGTTCCCCGACCAGCCATTCCTGCAGTTTTTCACCTGGAAAGCATCGTTCCACGTCGTCCCCGTCACGGAGAAGACACAGGCTCATTATGCGTCTGATCGAGACGGACAAAGGTTGGGACCCGGTCTGCGCAGATGCCACATCATGGACCAACGAGGAGACAAGTGCGGATCCATCGTCGTCGATGGCGAGTGGCTGCTGAGCAAGCAGCCCAGTAGCCACCACGAGGCGGCCGAGGCCACGCTGATCAATGGCGATGTCGCTACCGGTCACGACACGGGAGACAACGCGGAAGGGTTGGACGGCAGTCAAGACGAGGGGACCGACACTACCGAGTTTGAGTTCATTGCCCTTTCCGAAGCGAAAGACTTTACCAAGGATGAGTTCCCCGATTGGACGTATTATATCCCGCGGGAGCGGGTCGAGTCGGAATGGGATTTGTTTTTTGTGCTCCTTGTCGAGCATGACCCTGTGGGCGGTTTCTACCAACGTGTCGCGCTGGGCAAGGTCTTTAAGGCTGCGTTTTCTCTGGATATGAAAGCGTGGAGTGAGATTATTCTTGGGTGAGAGTTCCGAGAGAGTGGGAAAGTTGGATTTACTACGAAATGATGTAGCCGAACGCCTATAGCGGAAATAGCATTTTAGATACTGGATGCTGGTGTGCGTGCGCGCATTCGATGAGTGGTCTCGGGGTCTAGTTCACCTTCCCTAATCATCCATCAGTGACCCAACACAACATCAACATCACCGTGCAATTCTTAACCCAACAATAAAACCACGGTTGGTTGGTTGGTTGGTTGGCTCCGTTAGTTATTCATTACGCCTTCATCTCGCCACGAAAGTGGCGGTGCGTTGTGGCATAGATACAGGATCTTCCACTCCGTAGCTTGGCTTCCTAGTGCCAAGCCTATTTCGGCCCACAGCACTGGGCAGGCCCCATGCTTCGTACGTTGGTTTTCTCCGAAAACCATAAGACGTCAGGTCGCGGCAGCAGCAGGGTTTCCATTGCATTGCACCCACATGTCATGCGAGTCTCGGCCGACTACCGATTTCAATACTTGAAGTCTCCCCCATTTCCTTTCATACTCAACAATGTACGATTGAAGCGGTGCACGCGCATATCAAGGCGCGTCGTCTGCCGAATTACGCAAAGAGCGCGTTTCTCTCGCCGGCTCGGCCGGCACTTGGGCTCGAATAACAAACAAACTTTCCTTCCTCCTGTCTCCATCGTCTTGGTCCTTTTAAGCTGCCCTCCTCTCCTCTAGGCTTTCATTTCAACTCGAACCTGAGAGTGTCTGACGATGGATGGATCCTCCCTACCCGAAGCTGTAGCGGCAGCAATTCCCGAAACGCTCGACAACGCAAGTGCCTGGCATAATTTCACAACGTGGACCGCCCAGCACCTCGGACGAGCTGTGAATATGTCCAGGCTAGCGCCGTCGCTGGAGGATCTCGTTTGGGCAGGGCCTCGTATGGTCATGAAGCTGGGCAGGCTCGGCTCTTTCGCCTCAGTTCCAGACGCCATTGACGCCTTCGGCCAGCGGGTCGTGCCCGATGCCACCGACATGGACCTCTTCACGACCTCTGGCGCCATCGCAGGAAGCTTGGCAGAAACCCTTACCGAGGCTACAACAGTGACTGATTCCGCAGCCATGACCGCCGCCGCCGCCTCCGCCGCTGTCGACGCTGTGGCCGATAACTCAAACACTTTCGTCTCGCGGTTCTCCATGGAAGGCGCAAAGGGGCTGGGCGGTGTCTTCAGCTATGCAACGAGCAAGTGGGCGCTGTGCTGCATCGCCATGGCCATCATCTTCAACCGCACCCACATCTTCGCTGCTACCCGTCGGCGACTCCGCCTTCAGTGGCCCGTCCGGCTTGTCTTGCGAGCTGCCCCCGTACTACTGCTGCTACTTCAAGCCAGATGGATCCTGCAGTCGATCCAGTGCCAGACCTCATCCGACTTCAGCGAGCTGCGGTGGGGGAATGCGACCAGGAGCTCCGACTTGATGTTCGCCTATCCGAACCCCATGCTCAACCGCTTGAGCTCAACCCTTCTCCTAGGCGCCACCGACGAGCAGTCATGTCGCTCCGTGAAGATGGTCGCGTGGGATGACCGGGAGCAGCCCGAGTTGGTGGGATCTCTGCCTCGGTTATGGCCACTCTTCGGGACGCTATGCTTTAGTCAGTTCGTCGAGGTGCTCACCTGCGCGGTACAGGGCCGCCCGGTGGCTGCCGAGACAGGAATGACGCTGTTTGAGCACTCGCTTGCCTTTGCCGAAGCGGACGCTGCCATAAGCAATCAGCTGGGATGGGGTCTCTTCACCAATGGTACCGCAGCGTCGCAGCCAGCACTTGGCTCCCAGATTGCCCTCACTCGGTCCATGATCCTGAGGCGGGTCAATACGCCCCCCGAAGTGCTTCTGGTGGCTTTCTTCTCCGCCATGAGCCATGTTACGAGCCACATCCTTGGCGTGTTCGGCCTGCAACCCAGGTTTCGCCTCATCAGCACGGGGTTCTGGGGACTCTGCTTCATGGCTAGTCTTTTGTGGAGTGCCCTCCACTTCTCGCCCGACGACGCTTCAGCTCAAGGCCTGCTGAGGTTCCCGACAGTTTGCATTATTGGCTTCATCCCGCACATTCTCATCTTGTGTGGGATCTTTGCCTGCGGAGTCGTCTACGCTGCAGCGCTCTCTCTGTCCGCCCTGACTACACCGGAAGGAGAAGCCCCGGGCGAACGCGTCTCTCTACGACAACGCCTTGCGCGTGCTCATGCCAATATGCAAGCAAACGTTTCGTTCTCTGATATACGCATCCGTATGGACATGGACTTCTATACTGCCCTGTTGCGGGCTGGCTTTGGCGCCATTACCATGGCCAGCGAGGCCGTCTACCTCAACGAGGACCACCAAGTGGACCTTAAGAGATACACATGGCTGGAGGACGACAGGCTCCGCGAGCTGGAGGAGTTGAGGATGCAGTGGATCGGCGGCGGAATCCCCGGTTCCCGGTTCGACTCCATCGGTACCATCGGCCTTGTGCCGGTCAAGGATGGGCAAACCAGTGCCATGAGCGGCTATGTGAGGGAGAAAGCAGCTCAGCAAATCCCAAAGAGCACCACATCCACCAGGCGGATCCGGGACGGCGTGGGCGCTGCGGAACGGAGCTCAAGGTGGCTCATAGCGCTGGAGTATGTGCTGTACATCTTCAAGCTGGTACTCACAGTGTGGGCATTGGTAACGATCAAGACAATGGCTCTTTTCGGCATGCGCAGACCACCTCGGTGGCTCCGGGCCCTGTCACAGAGACCCAAATCCGAACCGTCCTCCAAAAAGAAGTCCGGACGCAGTGGCCGTGGGCTAAACGTTGACGTTCTCTCTCCTGGCGAAGGCAAGCTGTTCCTTGCCATCCCTCGGACGGACCAAGTGGATGTGGAGGCCGAACTACGCCGCCGCATAAACGAGGACGGCGCTGAAGGCGGACCCGACCAGCCGAGCCAGCTAGTCGACGAAGCAGAAGTGGACTCGAAGCTCTACAGCTACTTCCTTCGGGGCGGCTGGTGGGGAGACCGGGACTCTAGCGGTGACTATGCCCCGCCCGCCCCGCAAGCCGCCCTAGATACTGGGATTGACGAGGCGGACTTCGATGACACCACCAGCGTCATCTCCACAACCGAGACCGTCAGCGAACTGGACTGGGAATCCGACCACGGAGACGCCGACCCTCTCTGTGACGGCCAGCGCACGCCCACCCAGCGCAACCCCGGTCCCGGTCCCGTATCCTTCGCCTCAGCCGTAGCCTCAGCCCGCGCCTCCCGCGAATCTACCCCGCTCCTCGACACTCCCATCGCCGCCACCGACCTGGCCCGGCTCCTCCACCCGCAGAGCCCGGAGGACCGGGACGAGGCCTTCTCCCTCGCCGCCCACCTCTCCAGCGAGGGCATCATGACCCGCTCCCGCTACAGGCAGCAGCATCAGCGCCAGCGCGCCCAGGTGCTGCTCACCAACAAACAAGCCCTCGCCGCCCGCCGCAGCGCCACCTCGACTTCTGCCGCCGCCGCTGCCGGCGGCCCTCACGACAAGATGACGCCGGACGAAGAAGCCCGCGTGCTAGAACAGCTCCTCCTCTCCCGTCGCGCCGCCGCCGCAGGGAGGCCACCCCCACCACCATCGTCAGTAGAAGGGGAAGCAGCCGCAGCGGACTCGTCCTGGGCGACGGGGGCCGCGGGGCTGGGGCCCGAGGGCCCGCAGTGTGTCGTGTGCCAGAGCTCCCCGCGGACCATCATTGTGTGGCCGTGCCGCTGCCTGAGCCTGTGCGACGACTGCCGCGTGTCGCTGGCCATGAACAACTTTGACAAGTGTGTGTGCTGTCGGCGCGAGGTGATTAGCTTTAGCCGGATCTATGTTCCTTGATGGACGTGTGTGGGGCCTTGTTGTGTATCTCTGGCGGGTGGTGGTTGTTCTTGTTGGTGGTGGTAGAGTCATTGCAGGGCATGCATGGCATTGGTGCTTGGTTTTTCTTCTCGTTCTCGGGTTGTTTTATTAGTCCATTGTAATGGCGTTTGCATGGGATGGGGTTGAGCATATTCGAGCTGGTTCGGAGGAGGGGTTGGGTGATATTTGGGCTTCGAGACTTTCGGCTTGCGGAGTCGACGAGCATTCAAGAGCAAGCAAAACAGTGCATTTAAGTGGTCAGATTTCTCTGTTTTTAGACTTGACCATCGACTTCATCGTAGGTTTATGCCTTCAGCATCTGCAAGCCAAAAAAGGGTATCATTTGGTTGTCAAACTATTGTCTACGGCCCGCGCCATCACATGCCCGCCCACTCGATACAAAACACCCGCACCCCGCCCGCCCCATCTCCTCCTCCACTTTGCTGCGGTCCACCAGGCTTTTCCGCCCCGAACAAGAAACTCTTCTTGACTGCCGTGCCCAGCCGCCCGCTCGTCACCAGGTCCAGCATCGCCACCTCCTCGTCCCACCCGTAGCTGTTGGCCAAGTAGTGCGCGTGGTACCGGAACGGATCGCCCGGGTACACGCTGTAGTCGCCGCCAAAGCGCAGCCCGGGCGTCGTGTAGTACCCGCGTGAGTTGAGGTATTTGTACAGCGGGTAAAAGGACGGGGTGGTGGCATTTGTTGACGCGATGCTGGCTGGAGATGCGGGGGAGGTGATGGCGGGAAGAATGGGGTAGCTTGTTGTGGGGGTAACGCCGGGGAGGGGGAGTTCTTTTTCTTTGAGGGTGCTGGTGAGGGAAGGTGGAGGGGGTGTTGGCTTGGGGGTATCAAAGAGAGAATCACCGTCTTCTGTTACTGTGGCCGGTGCGGGCTCGGTGGTAGTAGCAGCTGAAGAGGGGGAGGCGGGTCTGTTTGCCTTGCGCTTGTTTTGATGCCTCGCCTGCACTTTTGCCTTTTCCTCTTCAAAAACACGCTGAGCATTCCTGCGCTGCTGCTTGATGTGCTGCAGGTAGGCGCTGCGGGTGGAGTCGTTCATGGTGGACAGCCGCAACAGGTGGTCGTTCAGCTCGTCGGCGATGTACCCGGCGCCTTTATCCACCAGGAGCTGGGCCTCCTCTGCCTGCAGCTCGACGGGCAGGCTGAGGAAGAGGTTCTGCGTCGGGTTCTGCGGCATGGTTCCCGTCAGGACCGCGCAGATGCCGTGGTGACGGCGGATGTAGAGGACATCGTCGATGTCGAAGACGAGGTAGCGGCCTGCGACGCGCGAGATCCGGACCTGTCTTTCCGCTGAAGCTGCCATTTCTGTAGAATCTCTTGGACGGTATCCTGTGCCTGGTTAGAAGCAGTTCAAGAAGACAGGTTGTTTGTGCTTCGAAGAAAAGATGGGAACAAGAATCATAAGCCTTGAACACGTATGTGGTCGTCACGGAATATTCAGTGGATTGACAGATTGGATACGATAGATATAATCATGTCGTTCTTGGGTGCTCGAAATTGAGAGGGCGGAAAATGAGAGACTCACCTTGCTTGCGGAGGCTGCTACGTGAGCAGCATTGATGAGAGAAGGTTTGGACGGGAGGTTTTTCGGAGCTTGAAAATTTATACAGCGAGTTGCAGGGAGCCCCACTTCGCGAGAAGTGGGCAAACTGGGCATGGTATTTTACGATAACGGTGCATACCAGGCAGGTACTGTACGATACGGTATTTTTGTACCTCCAAGGGCACTCCTCAAAGAGGTTTATTGTTGACTGTGGTTGCCGATGTGGCCATCAAACAACATCATGATAAGCACACTGAATTTCATCGAAAGAGAATGGTCAAGTTTCATCCATATAGTCCATCAACCAGTGCTAGGTATATATCAAAATACCATCTATCCTTCCGTATATATCTCAAGTTCAGGAATTCCCGAGCGCTATCCCAAACGACCCAACACCGAGCCACTCCATCACAAGCGCCCACAGTCACAATCCGCACCACGACAAGTCAGACGTTGTTGATTACTTCTTGCCAGCCTCATCCTCGTCTCCAGCGCCGCCACCACCACCACCACCACCAGCCGCCGACTTGGGCCGGCTCGCGCCCTTGCCCACAATCTTCTCCGTCCAATTCCACGTCGTCAACGGACTCGAGCTCCTCTCTCCACCACCACCCTTGTTCCTCCCGCCACCGCTCCCATTCCCGCCATAATCGCTGTCGTCCCCACTATCCACCCAGTCCCGGTCGCTCCAGGTGACCGAATCAATTCTATCCAGCGGCGGGCGCGGCGAAGTCGGCGACGTCGGCGTCGTCCGGGCCGGCGACGTCTCAGCCCCAGCAACAGTCGCGACACTCCCATCCCCCACGCTACCACCGCCGATCAAAGACTGAGAAAGCCGCGGACTGGTAGGCAATTCCGGCACCGTATCACCCCTCTCCCCCGCCTCCCCCCCCTCGTCCTCCTCCCCATCTCTAGAAACCCGCCCCCCAAGCAAAACCGTCTCCCCCCTCGCATTAACCCCCTCCCCGCCCGGCCTAGTCTCCCGCCCGTCCTCCCCCGGCGCCAGCCCGACGTCCCTGGCCCTCTCGACGCCGGGTTCATCCTCGTCGGGCCAGCGCGCCGTGACGGCGTCGGAGAAGTGCGCCTCGACAAGGTGCTGGACGACGGGCCAGCCAAAGGCGTTGGCAAAAGTGCGGCGCACAATGATGTTGTTGTGCGCGTCCGGCTCCAGCTTGACGAGGACCTTGCGCCAGGACAGGTCGCGGTGGTAGGCGCGGGCAATCTTTTCTTCGACGCGCATCTGCGACGTGTCGGCTTCGGCTTCAACTTTGGCTTCGGCGGATGGTACGGCGGTGGTGGTGCTGGTGCTGGTGCTGCTGGTGGCGGGAGGGAGGCTGTCCGGGGTGAGAGCGTGGATCGTGGACCCGTCGCTGGCAGACGACATGCTCTGTTTCGGTGTCGTGGATTGCCCAGAGGGATTGGTGGTGTCTTTGGGGTCCGCTGGCTGGGGTGCGGTCGGCGAGGATAGATCGCTTTGGGCCGTCTTCTGAGGAGAGTTTGTTGTCGCTGTTCGTCGGCGTAGAGCCAGCGGGCTTGAAGACTGCTGCTTCAATGGCGGCGGCGGCATGTCTGCGGGGTGGTACACCCGGTCGTGGAAAATGGTCCGGGGCCGTTTGGATGGGTCAATCAAGAATTCGACAGATGGTAATTTCGGGTTGAGCAGGTCGCCTGCAGATTCAAAGATGGTTGTCCGCGGAGGCGCTGACAAGCTCTCAGATTCTTCCGTGAGCTCGCTTCCACTCGTCGCCTTAGACTTGGATGAGGTGGCAGAGACTGCGGCGGACCAGTCACTTGCCTTGAGCGTTTGGCCCCGCTGGTAGATCTTGGTGACCTTGGGAGACGCTGGCGGCTGCGGCTTTGGCGTCTCGCTGCGGAAGAAATTAAAAATACCAGAAAACGGACTTGACGTGGTCGTAATTGAGCTCTGGAGGTGTTGCAAATCCGAAGGTGGCTCTCGGTACGGTGTAGCAATTGATCTGAGACTCTGCTGGTCGTCTTCGAACACGGCATCGGTCGGCGGTTGAGGCACTTGATGGCTATTATCCTCACGGCCTGTTGGGGTGGTCTTGCCCGTATCGTCACTCCCTTCCTTGCTCTCGGTCTCTACGGGCGACCATGGCGCGTGCCTCGGAGTCGTGGCAGTCGCGCCCGTCAGCTCAGCCCATCCGAAGCCAACGACTGTTTCCACAAGACCAGCCTCTCGACGAGCCTTTTCGACCCGTCCCAAGCCTTGCCAGTCGAGGAACAGGAGGCAGCTCGTTCGGAGAGGCACTATGCCGTCGTTGACCACGTTTGAGTACACTGTCCTGTTGCGGAACTTTTTCAGTGCCTTATGAGCTGGCCCGGTGGGCAAGATCCGGAGCAGCGGCTTGGACTCCGGCCGATGCTCCCCGTACACACGCTTCTGCGCGTGTTCCCCGAGGTTGCCGACGAGTGCGCCCCATCCGTTGCGTGCGATGGTCGGCGCTCTCCAAGTCAGCCCGAGATCTTGGCCAGTTCTCCCTACTAGGCCAAAATCCAGGGCAAACTTCACATACAGTGGGTTCTCGTGATTGAGGCCCAGAAATGGCGACGCCAAAGCAATGAAGTTGACGGGCTCAATGAGGTCGAAAAACTGCGGTGAGTGCTTTTGTATGTATGCAACGGCATAGGTCTGCACCAACCCGCCAAGGGAGTGGCCGATGAAACTGATCTTTGTGAATTTGTACAGCCGCTTACCCCCTGGTGGGGGCGTACTGTGAACAGAGCTATGTCTGTGTGCCTCTTCCATAGCCTTCTTCTGCGCGCTCGACTTGAGCGTGTGGGCGATGGCCTCGGAAGCTGCTTTGGCGGTCGGTAAGGATGGCTGGTCCGGGTAGGTCATCAGCAGGATGTATCTGGCAAGGCGTTTCCCCAGGTACTTGATGCCCCTTTCGGTCTTTGTCGCATTTTGAGTGAAGCCATGGACGATGACCTCCTCGTCGTCATCGTCAGTTAAATCCTCTTCCCGGTCGCTGCCCTCCTGTTGGTCGGCGTGGTCTGCCTCCGTCTGTGGGCGAGAAACAGGAGCCGGAGCTTGACTGGTCTCTTGAGAGTCATCAACTCCCGCACCGGTCTCAGGGGTCGTAGGCTTTCGCGCAGCTCCCTCCCTTGCTTTACGCGCTTTCGCGTCAATCTTTGCCTGTTTGGCGGCTGCGTCTATGCTCTCCTTGAGGAACAGCATGTCACTGCCAAGATTGCTGTGCAACCCGTGTGTAAGCACAACGAGATGAACCTTTTTCTGCTTGACTCTTGGCTGCCGCCTTGGCTCTTCGTTCTTTCCGCTCTCCGAAACCTCGTCCGACACACGGGTGATCTCGTCTTCCCTGGCTCGAAGCCATCCCACATCGTGCCAGCCTGGCACCTGCGGAGTATTCCATAACGTCGCCGTGTCCTCCACCTTGAGGCGTATGGCTCTGGAGAAAACGCCCTTGGGCTGAGCCGGGTGGTCCTTCAATGCGCCAGGGCTCTGCTGGAAATCGCTCACACGGCCTGCCTGGGCCATTTGGACTTGCCCGCCGATGACTGGCAACGCAGACCCAAGAGTCAGCGACTTCTCGTCGCGCGACAGCAGAATCTCGTAGTGCACCGACGCCGAGCTGGAGAAGATGACCTGCGAGGCAACCTCTATCACCCACGACACCGTGTCCGCGTTGTGCTCGGGCCCGCCCCCAAAGTTCCCATGTTTGCTGCTGCCCTCGCCGGCACTCTGGCGGATGTTGTCGGGCACCACCAGGTGACAGTTCCAAGCAGCGCCGGCCTTGAGCATGGGCTCGAACTCGGGCACGCCATAGCGACGGGGGTTCTCGAACTTTTCGAAGGGCTTGAACGTCGAGGGATATGCGGCAGCCGACAGTGTGTAGGGGCCGTGGACAAAGGCGGCGCGAAGAGCGATGGCGCAGGTGTTCTTGATGCGCAGGTAGAGGAACTCGGGAGACGGAAGGATGTGGTCGGCCGAGGGCATGTATGTTACGGTGTAGCGGACCACCTCGCCAATCCTGACGCTGCCGGTTTGGTGGAGGAGCAACATGGCGGACATGCTATGTCGGGGGCAGTCAGGGTTCGAGCACGTGCCTAGAGAAGCGCCCGCATCGGAGACGGCCGTTCTCAGCCAGACTCAGATTGAAAGATTCGGTGGGGCCCACTCGTCGTTGAGGATTGCTCATCCCATTGCGTAGGTTCGCGCGGCGTGGTGCTGCGTCGGGGAGGGCAGTCTGCTGATCGGGATGGTGTCGGGCTGGATGGAAGCGGACAGACGATTCGCGTCAGCAAGGATGATGCCCTGTTCTGCTCAAGCTGCGGCTCTGCCTGGAAGAGATCGGCCAAGCCAACCCGGAAAGCTTGGTTACCTTGATTGGACTTGGCGTGGGTCATTGCGGGACCTTAGGCATCACCTGTACCTGGAAACAGCGACAGCGTACTCGCACCGACCCAAACGTGCAATTAGGGGAGCATGATTTGTCGAGTTTTCCAGTCTAAGCAGTTTGGCGCCAGAAGAGCTGGGACATCTCGGAGGAATCACTGGTTGGACGGCAGATTCCATAGGGACCGACGGATACGGGACCTTGCAAGTATCCGTACCGACTGACCGGACCCAAGCAGACCATGGTCTCCATCAACGGTTGCAATTCGATTTTCCGAACTCAGTATCACATTATCTCCTTCGACCAGTAAATAACCCAAAAGGGTTTGACTGCAGTGCTTTGTGGTGGGCGCATGGATTGGATGTTCACGACCTCAAAATACGGAGCATTCAGTCAGTACCGTATTGATACGGAGACTACTATTTCACTTCGCCCCAACCAGGCATGGTGGGCCTTCCGGGTTCTACGGAAAATGCGCATTCACGTGACCTATGGACCCACCGCTACGTAGTGAGCGGAATCCCGGCGACAGGCAATTGACCGCCATTTTTTGACCGACTTCAGGAATCGTTTTGACGGCAGTATCGACAAGACCCCTCCCCAGCACCGGGACACCTGCCAGCAGCACCTTAGCTTCCGGCCCATCAATGCAACACCCGGCACATTGACTTGCAACAATGGGGAGACGGCCGAATCCGCTCATCTTGCAGTATTTCGAGCGGGGCCCAAAGCTGCAAGACCAGAGCAATCGCTATCCCCACACCTGCAAAGCGTGAGCCACCGCTCTACTTCCCTTTTCCCTTTTTCCCGCTCCTTTCCATTGTTCCCGTCCCTCGGCTTGTTCCCGAGTCGTCGCGCGCGGTAGCTGACCGTAGCTGACCGATTGATCTGCAACCACAGGTGCGGCGAGCACTTTCCTCGCGGCCGACTCGACAGCCTGACGAGCCATCTGACCAAGAAATGTCCGGCCATTTCCGAGGCCGAACGCGTCAACGCCCTCTTGGCTCTCTCGGGCATGAGCGATGCCTCCCAGCGGTTCCAGCCGACTCAGCAATCTCAGGCGCAAGTGCAAGCGCACATTCAGGCCAATGGCTCGTCGGTCGATATACCCATGCTCCAGCGCGACTGGACAGCCCTCGGTGTTCTTGCCGAAGTCTCGCGACAGATTGACCTGAACGAGAAGAACGACGACCGCGGCCTGCCGAATGGTGCACCTCCCCCAGCCCCCGTGCCGTCCGCTTCGCAGCTATCGGAGCGCTTCGACCTGCAGGAACAATATACGGCCGAGAACCCGCCGCTAGACCACGACAATGGCACAGCTCATCCAACCAATAGTACGTGGAAGACCGCTGATAAGCCCAAGATATTGCATCAGGCTGACAGCGTTGCAGCCGAACCTCACCCGGACGGGGCAGACCGAGCACCCACTGCTGAAGAACGTCTTCAAGAGATCCTGCGCGCCGAGGATGCACGATCCGACTCCGCAAACATTACCATGGCCGCTGCTGCCACGGCTCGCCTGAACCCCGCCTACCTCGACCCGGAGATCCTCGGCGAAGAAGCCGCTGCCGCTGCTGACGCTGCGACTGCGACTGCCAATGCCGCCGCTGTTGCTGTTGCGACGCCAACAAATAGCCTCCCGTCGGCCGACATGAGCGGTACAGAAGAGCCGGCCCGGGCTCCAAGCGCACCCGCTATGCCAACCTCACCCGCGCCGCCGCCTTGGGGGGAGATCACATACGCGACCGACTCATTTCCGGCGACCGTGATTAATAACACTCCCATCCATACTACGACAACTCCTCTTGGCAAAGGTGTTTTCCGCTTGGACACTGGTCCAAATGGGGCAAAGTCTCGCCACTCGAGGGCTCGTTTTAATGCAACGAGGAGAAAGGAGGTCCAGGAGGTTCGGAAGATCGGCGCTTGCATCCGGTGCCGAGTCCTCAGGAAGACCTGCTCTCAGGGTTCGCCCTGTGATACATGCCGCAAGGTTCTCTCGCCGCGGGTCTGGCGCTCAGGCTGCGTTCGTACCAAGTTCTCGGAACAGCTGGACTTGTACTCCGCCGGGGTACAAATCGTACTTGCCCAGGCCAGAGTCAACTCGATCAAACAAGCCGTGCCTCTGGGCAGCCATGGCGTTGTGGTGGAGGCATGTCATTTCCCAGATTGCGCTCCACGCCTCCAGCTTCAGGTGTTGCAGCGAAGCCCAGACAGAGACGCTGGGGGAAAGAGTGTCGACCCGACCGTCGTCGACGACAGGCCGTCCACGTACCCCATTGTCATGCTAGACAATGACAACCAGGATGTGCCAACCAAAGTTGAGACATACATGCGCGAGATATTGCTCGACATGATCAAACGAGAACCCTCCCACTTCATGCAGGTTACCCTGCAGACCGCCGCCGATGTCGCCCGCCAGACGAATGACGAGCTGCTCAAGAAAGCGCTCGAGCTGTGGGGTCTCGTAGAGATACTGGACCGAGAGCGCCAGTGGACGATTAGCGCCAAAGCGTGGGCCGACGAAGCCCCTGCAAGGTCAATCAAGGAAGATACGGACGGAGAGCTCTTCAACACAATATGTCTCCAGCTCGCCGCCGCCGCCGAGCGGAAGGCGGCTGCCACCAGCAAGGCGCTCCTCACCGGCATGCAGCGCGTCCTTCAAGACAGCAAAGTCAAGATCGACTTCAACATGTACTTCGCCGTGATCATCCTGCTGAACTGCGTCGAAAAGTCCAGCTGGGCGTTCAAGGCCTGGGAGCAGGAAAACCTGCGGCACCTCTGGCCGCTCGAGAAGGAGCCTGTCAGCTTTGCGCAGCAGGGCTATGTCATTGCCAACCTCTTGCACATGCTGCTGGGCATACGCAAGGCGCTTCCTCGGACAACGCGCCGTGATGTCGACGGCAAGCTGGTCACGGAGGATGAGAGCCCGGCCGTTAGGGAGTATTTCGAGGCCATCAACCTTGACTGTAAGTAGTTCCTGATTCCATGCTGGGGGCGTTATTTGTCAATCTAACTCTGTCCCGTCCCAGTTGCTCAAGTGAAAGCAAAGCAAGAGCGGCCGGCCTTCTCGCCCACCGATTCTCGCTCATTCGAGCTCTTGTTCTGCTCGACCCTCCTTCTGCCCAGCTCCGACCCTTGAACGAGGCCGGTCCATGGTGGCGAATGAGCCCACTGCAAAGGGCACTGCTTTTCTCTTCGACTTCGCTTCTAGCGGCGGGCTCGGGTCCGTGATGCTCACGGCAGCAGCCCACGGCTTATGACTGAATATGCCATGTACGATTACGACGCTCCCCGGCGCGGGCACTCGACTGCGGTGCGGCAATGGCTTCACTAATGATATAATGCTGTCCTTCCTAGCCTTGCGCGGCATAGGCGGAAGGGAATTGTTGGTTGACAGGTTCGGAAAATGGATTCCACATCCCATGTCGTGGATAGAGAGAGAGACGAACGGATGGAGTTGATTTCCCTCATGTTAGAAATACCCCCTTGCGGATTCAGATACCGGCGGCTAGAGACGTTGCTCTCTAGCTCTCACACAAATGATACTAGACATTTCCTGACCAGTTACTGAACAGATGACTGCTGAGCTTGTTCCTCCCACAATCACCGCCCTCCCAAGACGAGACTACGCGCGGCAATTCAATGAATCACAAATCACCTCTCCCGGTCACTCCCAGCACTACTGCCCCCCGTATCTCTCCTCTCGGGCCCGCCCCCCACACCAGGACCGGCCCTCGTCTTGGGCTTCTTGAAGCAGGCAAACTCACTCTTGCTCGCCTCCTTGAGCCGCTTGAGCACGGCGCGCATCTCGGGCAGCTCGGCCTGCAGGCGGGCGCGAGCGTCGTTGTCGGTGCGCGAGTCGAGCTCCTGGTAGATGGCGCTCTGCAGCTCCGACGCCCGGTCCGTCGTGTAGTGGCTCAGGGTCTGCGCAACAAACTCGACGTCGAGCGTCGCCTGCATCAGCGCCTCGAGGCTGTACCGGCCGCGCGTCTTGAAGGCGTCGAGCAGCTCGCGCGACGCCTGCTCGAGCAGGTACGACAGCACCTCGGTCGTGAGCGACGACGCCGTCGTCGACACCTGCGTGTGCACCAGCACGAGCGACAGGAGCGCCTCGTAGACGTAGGGCCGCGCCTCGCGCGGCTTGGCGCCCGCCGGCGGGACCCAGTCCGGCGAGGACACGCCAGCGCGGACGATGCGCCGGAGGGCGTCGATCGAGGGGCGCGTGTAGGACTGGAAGAGGCGGGCGTCGATCTGGCTGAGCACGTCGCGGATGGTTTTGGTCTCGTCGGTGAGCTTGACGGAGAAGGCGTTTTCGAACTGGGTGTTGAGGCTTGGGACCACGGTTGCGCGGAGGGCTTGGAGATTACTGAGTGTCAGGAGCATGCGCACGTTCTGGTAAGTGGAGTTAGCAAAGGGGAGGAAGAAGTGAGTAGTGTGGAAGCCTGGAAAGGGAGCCCTTACCCTGTCGCCGGCATCTACGGTGCCACCGCCCAGGGTGGCCGCCGAGAGGTGTGAGACTGCCGGGTTGTTGACCAGCACATAACCGTCAACCTCAACCGTCCACTCGTCGTCCGTCTTCTTTGGGTACCGCTCGGCGTTCTCCACCATGCCGCTCAAGGCCTTGTAGAGGGTCGTTACGTATTGGCTACGCACCATCTGCAGCAGTTTTGCGGGCGGGGGAAGGACAATATCCTCCGCGCCCGGTTTCGACATGGCTTCCGAGACGTAGAGAATCTTCTGCATCCCGCCGAGCAAGGCGCCTTCAAAGGCGGCAAAGCTTGCCGGCATCTTGGTTACGTCGCGGCTGTCGGGCGATCGGTTCCAGTCCTCAACATACTTTATGTTTTCGGCATCCCTGTTCCATGCCGCACAGAGCGCCGTCACGCATCTCTCCCTAGCAATGCCAACCAGAGACTTGATCCGTTCCACCTCGGAGGCGTCTCCTTGCCCGACTGGGGAGATAGAAGCCATGTCTGAAGCAGCGGTCCCCACAAGCGCGAGCATCTTGGAAAGGAAATGCACACCGCTGAGGGAATTTGACCAAGGAGGCCAGAAGGCAAACTTTTCCCATGCCTCACCCCTCTTCGGTGAAGGAGGTGGCGGGTTGCTGGGATCCAAGTTGAAGCGGGGATCTCTTGGTGTCAGCAACCCGGAAACAGACGTACCTGGCGTCCCCGGGGATTGCGGCGGCATTGGCGAGTAGAGCAGCGAAATGTCCTCTGGCGGAGGCCCGGCGAAGAACATGAGGACGTTATCTCGGATCAGACCGACCAACTCAACGGTGCCCTTCTGCAGATCTACTGTCCCTTGCTGGGAAAGCCGGTGATGGTCCTTGGACTCCCCGCTGTAGCCGACGGGCATGCTCCTTTGCGTCTTGCCATCGATGAAGCCCTGAACGGTTTGCCAGAACTCGAGGACCTCGCCTAGTATCCCCGCCGAAGACAGGAGATTGTTCATAAAGCCAACGTTCATCTCCCAAAGCTCGATGACATCCGAAGAGTCAAACGTTTTCGACATGCTCTCGATTGCCTGTCTTCCAAGCGCCCGCATATGGGATGCAATCGTCTGTGGACTCGGTTTCTCCGCGTTGGCCAGGCGGCGACGCAAAATCTCAATTTCCACCTTTGACCGCTCAGCAGTGGACTGGATCTTGCTCTTCAGGTAGTCGTAGCGGCTCAACAGCCAGACCCAGATCGGATTGTCCTCGACCCCGAGCTCTAGGAGGAGCGAAATCAGCTCCATGTGCTGGTCATCCTCTCGCTGGCCCGGAGTGTCTGTCTTGGTCATGTTGTGCGGAGAGATCAATCTTCGCCATATGTCTCGTTTGAGAACCTGGATTTGCTCCTCGACATCGTGCCACATGCGTGCTGCCAGCAGGATCCGATACAGCTGGTCATTCGTGGGCTGCGACGACTTGATCTCGTCGGCCAACAGCTTCGCCTCGTCTGCGAACTTCCGAGCTTTCGTGTACTCCTCGACTAGGATCTCGTGGTCCTTACGCTTGATGCTGTCTGATATCGCCGCGCTCGTCTCGACATACTCCTTGTACTGATCGAGAGCGGATGCCACGGTCTTGAGGTGCTCCTCCTTCTCCCTCCCTCCCAGTGCAGGGCCCCAGACATCTTCTGCCTTGGCCGAGACGTCTAGCAACGGCGCCTTCACTCCCAGGACGCCGTACTCGCTCTCCTTTACCAGCGCGTTCTTCTTGCGCGGATCGGCAGCAGGAGAGTGCGGGCTGTTCAGGAGCGGAGGGCCGCTGTCGCTCCGACTTCGAAAGCTGTTCCTGCTAGCGTGGCGAGAGTGGCCTCTGGCGCGCGGAGGCGTGGGGTCGGCACCGCGATACTTCATCTCCTTGTAGACGTTGTCGATGGTCGCCTTGGCGCGGACGAAGCGCTCGAAGTTGGACTCCACGAGGACCTTGAGGGACGCCGACTTCTGATCGATCGACCGGGACAGAACCTCGAGCCCATTAACCAGCGACTGGGTGTCAGCTGTCGCATGCATCTGGGAGAGGAACAGGGCCGGGGAGAAGGTCGTCGACGAGAGGAGGAAGCGGTTGCCTGCCGGTCGCAACGTGTCAATCGCGCCTTCGTCCAGTCACACCATGTAGCAGCTCAGGCCAGACTCACGGAGCCTCAAGTCATCCTGCAATGGGGCGCCGAGATGCTTCAATGTCCGGACAACGCTGTCTGTGGTGCCAAGGGGGTCCGGCTCGTCCCTCTGCACCAGGTTGCCGACGCCGCTGCCCGAGGTCTCGGATCCTGGGACGATGCTGCTGCGGGTGCTCACAGCCCTCTCCAGCGCTTGGTACCTCGACTTCCTCCTGTTGGCCTTCTTTTTGGTCGCCACCTCTTCGTCCGACACATCGCTATCGTGGTCCTTCTCGGCCGGCCACTGCACGGGGTTGATGGTCGAGATCTGGTAGAAATCGAGGACGGTCCGCTCGAGGTCGGCCATGCTGGGCGCAGGCGCGGACTGACTTCTAGAGCCGGCGGATGGATCGGTCAATCAGTACGGATAAAAGCAAGATGCTTCCTCCCAGTGTTGACATCTGCTGCGAATTGGCCTGGAAGCTGCAGCCGGGGTTCGGAGTTGGACAAGGATTAGCTACGGAGCCCCATCGACGTTGAAGAGCGTTGGTCCTGCGTAGAAGCGGGGTCGCTTGGTCACTTTCACGTTCAAGTTCACTGCTTGGTGACCTCAAACAAGGTTGCTTGGCATCAGGTGTTTCACCGCTTTGGGGCGACGCACTTCTTCGTAAATTCCGACGGATACCGAGCACAAGTTAGCGCTTTCAACCAATCTGGACGCAGCAATGGAAACTCGGGCTTGTTACCGCCGACGACACATGCTCGCTATGCTTCACGTGCACGGTCCACTGCCGTTTTCCGCCGCCAAACCTTTGCATCAACAGTGGGTCCGGGTCTTGATTTGCAGGTGAATGGGGGTCCGATCAGTTTTTAGCGTTATCCGTATCTGCACCCATAATCGCCAGCCAAAACATCCTCTCCTCTTGCAGACTTGGGGCGCACCACGACCTACTCTTTGACCCTCAGGCTCATATCACCCTTAGTTCAAGAAGAGGTCCGCAGCCATTGTCAAGATGTTGGCCCTCCGCTCCATTGCCGCCCCGGCGCAGCGCCAGTGCTGGCGCGCAGCTCCCCGTGCGGCCGTCTCTTTCTCTTTCTCGATCCAGGTTCGCCAACCGCTCCGCCTGTCCCGCACCGATAGGAACTGGCACTGACAGCTCTGCCTTCTAGAACCAGAGACAATACTCGTCGCAAGACAAGGTGGCCAAGTTCAATGGACAGAAAGATGCACAGGTAGACAGACTCCCGGGTCCTAATCCCGCTCCCCAACGGCCGAAACTGCTGGCTTGGCATAGAAAATCACTCAAAACAGATCACGGCCTTGGGACAAGGCGGACGTAGCTAACAGCGTCTGCAGGGTCGCTACACCGTCAGCTTGATTGAGGGTGATGGTATTGGGCCCGAGATTGCCGTGGCCGTCAAGGACATCTTCGCCGCCGCCAAGGTTCGTCGCCAACTTCCGCTCGTCCGGCCGGCGCGCAGGCTGTGACGAAGAAACGCTGACATAACAACACAGACCCCTATTGCCTGGGAGCCCATCAACGTCGACCCTATCCTCAAAAATGGCAAGACGGCGATTCCAGACGCTGCTATCGAGAGCATCAGGAAGAACAAGATTGCTCTGAAGGGCCCCCTCGCCGTACGTCCATGCATGCAACACTGACCCCCACGGCGGCACCACATCTGACGGTTGCTGTAGACCCCCATCGGCAAGGGCCACGTCTCCCTGAACCTTACCCTCCGCCGAACCTTCAACCTCTTCGCCAATTTGCGGCCCTGCCGTTCCGTCGCCGGTTACAAGACCCCGTACGACAACGTCGACACAGTGCTGATCCGCGAGAACACCGAGGGCGAGTATTCGGGCATTGAGCACGTTGTGGTGGATGGCGTCGTCCAGAGCATCAAGCTCATCACGCGCGAGGCCAGCGAGCGGGTGCTGCGGTTCGCCTTCCAGCACGCCCGCAGCATTGGCCGCAAGAAGGTCCGCGTCGTGCACAAGGCCACCATCATGAAGATGAGCGACGGCCTCTTCCTCAACGTCGGCAAGCAGGTCGCCAAGGAGTTCCCGGACATCGAGTTTGATGCCGAGCTGCTCGACAACACGTGCCTCAAGATGACGACCGACCCGGTCCCGTACAACGACAAGGTCCTGGTCATGCCCAACCTCTACGGCGATATCCTATCCGACATGTGCGCTGGTCTGATTGGCGGTCTGGGCCTGACACCCTCGGGCAACATTGGCGACGAGTGCTCCATTTTCGAGGCCGTCCACGGTTCCGCTCCGGACATCGCCGGCAAGGGTCTCGCCAACCCGACCGCTCTGCTCCTCAGCTCCATGATGATGCTGAGGCACATGGGCCTGAGCGAGTACGCGGACCGGATCGAGAAGGCGGCCTTTGCCACACTCGCCGAGGGCAGGGCGCTGACGGGTGACCTGGGCGGCAAGGCCAAGACGAACGAGTTTGCGGCGGCCATCATCGAGAAGCTATGATATCCATGTATAGACTGTACTAGTACCGCGGCTAACGTTTGATGGCATTTTGGGCTAAATGTTAACGATGATGATTGAAATGACGCCCTCTAATTCCGGACGTGCTACACATCCTGTCAGCTTGTTTCTTCCCTTCGTGAACTTGTTTTTTATTGGGGGGGGGGGCAGGAGGGGCGGCGTGACGAGGCTCAACGTACATTTTCGTAGTTGCTGAGCTGGAAAGTCTAACATGCCTTGGAGGTGGTAGCCATCGAGGCGATGGCAGCGACAGCGCAAGGGGAGAGCCCTCCCGTCACTCTTCGATGTTGCGTTCACTACTCAGCCGTGTCTTCCAAGGCAAAAGGCAGTCATAGGAGGAGGAGGAGAAGCGGGTTACTGCCAAGGAGAGAGGCCCGACATTCGACGAGTTGTCTTGTCTGTGGAATGCAGTGTGAAACTAGACTCCGGCTGGGCGTGTCACCTAATATGTCGCATGATGGACCTACAGGCGGCATCAATGGTTAGACAGGTGACAGCCAATCGCTAGTACTGCTGAACCGCAAGCCTTCTTCACAGTTGACGAGGCTAGAAAGCGTCAACACTCCCGGCGTTAGTGGACGAGAGTCGACCGTCAGAGATTCGGGTCGAAGTTATGAGAGTGGGAGAGCCAAGTTCTCGTTCATTTTTTAGACCAACTGATACCTTTCAAGACACCTTCCGAACTGACCCCTGGCTGCGTCGTCTTTCCCCATCATCCCGTCGTGCAACTTTTCCAAGACGGGCCGCAGCCCCTATGTAACCAGCCGGATTCCGGTGGCAGCCGTTGATAGGCCTGGCCAACACCCAGGTGACCCGGGTGTTTGTCAAGCCAGCCAAGTTAAAAACCTGCAGCAGCTCCGACACGGCAACTCATCGTGGGGTGTGCCTTGGGGGTGGACGAGCAGCGGTGCCCCTTTGGAGCCAAGCAATTTGCCTTAGCAGATCTCGACTCGCGCCATCACCGCCGTGCTGACTGAGCTAGACTCTTTTGTTACTTGATATCACGTACTTCTTCACGTCATTCTCGGCGCCTGGCCCAGCAGCTGCAATCATGCGCTGCCACGAGAACAGAAGTCAAGGCTTCACAATCATGCCGGCTCCGACTCGACGCGTGGCGAGCTGAGACGGGAGACCCTTTTGAGAGAAACTGGGCGGTTTCTGTACGACAATCACGATCACTGCTAGAGTGGAATTGGATTCTCAATGTCCGTCGTCTCTTTTAACCTGCAAGATACCTACGTAGTGATGGTACACTCACCTCCCGCCCCTCCATCCCATCTGGCCTAGAGCGGAATCGGCCCCGACCTCCAGCACGGGACAAACAATGATAGAGAGAAGATGCAAGAGGCCGAGGCAGGAAGCTGATGAGAGTATCCCATAAGTAACCACTTAAACATAAACCTGGAATACTTGGGCCCGCTTGCTTGGCCAAGTCGGTACAGAATGTTCCCGCCAAGGTCGGTATTTCTCTGCCACGTAAGCAGTATTCATCCGAGTGCTTGCCAAATTGTGGAGTTGGTTGTCGCAAGCCATCCTGGTCCTCGTGAACAACTGAAGGCTGGAAAATCTCACGAGAAAGAAAACTGCTGAGGATGATGGAAATTCACCGCCACTTACCAAAGAGAGAATGAAGCCGACTTGTCATTGGACAACCAGCCATCCCCTAACCCTGGAGTTCTCCACAGAAACAGGGATTCGGTGCCCCACATCAGTTTTGGGAAATTCATCACGCACACGCACACAGCCCAGAGCCATCCTGCCCTCCAATTGATTGCCAACAAAAAAAAATCACTCAGCCATCCCTGCGGCGTACTACATACGTGTTACCGTGTACAGGCCATAATGCTAGACTCGGCCGTCGATCCTGCAATCAGGGCCTGCAGCAGAGTTCAAGTCTTCTTCCATGACCAGGGGGGGATGCGGCACGTTGCCCGTTTGTTCACCGACGCCAAGCCCTACAGCGAATTAGATGGCAACACCCGCGTTACCCGTGCAGCCGCCGACGACAACACGAGGACAGCTGCGCTGCACTGCGTGGGAACAGGCCAGCAGGACCGTCAGTGGCGTCTGCCGTAGGGCTCTGCCATTGGCGTCGTGGCTTTTTGGAACCGCTGCCATCACCCGAAACCGGAAACGCTTACGAAAAAAACTTGACTAGGTCGGGTGCTTCTTGTTGCAGAGGATCGAGACTGTAGCCTGCATAGCTTCGCTCTGTTCTCCGCATTTACAGGGGATGAGAGCCGGCATGATGGACTGGGGAAACGCCTGCAAGCGCAGACCGACGCTGTCTAGAGGCTGGACGTGGGCTTCTCGCACTGGAGCCTTTCTATCCGCAGGCCATGGGCCGCGTCTCGCTTCTAAGCCACCTAGGCTGTTACTTTTAGGCGAGTGGATCGACTGGGTCAAGGTACCCGATACCCGCGATGGCTTTGTCCGGGGAAGCGCTGATGTTAAGAACTTGGTATTATTCCTTGAAGTCCCACGAGGTGGTCGGGACTTGAGTCATGCCATCGTCATCAGTGCGCCCGAGGCTTGCTCAGAAAGACGGTCTTCCTGTTGTTGTCGAACCTGAACCAGATGGTGTGGATGGTCGTCACGGAAACTGCAACGTCAAGGGTACCTACATGTACGTTGATATTACAGTATTTCGCTGAGGCGCGGAAGCTGGGGTGCTCACAAATGGCTCATTGTCGATTCGGGAAGTCCATGCTTGCTGATGCATGAGGATCACCCTACCTCCATGCAACCGGCCCACATCCGACCTGCCTTTCCAGAACTCTCAAGCCAGCCAACGTTTTCGTGACACGGGCGGCGGGAACAAGCGAACAGGCCTCCCCTGAACCGTGCGGGAGCCTCTCGTCCATATAAGATCCCCAACCCTCCCGTCTCCAACTGCAGCCTTGGTTCTCCCGCATCCATCACATCTGCTCTCAAGTCCGCCTTTGCATCTTCTCTCACACCGAGCGCCTCCGTCCATCCCCACAGCCCACACCACCACGGGAGCACACACTCACCCCTCTCCAAGATGCCGCAGAACCCAGAAGCCATCAAGACCACTCTCGAGAGCAAGGCCCTCAAGTTCCACATCAAGGCCGGGAACGCCAAGTGGCAATGTACCGTCATGGACCGTGCCACCCAGTAAGGTTTATTGTTTCTTTCTCGCATCAGTGCCCTGGCATACCGGAGTGCTGATCCAGCATCTAGCGAGAGGATCAAGGCCGAGCGGACCGGCTCGTCCTCGTCGATTGAGACGACGTCGTCCACCTCGTCCAGCTCGAGCATGAGGTCGCACTGAGCAGTCCTCACACTACCAACGCTGAAAAAAGGGGGCCGCTCCAGCCGAGGCCTCACCAACCACACCGAGGGCCGAACGATACGTCAGTCGGAAATCCTTCGCGCGCATCCGTCTTTTCAATATCATTATCTTCTTGCGAAATATACCCCAGCAGGAACGGAGTATCCGATGAGCACGCCAGGTTTACCACTCCCGGGAAGCGGTCAGGTTGCGGGTGGGACGGATCAAAGGGCCGATGGATGTTCATCCATCGTCAGACCGGGACACGGTGGGGGTTCCAAATGTGGATCCTGATCAACAGGATTGGAGGGTGTGGATGGATCGGATTTCGGGGTCGGGCCAAACTCGCCGAGTGCTCGCCGTCGTTCACATCTGGTTCATCGGTACCTCGATTCTTGTCTTTCTTAGTTTTCTTTTGCCAGTGTTTCCAGTCAGCACAGCACGGTGGACAAAAATGCATGGGTCTGGGTTTTCAGCCTTTGGGGGACACTATTATTGAGGTTGTTTCCCGCAGAGTTCCTGTCATCATACACAGTAGGCAGGCATATCACTGCGGCATATTAACAAGAATTGCTTTGGTTGTTGGTTCCCTTGTGTGTCCAGTGCCAGATCTCCCGTCAACCCCCCCACAACATTATTTTGTCGAGGGGACCAATGCAGAATGTGCAGCAGAGGCTATTGGCTGCGGGGCGGAACGGCCGGAAAGCTTGTTTCTCGCTGGCGGGGTCGCACCCTGTTCTTCGTCTAAGCATCGGCGCCTCCGACTTTTCGGGGAGGACGGGAACCGTATCGCCGGCTGGCAGTGGCATCAGGGAAGCACAGTACAGGACTGCTCTAGCTCATTGGATTCGTTCCCGCTTGTCGCGCTGGATTTGGGATGTGGGTTTGGTGGGTTGCTGAAGGAGGTTGAGAAGGGTGAGGTGTGGAGTCTGTGGAATGCTTGCTCCCTGTGCCGTTGAAAAGTTTGTATGGTACCGTATTCGTACCTCACCCACTACGGAGCCCGTACGGATCACGTGGCTGTGACCGGGTTCAAAGACGTGGGGTGTTTGGTGGGGTTGGATCGGCGTTGATCAAAGCCGATATCCGAGCAATCCTCTTTACGGTCCGTACGCGGGCACGCTCACTCGAAGTCCTTGATGACTGAAGGTTCTGAATGATGAGCTGATTGATCTCCGGGGGTTCTAGCACAGCAAATATCAGGGATGTTTACCTCCTGCGAGATAGGTACTTTATTGTCTACCAGGGCATCGTGTCACCTATCTGTAGCGGTGTGAGCATCAAGTGAAGACCTCATTGCAGATCTGGCCAACCTGGACGAGTTACGGAGGGAATCCACTTCCATACGTTCCCGTGAAGGCAAAAGCTGTATACTACCGTTTCAGATTGTTTCTGCTTTTGTCGGAATGAGTTTTCAATTGTTGAGTTGAGACGGCGCTGTGTACTGCGGCGCAGTGAGGTGAGCACAGGTCACGTGAAAGTGGTCATGTTACCCTAGCCCTAACCCCGAGAACCCCATTGTCTTTCCTTTCTCTTTTTCCTGTCAACGACGAGGCTTTCTCAACTTTGAACTTTGAGCAAGACTTCAAGTTTGGCTGAATGCAGACCAAAGTGATTGTCTACAAAGAGAAGGGATGGTTCCTTCTACCAGACATTGTATCTTTGTCGGTACTGCCCATTGTCTCTATCGAGTCGCTCTCTGGCCTCTGCGACTCGGACACCCGACATAGCGATGCTCTCCACAGCAATTATCATCCCACTTATCTGTCTGGGCTGAATCCCTCGATGTGTAACAGTAGAACCGAGTAAATGAACGCTGCTTTTGATTTTGTCTCGAGAGTCGAGACAACCTGAAGTCGAGAAATTTGCGCCTCTTGACAAAGCCTTGCTAGCACAGTTGACCGAGCGCGGCTGTGATCGGAAGCGGCCCGCCTTGGCCGGCGGCCACTACGTAAGCTCTTGGTTCCGGGTGCATGGAACAAAAAGCAAACCAACCTCAGACTCTGGATTTGCCGCTGCCATCCTCCCACACATCTACTTCCCCGCCCATCCATCCCCGGCTGTCAATCATTCAGCGAGTTTGGATCTTCAAGGGGCTCTTGTCGACAATGCCAGTTCCCGTCGCGGCCAAAGGTTAGTAACTTCTTGTCCGTTCTTCCCTCAGCTGTTTTCCAAGACCCCTGTCTGCCCCGCGCTTGTGACTTGCGAATCACGGTGCCTGCCTCTCAAGGTAGCCTGGCGAAGTGGCGAGGACCCCGTGAACGACGCGCAATCTCACTCACTTCGTTTTGCCCCCCAAACGCTCGGGAATTCCTCCTCTGTCAACGAGATCAATGATATAATAGAACTTTGCGAGCTCAGGGTTTGAGCTCTACACATTGCCCTACACCCTTCCTTTTTCTTGCGCCGCCTCTTGAGCATGCCACCCGTTAACAATGCTGTTCTCGCCTCAGTCGGCATCGTCGCCGCCTCGGTTGCCGTGGCGGCTGCCATTGCCATCTACGAAATCCCCGAGGTCCGCCGCGCCGCCGAAGACCTACGCAGACGCATAGCCATCGCCCTCCATTCGCTCGGAGACAACGTCGACCCCAATAGGCAAGAGCCGCGGTTCAATCGCCCCGAAGACGCCGAGGGTTTCTATCAGACTCATGATGTCGACGCCGACGAGGAAACAAGGAGGCGCCAGCGGGAGGAGCTGATGTATTGGAACGTGCGCCGCGAGGCCGAAAAGCAGACCCAAAGCCCAGGAGCCCAGCAGCGGCCCCGCGGCTCAAGCTTTGAAGACTTCCTCCAATTTGACAAGGCAGGGGAAAGCGGCACCTACGCCTACAACACCGGCGCCGATGCTTGGGCCAGCGAGTCTTCCAACGTCCTCCGCCGCCGAGGCAACGCCGAGGGCGTGCGCGGACTCAACGCCGGAGTGCTCACCAACCCCTTCAGCGACGAGTACGGCATCGAGCTAGAAGACCGCGCCGATCTCCCCCCCGCCGCCCGCGACGAGGTCATGTCGGACATTTACAACGCCACCCCAATGGTCCAGTCACCCTCGGCCGCTGCCCCCTCGTACCCGGTGCTGCCAGTCCCCGCGGCAGCAAGCGAAGTTCTCTTCGACTTCGCCTCCCACGCGCCTCCCAGCGAATACGGCACGGCCGCGAGCTCAGATCATGACCAACAACAACACCACCCTGACAGCTCGCAACCGCCGGCTTCCCCGACCACCACCACCACCTCTACCTCCGCGCGCAGCGCGACTCTGGACCGCGAGCTCGCCGACGACGAGTACGTGACGGCCGGGCAGGACGACCGCAGCGCGTACGCGTCGATTCAGGCGTGGGCGGCGCAGCAGCAGGACCCGTCGTCGTCGCACAGCGCGGGCTTCTACTCGCCGCTGCCCAGCACCCCGCGGGCGCCCGTCTCGGAGCCCGAGCTGATCAGCCAGGGCCAGCTCACGCCGACCGACTCGGCGTCGGTGGCCGGGTCCGGGGTGGACGTGGGGCGCGACGAGGACCGGTTCGACGTCTTGAGCGAGACGGATGATGGTAGTGGCGGGGTGCCCACGCCGACTGGGAGCTGGTCCGAAATTGGGAGTGTTGTGAGTGAGAGTGAGAGTTTGGGTTTGGCGAGGGCGTAGGGAGTATACCTACGGGTGCGGAATGGTTTTGTGTGCGATACCATCGATCTTGTTCCTGTTGGTTTCTCTTGGCGTCTGTTTAACTGGGTATGGCGTTGATTGGGGAATGGGATGGGATGGGATAACATGGGCAGTGGATGATTTCAGGGGGGGGTGCGTTCATGTAGTAGCGTCTGTTGTTTCTACTGGTTTCTGCCGCTGACAGTACATAGCAGTCTGCCTGATATGGGCTTTCTGTCACCAGCCTGGGATTTTGGGTATAAATGATAAAATCCCAGTTAAATGATACCCTTGAAAAGACATGAATGATACCCAGCTGCTTGCGTTTTCCAGCTGCAGATCTACGCCCTCCATCTGGTTACTGCGAGCATAGGTCACCGTCCTCATCCTTGGCCTTCTCGACATAGTCGCCATACAACTTGTCGACCGAATGCCCCAAGAGCTCCGGCCAGAAGGACTCGGCCTTGTACTTGTCTCTCCGGAGCTTGTCGTTGAGCCGGCGGACGGTGCCCTCGCCGAACCGCGACTCGAGGTATTGGAGGAAGTAGGCAGTGTGCTGGTATCCTCTGTCCCAGTCTGAGAAAGTTGTTAGCGGGATTCCGTCAAGATGAGTCATGCCAAAAAACAGCTGGAGATCTGGAAAAGTGGAATGAGTGCCCTACCGCCTCCCGTCTCCCTCTTCCAGTGCGGCGGGCTGAGATTGCAGTTCAACCGTACCCAGTCGGCGATGCCCTCGATCAGCCCGCCCGGGCAGGTCCCCTGGGCGTCCCACTGGTAGCAATGGACGAGCTCGTGTGTGATGACGCCCATGATCTCGTCCTTGAGGCGCGAGGCCGGGTGGATGGAGCTGATGTAGTGGAGGGAGAAGTGGATCTCTTTGTGGTCGTTGTCCAGATCGGTCTTGTAGGGTTCAGATGAGGTGGTGTAAGTCAGGCGGGTCCAGTCAACTTATGAGAATTGGGATGACGGTCAAGAAGGGGACGACTGAGAAAGAGGCAGTATATTTCCGTACCCCGGTTGTATACGCGACGCCGCCCATGTCACGAAGGATCAGTGTCACAGACCGGGTTGGCGGGACGGTGGTGTCCCTGTCCGAGGGCGACCTGTAGAGCAGGTGCAAGACATTCTCTACGGCTGCTGGGAGTACCGTGGCTGCGTTGATAGCGTTGAGGAACTTGGCTGATCCAGGGTGGCCGAGATCATGGAGCTTGAGGCGGAGCTTTGGCTGTGTGAATGATTCATCGGAGGACTTCGACTGTAGTGTTGGTTCCTGGCCTGGTCCGTCGGTGGTGTTCTGTGTCCGTTCAGGCAGTGGAACTGGAGTCGACGTGGGCGCCGTGGGGTTGTTTTGTTCTCGCACAACCATTGCGCCGGCCTAGAGGAGGTGATAAAATAGTAAGAAGTATATGTAAAACTGTTGACGAAGAGAGGACGCTATGGAATGGCCAAGTGTGCCTTTAAGTAAGTGTTCTGAGAGCCTAATGTCGGACCTTGTGGTTGCAGCAAAAGATCAGTACCTACCTACCTAAGGCGGGACAGCTGTGGATTTGTCTGCGGGACACAACAAATAGGTGAGAATTGAGTAGACCGACACCCTTTGATACAGGTCTTCAGTCAGCTTTTCGATTCTCTTCTTGTCAACTGTCAGGTGACATATTGATGGAGTGATGAGCGTATAGGGAAGGTACCATACCATCTCCCACCGGTCTCCCACGCGGGGTGGTATCGACGGGCGGCATAGAACTGTGGTTGCGGGGTACGGATACGGATTCTGCTGCAGAAAGTGGGGCCTCAGCGGTTGGTGACGGGTGATCCCACTTGGCCAAGACCAGTACCCTGGCAACCTAAAGCAGGGGCTGCAATTGATAATCACCACGCGCCACCCAATGTCTTGGATCAAGCTCAGCCGCGAGGTAATTTGCGCCGACGAACATCGCCATTACAAAGGGCCTGCCACCAGCTTCGCGTATACCTTCCCATATGTCATCTCTGTTCCGAAGCTCTGCCTGACATATCGTGAGTGCGCCCTCTTCTTGGAACTGTTGGTAGTGTTACAAGACAGTTTTGCGACATCCCGTTCTCGGTGTTTGTTTTCTTTTCTTCCCGTTTCTGCAACAACCCGGCAACCCAATTTTCCCGAACCCGACAAGAAACCTGACCCCTTTTCGCCCAGCGTTTGTCTGTTTTGACGCCCACCACGCCGTCGCGCCTCTTTCGCAGAGGGAAATGTCAGAAAGAATTTCCGACCAGCAGGTCGCCGACCTGATCACCCTCTTGCTGCGCAGCGATGTCTCGGTCGACGCCAAAGTTCAGCAGGTCACAGCAATCAAGTCGAGCATCAAGCAACAAACCGTCCCCGAGTCTTGTATAGTGCCCGTGTTCGACGCGCTGCGCACAGCGTCCAGTTCCCAGCATGCCAACCTCGTCAATGCCGGCTTCACTGCCCTCAACCACCTGTTCACCAGGCTTTCGCGACAGGAGCCAAAGTATCTGGCAAAGGAGGGCGTGCGCACGTTGCCTTTGATTGTGGAGAAACTTGGCGACCAAAAAGAGAAGTTTCGCCAGCTGGCACTCCAGATACTGGTCACACTTTACAAGGTTGCGCCCGTCGAGGTTGAGCGCTCTGTGCGCAACACAGCCATGGTTGGCAAGAACCCACGGGCGAAAGAGGCCAGCCTGCATTGGCTACTCCAGGTATGCATTTGGACATGGCACTATTCTCCAACCAACGAGCTAATACGGAGTGTACCAGATGCACCAGGAGCAAGGCCTCCAATTTCGCGCCTACGTCCCGACGCTGATGGAGCTACTCGAGGATGCCGATGGTTTGGTACGCGATGTGGCCAAGTCCACAGTCATAGAGTTGTTCAAGTACGACAAAACCCCCGTTCTGTAGAATGTCATCAGCTCACAAGAGACATAGGAACGCACCCAATGGCGCAAAGTCGGACCTGAAGAGACAACTGAAAACCTTCAAAGTCCGCCCCGCCATTGAACAAGCGATCGTCAAGGAACTCATTCCCACGAGCTCCGCTCCAGCTTCACAAATGGACAGCCCTGACGAGCCAGCCCCGCCCCGCCCCAACCTCGCCGCGAGCGTCTCCGCCCCATCCCACCGCCCAGTAACTCCCGGGCTGCCAGAGAGCAATCCTCCCGAGCCAGTGGAGCCGTCCTACGTGAACACCACACGCGAGCTCGACGATATCCTGAGAGAGATGCATTTTCACTTCGAGGGCAAGGAGACGGAGCAAAACTGGCTGAAGCGGGAGGAGAGCGTAACCAAGCTGCGGAGGCTCATTGCTGGCAACGCAGCCACCGACTTCCACGATCAATTTCTCACCGGGCTGCGAGCGCTGTTGGACGGCATCATCAAGGCCGTCGTTTCGCTGCGGACAAGTCTTTCCAAGGAGGGCTGCAATTTGGTCCAAGACATCGCCAGAGCTTACGGCCCAGCCATGGATCCCATGGTAGAGTTGCTCATGCAGACCTTCATCAAGCTCACAGCCGCCACCAAAAAGATCGCCTCGCAGCAGGCAAACACCACCGTCGACACCATTATCGCGCGGGCCTCGTACAATGCCCGGATTATGCAGCATATCTGGGGCGCATGCCAGGACAAGAATGTCCAGCCGAGAACCTATGCCTCTGGCTGGCTGAGGACACTTCTGAACAAGGAGGCCCATCACAAGAGCCACGTGGAGCACACAGGGGGCCTGGACCTGATCGAGAAGTGCATCAAGAAAGGCCTGGCCGATGCCAATCCTGGCGTGAGGGAGAAGATGCGTGCGACTTACTGGATGTTCTCGGGAATCTGGCCGGCAAGGGCCGAGGCTATCATGAACGGACTGGATTCCACTGCGGCACGGCTGCTGCAGAACGACCCCAACAACCCTAACTCGCCTAAGAAGCCGGAAGGGGCCCCTCGGCCTGGTCTGGGTTTGTCCAAGAGCACCATGGGACCCCCGAAACCTAGCATCCGCGATGCGATTGCCCAGAAGAGAGCCATGGCGACTACGTCTACCAAGGCCCTCCCCGCTCGACCAGGTTCTGCTATGGCGCATTTCTCGCCCGTCAGGACTGTGTCGGGTTCAGCACAAGCGGCGGCAACAACAGCCACCTCCACGGTGCGCACAAGGCCAGAGTCGGCCATCCTAAGCTCTACCGGCGGGATCTCCGGTGCGCCGATGAGACCAGGGCGAAGGAGACCTGAGATGGTAGCCCGGCCGGCCACTGCGGGACCGTACTCGGTCAGAAGCCATGATCAAGCCTCATCCGAGCAGCACAGTCCACCCAGCAACCCCAAGATGAAAGCAGTCACGCCGAAGTCATTCACTTCGTCGCCAAAACGGACGGCCCCTAAGAGTGTCCGACCGGGGCAAGTCGCAAGTCCGAGCGAGTCGCACCTCCCAACACCAGCAAGAGCGGGGACGCCGAGCCGATTTGGATCTCCCCGGACCACTCCCTCAAGAAACGTGGCACTGCCTGTGGTACCGCCATCGAGCAGCCCCTCCAAGGCGCACGAGGATCTTACCTTGGTTGTGCCAACCGTGACGGCCTCGAGGACGTCCCGGCAAGAGGAACAGCCTGTACAAAGGCCGGCGGAGGACGTTGAAACGAACCAGAGCCCAGCTAGCACGCCTTCGCGATCTTCTAGACCTCCCACTATTGCACCGGCCAGCCCTCCTCGGGGGGTTCCGCCTGCTTCAGAGGCTCAAGGTCCGGTGGCTTCTCCGCCACTATCGCCGGAGCTTCCTACACCTTCTTCACCTAGCCCCCCACGCTTGGAGGTGTATGAAGACCCGTTCACCAGGGAGCAACAGGTCACACCAAAACCCATCTTCACAGGAGCGGTCTTGGAGCATCGTCCCGTCAACGAGGACGCGACCATCCTGCAGCAGGCTGTCCAGCTTCAACCCCAGCAGATGCATGGCGAGATCAACAGCGTCCCCGCATCACCGGAAAAGACCAAACAGAACCTACGCCTGCTCGACAGCGGAATCGCCAAAGTGCAGCAAAAGTCCCTTGACGTGCACGGCTTCCGCAAGCTCCAAAGCATCATCCGCGACAGCGACACCAAAACGGCCGCCGGCGCCGCGCTCTTCACCGACGACAAGTTTGACGCGCTGGTGTCGGGCCTCTTTGATTTCCTCGAGTCGCCCCTCACCAACCTGGCCCCCGAGAAGGCGCAGGACGTCAAGGCGCAGGTGCTGGCGACCATCAAGCTGCTGCTCAAGCGCATGCGCGCCTCGTTCCAGCCGCACGTGTCGCGCGGCCTCGAGGGCCTGCTGCGGGCGCGGGCGGCGTACGAGGGGCGCACGCACATGGTCAGCGGGCTGGAGCTGCTCGCGTCGGAGCTGGCGGGCCTCGGCGACGCGAGCGAGATTGTGATGGTGCTCTGCCGCATGCTCGGCGGCGCCATGGACGTCGAGAACGACGCACCCGCCGCGGGCTCGGGCGGCGCCGGCAGGTCGCTCAGCATGGGCCTGCACGTGCTCCGCGAGATGATGGACGCGCGCGGCGCCGGGTTCAGCCCCAGCGATGCCGAGCTCGAGGCCCTCGCCGGTCTGGCGGGCAGGTGTCTGGAGAGCCTCGAGTCGGCGGTCCGCATGGACGCGGTGCTGCTGTGCGTCGCGCTGCAGGCGCGGGTTGGGGACGCGCGGTTCTGGGGCGCGGTCAAGGGGGTCAAGGAGGACCCCAAGAGCCTGATTACGTATTATATCGTCAGGCGGCAGAGGGAGGCCGGCGCCGCGGCGGCTGCGCAGGCTGGCTGACGGAGGCGTGTGATTTCTCTGTTGTATTGTGCCTCAGTTTTGGTGGGCATTGAAACGTGAGACTACCCTTGTCGTTGTTTTTTTCTCCTTCTTGGGAGAAGTGGGGTCGCCACGCTCGCTCTTGTCTCTTTTTATGTATGGCTTTGTATTATCACAACCTTAGGGCTTGGAGGGCGGGGAATGCAAGCGGGAAACAAAGCGCGGCGTCTTGTGAGGGTTTTGTGGTTTGGTGTCACCGATGGCTGCGCTGGCTGGGCGTTTCCTGGTTATGTTTCCTGAGGCAAAAGTTTGTTGATAAGTGGCCGGCCATGCTCAAGTTGCTCGAGGTTTCGGGTCTTTTTGTCGGGGTCTTGATATACATACTGCTGAGCTAGTTCATCGTGAAGTACCTCAATGTAGCGGTGCCTTGTTTTGGGGGAGGTTGTTTCCTGCTCCTCTTGTGTCGTCACAACGATATGCTGCTGGTCAGACTTGCTGTACCCTGTCGAGGAGTGAATCGTTTGATACTGTCCACGTGTATGCTTGGTCGACTCAGTACTTGCTTCTGCTGTACATACTGTACCACAGGAGTGTAGTCACGTCTGAACTTGGACAAGGCTGCTTCTTCGCTGTTCTCGAACATCCAGTATCCCTTGCTATATATCCTCGCTTCTAAGAACATCAGCATCAAGATCCCTTCCTATAGCTTCTCTTCTAAGACCACCGGCTCTGCATGTTCCAGACAGGTCGCTCGGTTGGCTAGACGGGCGGACATGAACGCGGGGAAACACAACCTCGAGGGTGGCCTTCTCCCGAGAGCTGAACGCCTCCCGTCATCCCGTCTCGACGCCGGGCGGGTCTTCCCAGGGTCTTGGTTCCGTTTGGGCAGCAGGATTGAGATCAAGACAAATGGGCAGAAGAGGACAACAGATGAATTATTCACTATGGAGTACAAGACGGCCTAACCTTCCCGTTTCACAGGGTACTGAGAGAGAGGGGTTTTGTGTAGCCTCGTCGTCCTCATTCTCATCGCAAGTTGATGGAACTTCCTTAGTTGAGGTGGATATAGCCTAGGGTACCTGGCAGTATCTATCTGAAACGCCAAGTAGCGGATGTCGTTATTGGGCATCCATCTCTCTGCATGACGGCCGAAGCTTGCAGATTGTCCCGAATAGACACACGGTCGTGGTTTTTTTGTGAAGAGAGGGTCGGAAGCTATGGGAGACGATGACCGGTGTATTCAATTCTCTATTTCATTGTTAAATGGGCCATCACAACTTATCTGCCTTTCTTTTCTTTTGGTAGAGCGAATCTAGATTTGGTACTTGGCTGGCAACCCCCTTCCACTCAGTACTCTGGTATTGAAAGGCTGGCGATGCACAGCAGTTCCCCAAGCCATCTTGATGCTCTGCACCGACTCACGAGCTCGCACATGCAGCTGTCCTTCAGCCATCCCCCATCCAGCTTTTCCGACAGTCAGGGTGCGCTACCTCATCTCTGTAAGCCCGACGCACCTATTGAATGATGCGGCGTCTGGCGAGCTGCGTACTGCACGGGAGTTTTCGGTCACCTTACTATGGGTCTGTTTCTCAAGGGCAATGGGGATGCCAGATGGTCGGGTCAGTATACACTGTAGATGGCTTCATCAGCCTTGGAGTTTCCTTTCATCACGATTATATCGATTACCCGTCGGCACGGACAAAGTATGGATAACACTTTTCTAACTTCGAGAGCGGTCCCAAGCGTCGCCCAGGGTTTCATGTCAACTCCAGACTTGGCGGTCAAGCACCGAATTGCAGAATTCACCAGTCTCACCATACGAATACCGCAGTGCTGCTCCCTCGTTTCCACATTTCGCAGTCGCAAACAGGGATTTGCTTCTGACGCGGCTTGGCTTTGAATGGATGCTCATCCGTACCCGCGCTGTCATTGGCTCCTGCCTCAGCCCCTGTGCTGCCCCTGAACGCCGACTGAACCCCTGGCCTGAACTGTGTCGGGGACTCGTGGAGGGTCCCTGCAAGGTCCATTTCAGCGAGCAGCCTGGGAGCAAACGTTCCCAAAACTGGCTCGCGACGAGCCTCCAAAATGCACAGCCAATCCCGCGAATCCGCACCCGTGCGTTTTCCGCATTCTTGAGCTCGCAGCCGGCCGAGGACGCATACCTAGTTGGTGTGGTGTTGAATTCGTGCCTTCCGTCTCTCTCAAAGATCAGACTACTAATGCGTACCTGATTTCTTCGACAGGCCGCACGGTCGCGATTGTGGCTGCAGTGCTCGGCTCGCCTCCAACCCGCCTTTTGCTCAAGGCTGAGCAAGACCAACCTGTCCCTCTTTCTCGACAAACACTTTCCGCCCATCTTTTGAGCCGTACCGTTGACGTCTGCGAACACTTGGAAGAATATCTCATCTTTCGCAGGACAGGAACACCGTCCCCGCTGCCCCGCGGCTTCATTCGGCTCGATTCGACAGTGCTCCAACCTCGAGAGCTCTCCCTGGTTCCCGTTTTCGTCCATCGCTCTCCGGTCCAAGACACGACTCGGATCCGTATCGACGAACGAATCAGGCTCACCTCGTCGAACACCGCTGCGCTGCTCCTCGTCTCTCGTCCTCCCCACCCTCCCGGCGCCGAACACAAATTGGTCAGAAATAATACCTGGAGGAGCTGGACCGAGGGAAGGAAGCTGTTCGCTGGATGCTATAATTCGGCACTTCGACCGCCCAGCCCAAAATCCGCGCAACGTTGATGCCGTTGCCCCCTTTACCGCTCGCCTCGTAGTTGGCGCACTGTCGGCTGGCCTGCGTGCACTGCAATCAAGGACAACCCCCCGATTGTGCTAGCCATGGACGACTACCTGGAGAGTCCTATGGACGCCGACGACATCTTCCCCTGCAAGGGCTGCGGCGAGGTTTGTACTGGAACACCCCAACCTGTGTTCGAGTCTTTGCTGACCACGTACTCCTGCAGATCCTAGAGGAAGGGAAGGCATTTGAACTCGGTATGTTCCGACCGACCCGCATAGGACCGCTCACGCAATGCCGTTGGTTGCGAAGCCCTTGAACACAGTGTACTAACCCTGACCTCAGCCGGAAACCGGTGGCATCTTGACTGCTTCCGCTGCAACACCTGCAGCACACTGCTCGACTCGGACGCGAACCTGCTCCTCCTCGGCGATGGCTCGCTCATCTGCAACAATTGCACCTACAGCTGCAGTGCCTGCGGGAACAAGATCGAGGATCTCGCCATCTTGACTGGCGATCAGGCTTTCTGCGCAACCTGCTTTCGCTGTAGGAACTGCAAGCGGAAGATTGAGAACCTGCGCTATGCCAGAACCTCCCACGGCATCTTTTGCATGAACTGCCACGAGTCCCTGATGGCGCGACGCCGGAAGAAATCAAAGGCAGCTGCCCAGGCTAAACAACGCGAGAAGGATACCTCCCCCATGATCACAGACAAGTCGCTCCCCGCCCTACCGCCCAACGCCGTGGCCTCCAACGCCTTTCCCAACGACCGCGTGACCCCCGACTCCGACACGCCGACCGAGCTCTCTCCGCGTCCCCGTGCCGCCTACGGCAGAGCCGAGTCGTCCTCCCGAAACGGCTCGAGACCCGACCTCTCTCCCGAGCGGACCCAGGAGCCCCCGAAGGACTCCTCCTCCCTTGCACCAGCCGCCCCATCCTACAGGCACAACCGCAGCTCGGCAATCTTCGCGGGAGAACTCAGCAGTGGCGACGGTGATGGCGGCTTCTTCATCCCCGTGGCCCTCGACCCTAGTCCGGCACCGGCGCTGACTCCACGCTCCATGTCGGAAGCGTTTCCAGAGCCAGGCAGGAGAAACAAGGACAAGGACTACTTCAGCTCGCCGAAGCCCACCGCGGAGAAGCGGACTGACTCGCAGGCGTCGACGCCTCACATCGCGTTCCAAGAGAAGGGGAAACAGCCATCGTCCGAGTATGAAGTTCCGCAGCAGGACCGGCCAGCTCGAAAACTCTCCAAGAGGAACGGAAATGCCCGGGCTTCGCCCACTGCCGAGGAAGGGAAGGCTTCTAGTGTGAAGACGCAGCCCAACGACGAATTCAGGCTCCAGGACGCCCCCAAGAGCAAGAGGGCCGGAAATGCCAGGGATTCTAGGAGCAACTCCTTGTCTGGCACCTCGCCGGACACATCTGTTCCCGCCAGACCACCTCCGGCTCCTCCCCGGAATAGAGAGCCCCTCTCAAACGCTACGAATACCGAATTGCCACGCCAGTCGGGGACAGGAGACAAGGCGCCCCCGCCGAGGCCTCAGGATTCTCGTCGGCGAGATGAAGACACTGTCCGGCCTTCACTAGACTCGGTGGCATCTGGCCGGTCAGAGGCCCCTTCTGCACCACCACCCATTGTGAGGAAGGAGTTGCCTCAGCCTCAGAACCAGCCGCGGAACGGTGAATTACAGATACCCGGGTACAGTGGGGCTAAAGCGAGGAGCCCGACAGGGACGGAATCAGTGAATGGGAACGAGCCTGCTCTACCGCCGCGTCCAAGCATACCCCAGACCAAGTTGAGCGACACGTACATGCAGCCCAGGGCGCCGCCCCAGCCTCCAGCACAGGCCGCCAAAGAAGCCACGGCCTCGGCCCCGGCCGCTGAAGTACCGGGACCAAAACTGTCGCCCAAGCTACCACGATGGAGTTCCGGCGGCGAGTTCACCCTGGACGAAGATATGGCTAGGATACTCGGTACCGACGAGGGGTCGTCATCCATCCTACGGCGGGTGTCGAACGCTGTCCGACATGGCCGGAACAGCAGCGCTGAAGCGGGCAACAGCTATGCGAGGCTCGGCCACAGCAGGAGTGTGAGCGAGACGACCAGGGGGACCGCGTCCCCGCGCTGGCCGAGGACGCCGATCGCCGAGGATCCGAGCGGGACCCACGACATCAGCAGCCCCTTCTCGCTCTCCGGAAGCGCGCAGGAAGATCCGGCGTTTTTGAAACGGCAGCTGAGGAGCTCCGAGCAGCGCGTGGCGGAGCTCGAGCGGCAATTCAACACGGAGAAGGACTTGCAGAGCCTGAACAAGAAGCTGGTCGAGAAGAGGAAGACGGTTTCCGTCTTGGACACTCAGACTGAGATCATGATCCGCCAGATCGAGGTGCTGGCCGGGTACGTGGAGCGAGCCAAGAAGACCAACGAGCCCATCGATGCCCGCGAGCTGGAAGAGTCGGCCATCAAGGAGTTCGTGCAAAAGCTGGACAAGGTCAAGCAGAGCATGGCGGCCGCCATCGAGCAGCTCCATGCGGAACGCGACGACCTCCTGGAAGAGAAGGCCCAGGCGGTGGCCGACCGAGACCGAGCGCTGCTCGAGTTTGAGCAGCTGTCGTCCAAGAACGCGCAGCTTGCCGACATGAACAACGACCTGACGCACCAGATCCAGGAGAGATTCAAGCAACAAATCAACAACGGCGACCTGAGGCTGCCCCCCAGCGGCCTGGGCATCTACGGCCACGCCAAGGGCGTATCGTCCGCCTCGGTCAACCTGGATACGGCCAGCATGCAGACGGGCACTACCCTGGTCGGTCCCGATGCCGAGGACACTGTCGTGGAGGGACCCACGGTTGTCAACATCCGGAAGGGCCAGGTGGTGAAGAAGTTCAACTGGAAGAAAGGCTCCAGCAAGGTGGCGCACAATATCACCAAGGGCATCAACCGCGCAGCAGGCGCATTCCAGCAACAGGAGCAGATGCGGCAGCCGGGCCAGGGGTTGACGGGCGACAGCATCGGGCTCCCTTACAACATGACGGTGGCCCAGGTCGAGTCCCCGGTGATGATGGGCCCTTCGGGCGGGCCCAACCGGGCAGGGACGACGGCGGAACACCAGCGGCAAGGATTCGGCTTCTTCAGCAGCAAGAAGCAAGCCAACTTCCCCAAGTCGACGTCCGTCACCAATGTGTCGTCGCCGGTCGGCCCGGCCCCCGCGGAAGCGCCCAGCACGCTGTTCGGGTCCGACCTCGTCGAGCGCGCCGACTACGAGCGGCGGCAGATACCCAGCGTGGTGACGCGCTGCATCGAGGAGGTGGAGCTGCGCGGCATGGACGTCGAGGGCATCTACCGCAAGACGGGCGGCAACTCGCTCGTCAAGTCAATCCAGGAGGGCTTCGAGCGGACCGAGGACTACGACATCTCGGACCCGGCGCTCGACATCACGGCCGTGACGAGCGTGCTGAAGCAGTACTTTCGCAAGCTGCCCACGCCGCTGCTCACGTTTGAGATTTATGATCGGATTTTGGAGTCGAATAGTGAGTTTTTTGCACCGTTCTTTTTTAAGGGGGTTGGGGTTGGGGTTCATGAGGCTGGATATCGTATTGACCGTTTTGGCAGTGATACCAAGCGAGACGGAGCGATGCACGCACCTGAGGAAGACGATCAACTTGCTCCCGCCCAAACACCGCGACTGCCTCGAGTTTCTCATGTTCCACCTCGTCCGGGTGGCGAGCCGAGAGCGAGAGAACTTGGTAAGACTTTTTGCTTCATCCCCAAGCTTTTTTGAGGTTTCTGTGCGTTATATATGTGTGTCTAACGGGCTTTGTGTCAAAAAATAAAGATGTCGCCCAAGAACCTAGCCGTCGTTTTCGCGCCGACCATCATGCGCGATCACAGCCTCGAGAGGGAGATGACGGACATGCACGCGAAGAATGTGGCGGTGCAGTTTTTGATCGAGAACAGCCACGTCATCTTTGGCGAGGCCTGATATCCTTAGCAGCATAATTCTAAGATGAGTGGATCGAGGTACAGATAAAGAGAGGGTGAGAAGGGGGAGAGAGAAAGAGACGGTGTAGTTTCGTTGTCGACTGGAGGGGGAATAACATGTTGCTTGCTTTGTTGTTATTTTTTCATGTTGGGCGATTTTGTACATACCTCTTTCTGTTTAACATGTCCAGTGATCCCCTGTGCTTTCTGTTGTGAAGGCTTGGTCTGCTTTGCGAGGACCAGAATTGTCGTCTGTTGATGGGATGGCGGGATGGATGGGTCTTGCTTGCATCTGGCAGGGGTTTCGAGTTCCAGTTTTTCCTTTGCGCGCCCGGCATTGAGCGAGAGACGGCTCTGTTTCCTGTTTGCCATTTTTTCGCCTTTCTTGTACCGAGTTCGAAATCCCTGACCTCTTGGGCCTGCCGAAATGGAAGAGTGTTTGAAGAGCTGGAGGGGGTGGGCTGCCTGGGGTCATGCTTCGGCAGATGTTCACTTGTTTGAGCTGACCGGCACCTCATCAGTCATAGTTCATTGTCTGAGCTACAAGCCACGGATCGCAGCTGAATGTTTCAGCTAATAAAGCTCGAAAGCCTGACCCTCCACTGTTTTGACATTGAGCATGTGCGGCATCCAGGCTTGTTCGCAAAGTGTAACTCACATCGTCTTTCCGATCTCCTCCAGCCATATTCTTCTTCATCCGCCATCCCCTTTCCGTTTCGAAGAGCCACGGGAGGTAGTATCATTCACAACACAACCATCAACCATCAACACAACCATTGACCATCAACACAACCATTGACCATCAACACCATCCCCCGCCCAATACATACCCTAGCAACCAACCCAGGCCGTCCAAGAACCAAGCCATCATCAGATCAGTTCTCAATCACCCCATGATCCTCTTGACCCTCTCCAGCAAAATGTTGCTCTCCCGCCCCACCTTGAGCTTGCCGTCCCGCCCGGGCGTCTTGGCCTTGGCCATGGCCCGGCGGTACCGCTCCCGCTCGGCGACGCGCTGCTGGCGCTCTCGCTCGCGCCGGGCGAGCTCGGCGGCGCGCTGCTCGGCTTCCTGCTTGGCGCGCTCGGCGGCGGCGAGATCCTTGGTGTAGTAGTCTGGACGCCGTGGCTTGCGGGGGCGTCTTGGGCCGCTGCTGTGTGGTTGTGATTGGGGTTGTTGTTGTGGTTGGTCTTGTTCGTTGGCTGGGGAGGGGTCGGTGGTTGGGGTCGGTTGGGGTTCTGGGTTGGTGGGGGGGTCGAGCAAGGCCTGGCGCTCAGGGTGGATTTGCCGTGGATTGGGGGCGGTTTGGTCATCGTTTTGAGGTTCTGTGTGGGTGTTGGCTTCGTCGTGGTGGTGGTGGTCGTCGTCTGTTGGCGTTGTTGTGGCTGCGGCTTGGTTCTGGAGCTCGGCCTTCATCTTGGCGTATTGCTTCTTGACTTTGGCCTTGGTGATGAGTTCTTTCTTTATCTTGGTCACTGCGGGCGCGGCCAGTCAGCTCTGATGGGGAATGGTCGAGGGCAGATCGCGAGGCACGGGACTACCTACCCTTGCGCCGCCAGGGCCCGTCGGGGAGGTTCTCGGGACCAACGCGGAATCCTTGCTTCGCCTTCTTGGATTTGTTGGCATCGTCTGCATCGGGACGGGCATTGTCGTCACGAGGGCGCTTGGAAGGCATGGTTGCTAGTGCTGGCGGTTGTTGGGCAGTTCGGATCCCTTCGTTTCTGCCGAGGCCTAGCATTCACAAGGTTGGTTCCCTAGTGCCCGGTCTTGGTGAAAGTGAATTTTGGTCTGCCGGCTTCGATAAGCTCGCCCGATCGTTATCAAAGTTGGGCGGTGAGCTTTCGAGTGGAGCTTGAAAGTACCGTACTGATACATACGTACCTTACAAACTTGGTACTGTATGGTAGAACTCGCCTTTGCACATTCTCGACCTCGGTCAGAAACCGTTTGCCCGGGGTGTGTCAGTCAGTTGATTCACTTTACTGCATGCTCTAAAGAATACCCACCATATAACAGAAGGCTCATGATCCAATATCATTGAGGCCATGATCCGTACGAAACTACTAATATGAGACCAAAGATATTTTACGGCTCTTGGAACTCAATTTGCCGGGGGGGGTGAGGCAGCCTGTAATTGGGTCCTGGTCCAGTGGCTTGCATGCTGTGGACCCCTGGTGTCGCTGATGTGCTGTCAGTGACTCAATGCAACCAATTCCCGTCACACTCACGGGCAATTCTTACACAACGTGAACCTGCTCCCCAGTCCTCTCTGGCGCGTTCTCTCCTATGTAACAGTGGCCAATTCTTCCCAACTCGGCCTGACACAGTCAAATAAGCCAAGCTGCCCATAACACTGCTGTGCTTCTTGGCTGGTTCCGTCATAAAGCGGATCGGATCAACGAGGACTCTTCCATTCCTCTTTCTCGTTGCCTGACGAGCTTACCCAGTACCCTAACAGCCAGTCGTTGGGTCTCATGTAACTGTGCGCCCGCCTCCCCCAAATCCAGACTTCACTCCATCGAACGACAATCCGAACGCCCTTTGCCTGTCTTGTCGCACCGAGACCAGCCGGACAGACCGTTAGAAGCCAGCTCGGAGGAGGCGAATTCTGAACTGTCCCCGCTATGGGGGACGGGGCAGACTGTGAATGACAAATAAGGCACCTTGACGGCATCTTGCTTTTACTCGGCTCATCCGCCTTCGCCCGACTTGAACACGCCCAACGCATCGAACCCCGATCGAGCCCGGCTTCAACTGGAAATACCTACTCAACCACAGCTGGCCGTGTCCAAGATGCCCATGTTCCGTGAAGACAACATGCGCTCGGGGGACGCCGAGACCTCCGACTCACCCCATCGTGGTTCCGCTCCGATTCCGATCCAAACTCCGCCCGGCAATCCGGGATGGCTCTCCCGACGCCTCTCTGAGGAGAGCATCCGGACCGAGCTGTGTGAAGGACCCGTGCTAGAGAGCCCTCCCAGACCTCGCACTCCAAAACACCCCGTCTGCCAGGCCGTCTCGGACCGAGCCGAGCTCATCGAGCGTCTGAAAAGAGGCGAGAGCCCTACCTGGATTCCCAACCGCCACGTACGTATCGGGCCCCCTCCCCCGGTGTACTTCGGCTTCGTAGCTGACAGATGAGCAGCTCGAGTCTCTACTGCACCAGGACGAGGTATCTTCGCCACCGAGAACGCCGGAGCCTGCCGCTCTGGCCTCTTCTGGCTTGCTGCCCCCCGTGACAATCACCCCCGAGAAGCAAGCCGCAGTCCAGTGCCAGGACCCTATCGATTCTCCCTTGCAAGCGGGATTGAACATTGTGCGTCCACCATCAGCCCTCCACAGCGGCAATTTCACACCAGTCGAGCTGTCTCCCAGCGCCAGGGTTTCTGCTGGAGACGATGATGCCGCTGCCGACAGCGGGAGCCCCTTCCACTCGGCTCACCATGGGTGGATGAACGCATCACCTCCGAGCGACTACACGCTCTTCAACTTTACTCAGAGCGGAGCAAGCTATAGAAGAGAAGCCTTCAAGTCTGGCCCTTCGTCCTTGAGCTGCTCGCTCTCGTCGAGTTTTGTCTACAAGCCGCCAACCAGTCCCCTGGTCCAGTCCGAGAGCAACGATGAACTGGACCTGACGTTGCCGCTCAATCGCTTCAACATTGATACCAACAGCCCTTGCCACCCTCGGCGCCATACCCTCAACTTCTCCCACTCCCCCTTTTCCCAGTCTGCAAGCCACAGACAATCGAGCCTTCGTCGCGAGGGCACATACCCGTACCAGGCACACCAGCCGCGCCGGTCCCTCAACTCGACGCCCGGCCTCTCCTTCGCTGCAACCTCACCCCAAACTCCCGCTTTTCTCCGTCCCAGGCGGCCATCCATCGGCTCAGAAGCCTCCCCTCTGCAGCACGCGTCTATGGTGGGGTCATACGAGGAAAGTATCCTCAGAGGCCGCATGTCGACCACGCCTTCCAAGCCCCTCGAGTTCACCGCCCAGATCGGCGTGCTGGGCCTTGGGAAATGTAAGGCCACCCTTCGGTGCCCGGCACATGTGACACTGCCCTTCTCAGCCGTCTTCTACAACTATTCCAGCACCTCGTCCGCGGGGGCCAAGATGGAGGACGGGCCCAGTCCCTATGTGGGACAGGTTGACCTCGAAAACGGGCTGCCAAATTCCGAAGAGGACCAGCGGCTGAGGAGAAAGCTGCAAATCCGATACCAGGATTTCCACGGCCCCGTCCAAGAAGCTGCCCCGACCTTGGACAATCCGCCCGAAGGCTCTGAGTACGAGGGGACCTCCAGAGCAACCAAACACAGACGCTCCTCAAGATTGCCCAAGGCACCGCCTGGCGGGGCCTACCGGATCCCCGAGAAGGGACAGCTCCAGATCATTATCAAGAACCAAAACAAAACCGCCGTGAAACTCTTCCTCGTGCCATACGACCTGGGCGGCATGGAACCCGGCACCAAAACCTTCATCCGCCAGCGCAGCTACTCGACGGGGCCCATCATCGAAGCAGAGGTCCCCGCTGCCAAGGAGGCCACAATGGGACCAGACCGACCTACCCTGCGCTACCTCATCCACCTGCACATCTGCTGTCCTTACAAGGGCCGCTACTATCTGTACAAGTCCATCCGCGTCGTCTTCGCCAACCGCGTCCCCGACGGCAAGGAGCGGCTCCGCAACGAGGTGACATGCCCCGAACCGCGCTTCACCCCCTACAAGCCGATCCGCGTCATGCACCCTCCCCCGGGACCCAGCAGCAGCGCCAGCCAGCACAACATTATACCGCCCAACCCGGCCGCGATAGCCGCAGAGAGCGCCACCCGTCGGCGCAGCATAGGCTTCTCCTTCAGCCCTGGCCACCATCACCAGCGCCATCCACCCCGTCCACCCCATCCGCCGTTAGCATTATCAGCAGCAATGACACCAACAACAATGATGCCAGGAGTGGAAATGACGGGTTCCTCCACCATCCCCATCCCTACCGCACTCAACAACAACACCAATATCACCACCACCACCACCATCCACCCCAACCCTCCAGTAGAAACCTACGACAAGCTAAGCAAAGGCGACGCAGGCTACGGCGGCGGCAACGTCAGCTTCAGCAGCGACAAGGATGCAAACGGCGGCACCGGAAGCCCAACAACACAAAGCACAGTAGTGGCCGTCGCCGAGGGGCTCTTGTCCAAGAGGCTTCGCTCGCTGGACGTGCAACAGCCGCAACCACAGCCGCAGCAGTAGAAGCAACCGTGAGACTGAAACAGGAAGAACTTGAAAGAAGAGAAGAGAAAAAGAAATAATAAAGAAAACAAACACAAAATGAGAATCGTTGAGAGTACCTTAGTCAAGGAAGGCACCGACTGAGTAAGTGAGTGACGGAGTGCAGGAATCGGGCTGGCTATGCTTCTTGGTTACTCACCTACCTACTACATATGTAGTGTTCATGATGTACAAGTACATACATACATGGCTTCATTTGGGATATCTCATGCTTGTTCGTTGACCAAGTTTCCTTGGGACATCAAATGGATACCCCACACCTTGTGTAGATAAAGTAACGAACATACCTGGGAGATCAGACCAACAGCCTCAAATACCAGATAATCACAAGAAACAAACAAACATATCAAACAGAATGATCCACGCTTGTAGGCAAATCTTGGTCAACTTCAGTCATTCATGTCTACGTTACTACAAACAGGCCGAGCGCAACTGTGGCAAGATTTTGGTTACCATTCCTCCATGGGCTTGGCTTTTCACCACCACCGTCCCTCCTGTTTTCCCTTCCTCCTTCCATGCTCCTGCGAGCGAGTCCATCAGCCGCCATGAAATAGCCACAGCGACTCGGCTCTTATGATGCTGAGGGCACGAAGCAGTGACTTGGACGCCAATCGACAGGCGCTGTTTAGAGCTTGTCGTAGTACTGGAGCTTTTGTCAGCAATTGTGCACGATTCACGGCAAATGACTCAAGACTCACGTTGTCGACGCTCGGAACCTCGACCTTGAGACCCTTCCGCTTGCGCATCTCTTGAACAACCTGGCCAACCTTGGAAGTGCTATCCAAAGGAGAACCGCCAGGAAGAACCTGCCAGTGGTCGAACACAGACTGGGGGAAGGCCTGGCCAGAGGTGCCCTGGCGGAGATCGGCGTTGAAACCGAAGGACTCCATGACGGGCAGGTAGGCCTTGATGTTGAAGAGAGGAGTGCCAGGACGCTGCTCCTCAGCGAAAACGTGACCTCTCCTGCGGGTAAGGACACCGTAGACGCCACCCATGGCCTGCTCGGGCACCTGGATTTCGACCAGGAAGACGGGCTCAAGGAGAGCGGGATCAGCCAGGAGGGTCGAGGCATAGAGCACACGACGAGCAGTAGGAATGATCTGGCCACCACCACGGTGGATAGCATCGGCGTGCAGGGTAACATCGAGGATGTTGAAGCGGATCGAGCGCATGGGCTCCTCACCAACGGGACCCTCACGCGTGGCCCACTGGAAGCCGGAGACGACCGAATCCTTGATTTCGTTGAGGTACTGGACGGCCTTGGTCTGGTCGACGAGCAAGTTGGCACCGTTGGTGTCGGGACCAAAGGCCCAGATTTTGCGGGCATCCGTGACATCCCAGCCGAAGTCGTCAGCTAGGACACGGGCGCGAGCCTTGAAGTCGTCGCGAGGTGTGATCTTGCCAGCCTCAATCTCCTTGGAGAGCTCCTCGTCCAACGGCTCGGCAACCATGTAGAGACGGTTGTGCTTGTTGGGCGACTTGGACAGGGCCGTGATGCTGGACTTGCCAGCGACGGTTTCACGGTACTGGACGACCGGGTCCGAGATGATGAGGGGCACACCGGCGTGGTCCTCCTCGAGATCCTTCAAGCAAATCTCGAGATGAAGCTCGCCAGCGCCGGCAACGACGTGCTCGCCAGACTCGTTGGTCATGGTCAGGACGCAAGGGTCGGACTTGGACAGGCGCTTGAGACCTTCGACAAGCTTGGGGAGATCCTGGGCGTTCTTGACCTGGACGGAGCGCTGCACGACGGGCGAGACGGAGAACTTCATGACCTTCATGTTGTGGGCCGTGTCGCTGGTGGTGAGGGTACCGGACTTGAGCAGGAACTGGTCGATACCGACCAGGCCGACAATGTTTCCGGCCGGCATGTCGTCGATGGGCTCGACCTTGCCGCCCATCATGAGCACGGTACGCTGGATGGCCTTGATGAAGAGGTCTTCCTTCTTGCCGGGGGTGTAGTTGGGGCCCTGGATGCGGACCTTGAGACCGGAGCGGACGGTACCCGAGAAGACACGGCCGAAGGCGTAGAAGCGGCCCTTATCGGTGGTCGGCACCATCTTGGAGACGTAGAGCATGAGAGGGCCCTTGGGGTTGCAGTCGCGGATGCTGATGGCAGCCTCATCATCGGGGGGACCCTCGTACAGGGTCTCGGCACGGTACTTCTGTGCAGTAACCGGGGAGGGGAGGTGGAGAATCATCATCTCCAACAGGCAATCGGCAGCAGGGAGGAAAGTCTTCATGATGGCCTTGAGGAGCTGCTTGCCCTCCTTTTCGCGGTCCTCGGTAGACAGCTTCAGGCTGAGCTTCTCGAGAAGGGTGGTGATCTCCTCCTTCTTGAAGTTCATGACGGCCGCGAAGATCTTGAAGATGGGGTCCAAGATGAACTGGTTGAAAGCACGCTCAAGCTGCTTGCCCTCGTAGGTGCCGTTCTTGGTCCACTTCTTGGTGGCGGGGTTGAAGTAGTTGTCGCCCTACGTCCTGTTAGAAACGAGTCGGAATTTCGGAGGGTACAGAGATGTGAGGCTGCTTACCCAGAGACGCTCCATCATCTTGTTGCGGTCAACACCAAACTTCTTGGCGTACCGAGTAGCGAACTGGCGGATGGTGAAAGCCCAGCCGTGGAGACCGGAGCCGAAAGCGACGGTGCCCTTGTCGGGGTAGACCTGGACATCACCGAGGGCCTTGTCGAGGTAGGTCGAGATGATGACGTTGACCGACTCGATGGTACGGGAGAAAGACTGGTACAGATCCTCCTTGGAGACCTGGAGCTCGAGGAGTGCACGGTCAACCTTGTTAATGATAACAACAGGCTTGATGCGCTCGCCGAGAGCCTGCCGGAGCACAGTCTCGGTCTGGACGCAGACACCCTCAACGGTGTCGACGACGACGAGGGCACCGTCAGTTACACGGAGAGCGGCAGTAACCTCGGAGGAGAAATCAACGTGACCAGGGGAGTCGATCAGGTTGATGAGGAAGTCCTTGCCTGTGTGGCGCCTTATTAGCCCTCTGTTTGTGTTGTCTGGGATCGACAGGAATAATGGCCTACCGTTTGACGCTTGTCCCACAATGTCCTTCAAATCCTCCTCATCGGGAAGGGTGCCGTAGAGGGAGATGGCGGTGGACTTGATGGTGATACCACGTTCTTGTTCGTCGGCACGGGTATCTGTCGCGCGAGCATCACCGGCCTTGCCGGCCGAGATGATACCAGCCTTGGCCAGCAAGGAGTCGGTCAGAGTGGACTTGCCGTGATCGACGTGCGCAATGACGGACATGTTGCGCACGTTCGTGGGCTTGTCTGCGACCAAGTCAGCAAAATTATTGCATGGAGGTGAGCACCCAACGATCTGGTCGACTTACCCATCAGGCCACGGATCTCCTCGATCGTGAAGCTGTCGAGCAAGCATTGTCAGCACCATTATCCTCCATCGCTTTCGGGGCGTGTGCGCTATCTCCGGGAGGGGTAGTGATGCTCCAGCCAGCGCATCGTGAACGGGCGACGATGCCCCAAGCAGCTCGACGCATGAGGGACCAGACGACGGCGGGGAGGTCCAGGGAGAACTTACTTGACCATTTTGGCGGTATTGACGGTGACCTGCTAAAATGGGTTTGTTGGTATGGTGATGGAGGTGAGGTGAAGAATCTCGGCAAGCAGAGATTTTTCCTCTTCACACGGATGGTAGGCTGAGTAAAAGGTTGGGCGAGCCCGAGAGCTGAGGTGACCAGGGTTCCCGCAGTCCTGCTCAGTGGACCTTAGCTATCAGCCCCAGACCGATAGCAAGAAACAAGAGAAGGCTGGTGAGAAGAAAGGCTTCAAATCCAGGACAGGTGGGATTGGGAAAGCCAGCTGTTCCGAGTCCTTTATTGCGGTTTCGAGGGGGAGAAAAATGCGAGGGCAGCAGCGGGGGAGGAAGGAGGGGTAAAAAGTCATGGTGGGGCACCGCATCGCAGCATTGATTTGCAGCCCGCCCACCTCATTGGCCACTCTGACTTGTGCGTCGGCTGATGCAACCGACCACAGCGAGGGTCAAGCCCTGTTTTGCCCCTCCTGCCGGGCGGGTTGGCAGAAAAAAGGAACCCCGCGATAGCAAACTTTTGCCGAAGGTACGGATGTGGACGTCCCTGTTCTGGAAACTGACCTGCAAATTCACTCTTCAAAAAGCGCAGCCAGCAAGAAATTTGCTGCAGACCATACCTACCTAACAGCAGCTGCCTAGGAGCTATTGTCAGCTAGGAACTGGAAATTGCTGGAGCTCTTCTTGTCTGCACCGGCTGCTGCACCTCAGTTCGGAGCTTGGGCCAGCTCTTGTTGACGTAGGAGCCTTGGATTGGCCCCGCCATGGCCGTTTCATCATGGCCGCCACAGACAGAACCCGGCCACTGGATCGAGTGAGCCATTCGGCGAGACTGGAATCGACTATGCTCATACACCGCCTAATCAGCTGACCAACATGCTGGGCGGCGCACTTGTCGGGAAGTCCGCGCGTCTCTTGGTGACTAGAGCATTGAGAGACCGGGCTGGAGAGACAGTGAAAGTGTGCTCGTTGGGCTGCAAAATCGCCGATCCGAAACTTCGAACAAGCCGGCAAGGAGGCTAGGAAGCCCCGACGAGTACCTATTGTAGAACAGGGATAGCTACAAAGAACTCCGGAGCAATCCTCGACTGGTGTACCCTCGCCCAGCAAGACCTTCCCGAGGCTGACAGGGGTATCAAAGGTGAACCAACAACGCCGACACATACAAAACAATGAAGCCGTTCGGTCGTGGCCGCAACGGTCACTTCCCCCATACGTTCCGAAACTCGTCCTCCCCTTCAACCGCGCCATAGCTGGGACTGCTGGTCTTGCGGTCCGTCCCGCTCTCCTCGTCTCCCTCCCAGTGGGATCCCTCCCCTGTCGCGTTGCCATCCTCTTGCGCCGTGTGAATCTGCCGGCTTGGCCGAGGTGACTCCTGATGAGGTTTGTGCTGCCCGGTATCTGTATCAACATTGAAGTCGTCGGCTGTGATTTCTGTGTGTGTCCCGATAGTTGGACCATAGGCGATCTCGATTGGATCCATACCCGTCTCGTGGGTCGAGCTAGGACGTCGAGCATCGGAGAGGGTCTTCTTCTTGCCCTTTTTGTCTTCCGCCCCGGCTTGGGGGTTTTCTGGGGCCTCCTTTTTCCGCCGTTCTAGCGGTGCATCTGGATTTAGGCTTGGGACCGAATTTGAAAAGGAGCGGTTGTAGAAGCTACCTGTGGGCGTGTGCTGGTACAGACTTGGATGCGGCGACATGTATCGTACACTCGCTGGCTCACTTGCGGTGATGACGGGGTACTGTGTAGATACACTTGTCAGCGGATTGAACGAGGGGAGGAGATGAAAGTAGTGCCCACATTCCAGTCGCCGAACTCGAGCTTCCTGGCGTTTTCATACAAAAGCTCCTCGTCCGGGTCGAGCACGAGCTCATCAAGGCTATTGGTATGCGGCGAGAGCGAGCCGTTCCTTCTGCTGGGTCCGCCATTGGCCCCCAAGAGCGGCGTTGTCTGGTTGATCTCGTCCGGCCTTGGTATCCAATATTTTCCTTTGCCTCCTCGTTCGTATCGCATTCCATCTTTAATGCGAGCCAGACGGGACCGAGAGGCCTCGTGGGCCATGATCTTGTCCCCCGAGTCAAAGAGGCGATAAGCATATTTGTCACCCTTGAAGGTTTCTTTTGTGTCCTGAATGAGGTCGAGAATCCCAAAGGCGTCCCTGGCTGCGTATGGCACGGGCATCCTGGCCGTGGCGATGCGGTTGTCGGCGAAGTCATGCCACGAGAAGGCATACCAATGAGCAACCGCAAATGCCGGCATCTCGATGCAAATCAGGAAATCCTGAATGGCTGCGGCTAGGTTATCGGGGGTGTAGCCTTCGACTTGATCCGGGATGGCGCCAAGCCAGACCAGGACGGACAGCAAGAAGCCTTGCCAGTACGAGGCAAAGATGACGAGCTTGACGCAAAGGAACTTTGGAACCGGCCGGAAGGGTTTCAGGTCATTGTGCATGCAAGCCCAGAACATGCCCAACGAGTAGAGACTGACGGTGACGCTGATGTTGTAGATGATGCCGCTCCAGAAGTAGCCCGAATTGAGCCCGATATAGCCCTCCTGATATGTACCCGTCGCCTTCATGATGATGGCGGCGAGAGAAAGCAGTGGCTTCAGCCACGCATACTGCAGAATACCGCGTTTGATGGCGAGGAAGGTATGGGGGTCGGATATGTCGACTTGGGGAAGGACGTGGTTCAGCGGCCAGAGGTGGTTAACCGGCTCGCGGCCGTGCGTCATGATGATGAGAGCTCGTTCACCGCTGAGGTAGTTGATCAACAGCTGGAAAAAGGTGTATATAGTAAACGCCTAGAGATGTAAGTGTCCCGTCGAGAGTGAGACTGGTCACATGTAGCACGTACCTCGTAGATGTCTCGTATGGGGTCGAGGACGTCGGCTGCTGTCCGGGAGACCATGCTGGTCCATGACGAGATCGAGTATATGGGGACCCTGGACACAGTCAGCACTGTTTCCATCGAGATCGGAACGGGTAGCCGTACATGAGCAGAATGCGGACCACATATCGTTGCAGCAACGGTTTTCGGTAGTTCTTGCTATCGTCTCGTGAGCAAGTCATCGCCGGGACGGATCCCGTAGGACTCTTACGTCTGTAGCCATATTGATCTGTTGAAACAGCATGATCAGCACGTCTGCAACCAAGCGCACGGTGGCCTGGAGAAGGGGTTCCATACACAATGGACAGCAGTGTCGCGGCGAGGGACGCGACGCCGGCGATAACGGTCGCTGCCGCCTCGAACTTTTGGCCTGTGCCTCCCGCCATCCTCACAGGCAAGTCGACACCGCAAACAGTGGTGAATCCTGCTTCAAGCAACCGCCATCAGGCTGCGCAGCCGTCTCGTCGAAGAAAACGAGACTTCGGGTGGTATATCGGACGCTGTTGAGTCGGGTTGTTGGCTGATGACGACGACAGCTCCAACGTTGGAATCGTGGGAAAGCCGCCTGACAGGGGTACCTTGAGGTGCCCTGCGCCCCACAGAAGGACCCCACCGCTTCCCAAGCGCCGAGCCAATGCCATTTCAGACTGAGCTTGGAGCCTTGAGAGCTTCCATCCATGCACCCGCATCGCCGGCAGCTCCCGTCGCGAGCTTCAACCGCGTCCTGCCACTCAAGCCTCGGATGGAAAATTCGGACAACCTTGACTTGCATCGATTGCCTGCGATCTGTCATGCAACAATAGTTTGAATCGCTACACACCGTCTGTTCCTGTGCCTTTCTGTTTTCTCGCTTTGTCCGAGGAAATGGAGGGCGCCGCAAGTCGCATCGTCGGGGTCCAGTAGTCGTTCTGGCGTCGCGAGGGTCCAAGCCAACCGAGATCTTGTCCCCGGTCAAACATGTCGAGCGGCAACTTCTTCGACAATGGGGTCGAATTTCACCCGTATGCCCAGCTCCCTCAGGTCCCGAGACTGAAGGACCCAGTTCTGATCTCTCAATCCCTCCAGGTCATTTCTCGGAATCCTCATCGGATGCGGCGCTTTGTAAGTGTCTACGACCTCCACCAGTTGCTCACATATTGACCGAAGTCAGGTCCGTGTTCTCCTTGCTGTACTTTAACCGCGTATTCGCTTCCATCGTTTCCTGGGGAATCAGAACATACACATGGCACCGGCACGGCGTCTACATCGACATCCAGGCCCTCCAGATCTCGCTGCTCGCCGGTCGCATATTCTTCACGGGCTTCCGATACCATGGCAACAACGAGACCATTTTGGTTCAGAATGGACACATTACATGGGCATATTGGCTGCGGAGGGTGCGTGAGGTCAATGTTGGAAACGGAAAGGGGGTCGACCAGGGCGCCGATACTGCCGCAGGAGACGCCTCTTCAAAACTCCCATGCAGAATCAAGGTGTCTCTCAGGGGCTTGGAATGGTTCGTCTACAACCGAAGTCCCGCCTATGACTCGGTTCTCTCGGGCCTTACAGCGTCCGCCGGGGCCGCTCCCGGGCCCGAGGCAGATCCTGGGCAAAGGGGTCCAGGTACCAACGCGCCGGATACTCCGGCCCAGCTGAGACGGAGGCGGTCGGGCCGACAGGAAGCCGCAAGGAGCTCATCACCCGCGCGCATTCCCGTCGCGACCGAGAAATCAAGAACCGCTCGGAGGAATGGCTCCAGCAGTCACGTTGGCGCAAGCGATTCCAATCCCGACTTGCCCACCTTCGACCACGACAGGGACCAAGATGAGAGTGCTTCAGACGGCAACGCCGATCTCCCATTGCTTCTGCAACTTCTTCCGATCCACCTGGCGTGTGATCGGGCTGCCCTAGTGATGGGCAACGAGAATACAAAGGCCATCCTCATCGTCAAGGCAAGCTCCTTGTCGGGCGAAATCGATGCTTCCGACACCGAGACCATTGACCCTTATCGGCAGTATTTCCGATTCAACTTCAAGAATCCGGTGATTGAAATGAAAGAGAACATGGACTTCAAAGAGGAGCAAGCCGACCGTGCCGTCCGAGACAAACAGGCTGCCCAAGGGTCGCTATTCACCCCCAAACGGTCTTTTTTGCATTGGCAGAGACGCAGGCTCCGGGAAGGCCTCAGGAACATGGTTCCGTTTTGGAGCAGATCCGTCGAGTCGCTCTCTCCCTCCGCCCGAGCAATTGGGACTGCTGCTAGCCAAGTGCCTGGGGCAGGCCAGTGGCAAGGACTGTCACGCTATCTGTCCGATGATGCTGAAGATCAAAAATCGCGATGGGCGTCGTCCGAGTACGCTGCGGTTCCGACACTGCTAGACAGTCCTGAAGCATCCTTGACGATATTCTGGGACGTGCCAGCCAAGGTTGGGCCCGTTTTGGCATCTTCACAGGAGAAAATCCCGGGGCGAGCACCCAATGTCAACGGTACCGAGGCCCCTGCGTGGGCCATCAGCCTGTCCATCAACGGGGGCTCCATCAATTACGGCCCGTGGGCTGACAGGCACCGGGCGGATCTACAACGTACCTTTGTCCCGAGTCTTTGCAAGGACGCAGTCCCCGCCAGTCCTCTGGCCCCGGGTGCATTCCGGGTGCCTACTGAATTCAAATTCTATGTAGAGATCACGGACGAGACCACCGTCCGCGTTCCTGTGAGAGAGGCGTCGAAGAACTGGAGGTGGAGAGGCAAAGAACCCAGTTCGAAGAAGCCGCACAGCGGTGACGCGCGCAAGGCTCGTCGGTCTAAGAAATCAGACGGGCCAGCGGACCTTCATCAACGGCCCTTCGGGTGGCTCGATTTGAAGGTCCCTGCCAACGCAACCGTGTCATACTCGATGGATATGGTTGCCGGCGGCTCGGGGTACACCAACGCACTGGATGTCGATCTTCCTACCACCGAGATCTCGAGCAGCATCAATCATGAGGTTCTTCTGAAATCCAGACGCCAGAGGATATCCTGCGATCTCTCCACCCCGTTAGGCTGGAACGCCCTCCGCCAATGGTACTTCAATATCAAGAGCGAGGATCTGGAGCTGTTCATCTTGAGGGACCATGTCTTCCTCCTGATTGATCTCGTCGATGACTGGACCAGTGGCCCTCCGCCGGACTACCTGGTCTTCACACCCTTCAAATACCATCTCAACCTGCAGCTGCAGAGCGTACGGCTCTTCCTGAACCTCAACGACGCGAACATCGTCAACAACCCTACCGACATGGAAGACAACACGTATCTCATCCTTTCCAGCCCGCTGCTCAAGTCCGAAACGTGCATCCCAGTCGACAACTACAGAGCAAGCGAAAATGCTATTCCCTTCGACATTCGTGCTGACACTGCGGCGGTCGACTTTCACGTGCCTCCGTGGAACACACAAGCACAGTTTGTCGCATCCAGCGAGGTTGGCCGGCTGGAAAACCTGGCCATCGACGGTGCTTATCATTACCATACGGCTACGTCGCCCGCAAATACCGACACGCTGGTCCTGAACATCAGTGGCCAGTCGCCAACGGCGCGCCTCCACGGCTTCACCATCCGCTACCTTCTCATGCTCAAGGACAACTATTTCGGCGATCACATCCACTTCAGGACACTGGAGGAATACCAAGACATGCTACGTTTGCGAGAGAGCGACCCGGATGCCGAACTTGCCAACCAGCCGCCGCCTAAGAAGTCGAACGACTTGGATGTCGTGCTCAGCGTCCGCGCAGACGACCCGAAGGTCTTGTTCCCAGCCGGCCTCTACTCCTCCCAGCGCCACGTCCAGATGGACGCCGCCAGCTTGTGTGTCGACCTGCGCTTCACCAACTACTACATGGACATGGATCTGGCAGTGGCTCCGCTGAATCTTTCGCTGGGAAACGCAGAGTCCGGCACAGAAACCCCGATGAGTGCGACATCGAGCACGCAGATGTTCATCGATGGCCTGCATGTCTATGGACATCGCCTCTTTGGTCTCCCTCCGGTTGAACCCACCTACATGTGTAATTGGGACCTTTCACTCGGGGCTCTTACTGGCGAGTGTACCACCGAGTTCTTGATGGCCCTGGCCAGCGCAGGCAAGGCCTTCGCATTCACCTTTGACGACGACGAGAATGCCCTGATACCCTTCTCTTCCATCCTGGTTTACGATGTTACTTTCCTCCGGGTCTTCGTGCAGTCGGTCCGCCTCTGGCTTCATGTTGAGGACGCTGCTTTTCTATTCTCTACCGGGACGATTGATGTCAACTACAACGACTGGGCAAGGTCACACTATTCCAGGAGAGCCAGCATCAACATTCCGGATATCAAGCTGTCCTGTCTCAACGCAGAGTTAGCTACAAGACACAAGGCTCGTTCCCAGCATGCTGTGGAGGCGGACGCGCTCCTCGCAACAAGCCTGCGGGTAGCTGTAATTGGGCGCAAAGCACAGTTCTCCAAGGAAAGAAAGCTCCAGCAAGACCTTGTGCGCAAGCACGACCAACGGACACAGAGAACCCCGTTTCTCGTTGTCCCAGGCCTCGCGGAAGACGACTCAATCCCAGATCTCGTGGACCCTCCTGCGCAATGTGTCCCGCCGGTTCCTGTGCCGGTCGGCCCAGAAGACGCTGGGGTTGACAGAGCGTCGCTGCGCTCGAAGGCGAGCTCAAGGCAATCGCGGCGTCTGCGCCACAAGTCCTCGTTCTTGTCTCTTGCTAGTTCGGCACCGAGCAACGTACTCAGGCCTTTCCAATCAAGGCGGTCGAGCGGGAAAGGAAAGCTGCCGGACCGGCTCAACTACCAATATCCGCTGAGATCTCGATTCGACGAGAAGGGTAACGCGTCCATGCATGGGCGCGAGCTCTCTCCCTCCACTCGCCATTCCGCCTTCTACAGCATGCCTGGCGATTCTGGCGAGCAACATGAAGCCACCCACAACACGGTAGCTTTTTCGAGCCAGTATTTCGCGCCATATTTTCCGCTTGAGAATATCAGACCGAGCCACGCGGAAGCAATGGCCCAGAGCATCGAATTGGATGATGAAGACTCAACGGGCTTCGGCTCGGTCACCTTCGATCTAGAAGACATTGACCCAAATCTCTTCAGCGAAGAGTTCGCCTACTCAAGTATTCAGCTCGAGCTGCCTTCGGGACTTACGGCGTTCTGCAACCCTACCTCGCTGCGATATGTTGCGAGCCTCGTCTCGTCCCTGCAACACACCGAACTCGAGTGCGTCCTGGACTCCATGCAGATGGACTCGATGAAAGAGATCTTCGACGCACAAAAAGACCAGACAATGAAGGGGCGAGTCAATGATTTGTTGGTCAGTCTCCCACATGCCAACTTCCGTGTCCTCAATTTCACAGAAGGGGATTCTCTGGACCAAGCGGATGATGAGCAAGACCAATACGACGTCACACTCACCGGGCTCTCGTTCACATCGCGGTCTCACACCGCTTGGCAGGACGCCTTCAAGCCGCAATCAAGAAGCGCTCGTCAGTCATTTCACTTGAGACTGAGCTCGGCGGAGGTGGCAGCTACCGAAAGACTCCACGGGATGCACAGCACTCAAGCAGCTGCCCTTGTCCGACTTGAGAGTGTCCTGGCTTCGATGGGAACCAAGGACGTCACATACTGTGATGCAGAAATCGGCGGCATTCACTGCAGCACATCGTCCGGGAAGGTTGACTATCTCGCGTCCTTGGTCCACAGAGCAGGCGTCCTGGGATCCGAGATTGAAAGGCTGTTCTCCGAGGCGTCATCGCAAGAGAAGATGGCTGCGCAAACCTTGGTGCACCGCCTTGTTTCCGCAGGCGGACGGACTCCAGATCCATCCTTTTTTATACGCCCTTCAGCTGTGCTTCGTTCTGCTCGCCAACACTTACGGACATTTGACTCATGGAAGCTAGCCATGCGGCTCCGCCAACTGTGGGCGATGCTGGCGCCAGATGCACGAGAGCAAATCAAGCTCGACTGTCTTGCTCGCCCTTCAGCCGCAACAGCGGCGTTGAGACGTGAGGTCATCACAGCATTTGAAAGGTGGCGGAGCTGGGACCTGGGCAATCTTGAGGAGAGCGTGCTCATAAACCTGGTTTTCGGACCAGCAGATGTCACCACCCCCAAGGATTCATCTCAGGACAGGCCGACGCTCGCTGTGGTGAGGGTCAAACAGATCCAGCTCGCTCTGAATCCGGGACCGAAGCAAAATGGGATCACTTTGGTGAACCTCGTCACACGTCTCGAGAACAAGCCAGCCACGTCTGGCGAGCAAGGAGACGGCCTCGGCGGGGTGGTGAACGGCCCGTTGACTACCTTGAAGGTCTCGTGTGAGGGTGCTGCCGTCAGCCTGAACTGGGAGCTGTGTGAGCTAGCGGAAAGTCTCCTGAGGCTGACCAAAACCATGCAATCGCGCGCATCTGTTCGAGTCCCCGACAAACCACAACAGTCTAGCGGCCCGGCTGCAAGGAAGTCACCATCACAAGGCAGCCTGCATTGTGTTCTGTCGCTCGGACACGGGTCATTGGTTTTGGAGGCCATCAATCTCTACTCTGCGTCGTTCAGCACCGGAGCGAAGGCGTCGGTTCTCGTCAAGAAGGGTGCGGACAACAGCATGGACACAAACATGATCCTCAGCTGCGAGTCGGTCACCTCAAGTCTCCGAAGCCACCACCAAAAACTGGTCAAATTGATCATGGAAAAGCCCAGCGTCTTCGTGTCGTACCAGTTGCGAGCCAGCCAGACAACGGACTGTCATACAATCAAGATAGCGGCAAGCAACGTCGATCTCAGTCTTGCGGTGAAGCAGGACCCTGTCACGTTGGCCGAGGTCCTCGACCTCCTCGTCCGGGACGAGTTTGCGCAGTTGTACAAGCTGAAAACCCAGCTTCCTTTATCGCCTCGATCTACTTCGTCTTCCAAGAAGATCAGCGATCGTCTGTCTGCCTTCAGGGTCAACGTGGCCATGTTCATGGACCGATATATTCTCAGCGTGCCGCTTCTGCCTTCGGTCATCTACACGGTCCACGGGACTGTCTCCAGGGCGGCGATGGCTGCCAACTTTGGCCGGGAAATCATCTTCGACTTCGACATCAAGGAGAACTCACATGACGTGCAGGTCAGAGTCAACAACGTCTCTCGAAGCATTTCCCTTCTCCAGATACCGCCCACCAACGGACGAATCAGAAGTCATATGGAATCAGGGGAGCATTCCATCAGCGTCTTTGCGTCCGTCGAGTTGGTGCAATTGGACGCCTCTGCCGTGTACAGCCTTGTATCGGCCCTCAACCGCCCCGAGATTTCCAATGTCGTCAATGAGCTGCAGCAGCAGGTCAAAACCATCCAGGAGCACCTCGGCGAGATCACTGGCGAAGCACCAAAGACAGACGCGAAGGCGACGGAGAAGTCGACAGCCCTGGTCTACTCTGCCCATCTAACCTTTGCCGGTCTTGAGGTGTTTGGGAACAGCCCATTGAAGTCGGAAGCTGGGCCTTTGGCGCACATCTCATTCGCGCTAGGCAGCGTCCACCTCGGCATCTCCAACCGGGTGGAACAGCATGGTCCGATACTGACCTATCCGGAGGTTAACGTCGATCTTCGTCGCATTGCCTTTGAGATCCAGAGGGGCAGCCCCGAAGCCATGAAATCGTGTGGCAATGTAGCATTCGGCGCCCTGATCTCGGCCTCGTCGTGTACCGGCGAGGACGGCAAGGACAGGAGGTTCTTCCACGTCAAGAGCGACGCGTTCGAGGTCAACCTGTCTCCCGATACCATTTCTACCGTGGTGGATGTCCTGGGCTACATGGGCAACAAGATCAAGGATCTTGACACCTCACGTGAGCTCGAATATCTCCGGAAGCTCAGGCAGACTAGGCCACGCATTGCCATCAACGACGCGGAAGCGGAGGACGAGAGCGATATTCTCGACACCTTCCTGTCTTCCATCACGTACAGCTGTGAGATCTGCAACATTCAGCTGGCCTGGTTGGTCAATGAGGCCGTCGAGGAGCCGGCCCGTGGCAAGGAGGATCTTGTTCTCTCCCTGCAGAGGATCGAACTCGGCACGCGCACCAGGAACTCGGCAAGGCTCACCATTGAGGCACTACAGCTTCAGATGGTGAGCTTTTCGCACGACAAGCTTACCCGGTCACCCAACTCTGCGCTGCTCCCCGAAGTCATTTTCAACGTCGCCTACGTGTCCACTGCCGACGCCCGCCGTCTAGCTTTCCAGGCAGTGGGGAAGTCGCTTGACGTACGGCTGACTTCGGGCTTCATTATCCCTGCTGCCCACCTGAACGACTCCATCAGTTTGTCGTACAAGAACATCCAGCAGGCTTCCCAAAAGTGGAACCCGGCTGTCTCGCGCTCCCAACAGCCAGCAACGGCAACACCGTCGGAAGAAGCGCCGCGGAAGAACATACTCGGCGGGAAGAGACTCGAGTCTCTGCTCGTCGACGCCGACTTTGCCGGAGCCGTTGTCCACCTCACGGGTCAAAAGCCCCCCGCGGACCTGGTCTCGGCCACCAAACCAGCCCGGCCAACGAGCTCTGGAAGACAGGGGCATCCTGGTCCAGACGAAGCGATGAGCAGCACGACGCTGAAGTCGCCGGGCCTGGCCTTGAAGGTGGAATTCAGGGATGACGGGAAGGACGACCCGTCCCTCCATGCAGAGGTCAAGATTGATGCCTCCAACAACATTCTGTATCCGTCCTTGGTGCCTCTGGTCATGGACATCAGCAACAGTGTCAAGGAGGTGGTAAGCAGCCGCGATGGCAAGGACCACAAGGCAGCTGTGCAGGCCCGAGAGGTCGTGGCCAAGGTCAAGCTTCCCGAGGAGGACAGCATCCTTACTGCCGACCCGGCAGCCGTGCTGGGCCGCATGAAGCTCAACCTTGGACTGCGAATTTGCAAGCAGGAGTTCTCGCTGAGCTGCCAGCCTATTGCGCGGGTAGCGGCCACGGCCAGCTTCGAAGACGTCTACTTCACCGTCAACACCGTTCGCTCCATGGAGCAGGGCAACTTCTTCGCCATCTCGGGCGTGTTCACGAACCTGCAGGCCTCGGTGCAGCACGTGTACTCGAGGGAGTCGACCGGCAGCTTCAAGGTCCGATCCATCGTCCTCTCCTTTTTGAACAGCAAGCACCTCAGCGGCACCAGCGGCGTGTCGGCCATTCTCAAGGTCAGCCCCATGGAGGTGTGGGTCAACGCGAAGCAGCTCCAGGACTTTATGCTCTTTGGCGAGATTTGGCTTCCGCACAGGGCCGCGGACCCGTCAGCAGCCCCGGCGGCAAAGCCGGGCACGGAAACGCCTCAAGGCCACCTCGTGCAGCGCTACCAGCAGGTCGCTGCTACCGCGGCTTTCCCCTGGACGGCCAGCATCTCCATCTCGGCGCTCAAGATCGTGGTTGATCTCGGGCAGGCGCTGGGCAAATCGACATTCTCCATCAACGACTTTTGGATATCGTCGAAAAAGACGTCAGACTGGGAGCAGAACCTGTGCCTCGGCTTCAGCATGATTGGGATTGAGAGTGTGGGTAGAATGAGCGGCTTCGTTGCTCTCGAAAAGTTCAGGCTGCGCACAAGCATAGAATGGCCCGACCGGGAGCGGGCGCTGAACGAGACGCCTCTGATCCAGGCGTCGGTCGGCTTCAGCCAGTTCCGAGTCAAGGCCGCGTTTGACTACCAGGCCTTCCTCGTTGCCGACATCACGTCGCTCGGGTTCCTCATGTACAACGTCCGGCGCCGCCGAGAGGGGAGCGGAGACAGACTGGTGGCCATCCTCGACGGCGAGGCGGTCCAGGTGTTTGGCACGGCGACGTCTGCTTCCCAGGGCGTCGCCATGTACCGAGCCTTCCAACGGCTGATGCAGGAACGCAAGGCCAACTTTGAGACGTCGCTCAAGGAGATCGAACGGTACATGCAGCGGAGGTCCGTCGCGGCCCCCGCGGGCGTGATGCACCGGCTCGGCATCCCCAAGCCCGTGCCTGGCGACGACGGGGCCATCAAGTCACCCATCTCGCTCGACACGGACGTCGTAATCACCCTCCGGGCCCTCAATTTGGGCGTCTTCCCCAGCACGTTCTCGGACCACCAGGTGTTCAAGATGGAAGCGCTCGACGCGCAGGCGCGCTTCGCGGCGTCGGTGCAGGACGACGGGCGCGTCCACAGCATGCTGGGCCTCACGCTCGGCCAGCTGCGCATAGGGCTCGCGGGGGTGCGGGCCGGGGCGGGCCCGGCCAAGACGCTCAGCGAGCTCTCGGTCGAGGACGTGGTGCAGAGCGCGACGGGCTCGCGCGGGGGCACCATCCTGAAAGTGCCGCAGGTGGAGGCGGTGATGCAGACGTGGCAGCGGCCCGAGTCGAAGCGCATCGACTACATTTTCAAGAGCGCCTTTGAGGGCAAGGTCGAGGTCGGCTGGAACTACAGCCGCATCAGCTACATTCGCGGCATGTGGGCCAACCACGTCAAGACGCTGGCCCAGACCTGGGGCAGGGACCTGCCCAACGTCACGGCCATCCGGGTGACGGGCGCGCTCCCGCCCGAGATTGCCAGCAGCAGCAGCACCACCTCCTCCTCGACAGCAGCCGCGATAACCCCCTCTTCTTCCTCTCAGACGACCAACAAGATCACGGCCGAGGTCAAGGTGCCGCAGTCGCGGTATGAGTACGTGGCGCTCGAGCCGCCCGTCATCGAGACGCCGCAGCTGCGCGACATGGGCGAGGCGACGCCGCCGCTCGAGTGGATCGGCCTGAACCGGGACCGGCTGCCGAACTTGACGCACCAAATTGCCATTGTGGCGCTGCTGGAGCTGGCGGGGGAGGTGGAGGATGCGTATGGGCGGATTCTGGGGAGTAGTTGATTGGTTTTGTTTTTCTTTTTCTGGTTTCTTTTCTTGCACATCTGTTTCTACAGGCCTTTTTGAGATGGGGGGTTGCATTGTCGAATTGGTCTTGCTTTGGGTCGGTATCTGCATCAGAAGGCGTGGAAGGGGGGTTGGTCTCCGTTTGGGGGCATCGGTTGGCCGCGGAATAGTTTAAATAGGTAATGGGGAAAGGGCTGTGGAATAGAAAGGGTACCTTATGACTTTCTGTTTGGTCCGCTTTGTCGCGAATACCTTACGCCGTGTTTGAAGGGGGGCACATCATGATGCTGGAGACGGAGAAACTTGGGGTTGGCCCAGGAGAAGACTAGCTCCTACAAAATGCCTCTCCATTGAGCTCGTCAGCGACGAAGTTGAAGAGAGCATTATGTGTGCATCCAAACGCCCCCAATCTATGTCTAAGATCAAAGCTTCGCTGAAGCAACCAAACGAAGGGCTGAGTGGGTAGGATGAAGGCAGCGCTAAAAGGGAATCCGTTTGTGAGAACTCCGTCCAGTCACCATATTTACAACATCATACTCGGACGCTCTGCTTCAAAGAAAATCAAGGATTTTAAACTCTGTGTATCTCGCATCGTTTATTATTCATTCTTCTCGGCCGCCGCAGCGGGATACCCTGAGCAGCATGGTTAATGAATGATTTGTACCACGGCAAAGGGCCAGCGGGGCAGAACCTACACCACGAACACACGGCAATAATGGAGTATAGACAGATCAGCAGCATACCCTCGAGCCAATGGCTCTTGCCGTCGGCAATGAGGTAGTTGACCAGCAGCACGGCGACAAAGAGCACAGCGACCTGGAACGGGTCGAAGCTCAGCGCCATGTCGTCGACGCCCATGCCCCAGCCGATGACGACGAGCAGGGGGATGAGGAACAGGGCGACCTGCATGCTCGAGCCGACGGCGACGCCAATGGCCAGGTCCATCTTGTCCTTGACGGCGACCGTGACGGCCGTGAAGTGCTCGGCGGCGTTGCCGACGATGGGCAGGAGAATTAGGCCGACGAATTCCTGAGATACCGTGCCGCCGGCCGTGACGGCGCCGATGGCGTCGACCATGAACTCGGCGCACAGGGCCACGACGACGGTCGAGACGGTCAGGGCGCCGATGGCCACCCAGAAGTGGAGCTGCGGCTCCTCGCCGTCCTCCTCCCCTTGGTCGTCGTCTTCGTCCTGAAGGGCCTTGCGCGGGGGCTTGGTCAGCAGGCTGCGCAGCTTCTCGTTGTCGGTCCCGCTCGAGGGGAGGCCGTGGCCGCCGAGAACGCCCGCGGGGGCTACGAAGCCCTGGGCGATGGCGCCTTCTCTGAGGTCTGGGCTGCGGAAGGGCTTGGCCGCGACCTTTTGGCTCTCCTGGGCGAAGACGGTGGAGTGGGTCTTGAGCTGGAAGAAGAGATAGCCGCCGTAGACAATAAGGAGGATGACGGAGGTGCCGCGGGAGAGCTTAGCGACGTCGGACTGGGGCGTCTTGCTCGAAATGTCGAAGACGGTGGGAACGATGACGGCTGCTACGGCCAGGGCGAGGAGACTGGCGGCTGTCTGGGCCACGGTGGTGTTGAAGTACTGCTCCTGGCGGCGGAGCCCGCCAAAGAAGAAGCACATGCCCAGAACGAGGAGCAGGTTGGAGAGGATGCTGCCAATGAGGGAGGTCTGAACAATGACGATTTCGTTGTGCGCCAGGGCGATGATGGCGACGATCAGCTCGACGGCGTTGCTGGACGAGTCAGTACTGCCTCGTCTCGTGAGAGAGGCCAGAGGAAACATACCCAAACGTGGCATTCAACAGCCCGCCCATCGTCTCGCCGGTCCGCAGGGCAATCTCTTCGGTTGCAAAGCCAAGCATGGCAGCCAGGGGTACGATGGCGATAAAGTTGACGATGAAGACCACGACGCCGCCCACGGAGGGGACGTAGTTGAGGGTAATACCCGCGGGAGCGGCAAGCAGCAGGACGTTTATCCACGAGTTGAAGAGGGTGCGCTCAATCTGGTTGCGGACTGTATAGGGCTCTTTGGGGGTGAGGTGCTTGAAGAAGGTGCGCGACTGCTTGGGCTTCTCGGTGTCCTGGGCCTGCTCGGCAGCGGCAACTGATAACTCTTCTCTGCCTGCCGAGGTCCTCCGGCGCAGGACAGCCTGAGTGATGGTGGCTGGCCCTGTGTCAATGTCATGTCCCTGGGCATCAACCTGGGCACTGGACTCTCCGATTTCTGGCCGACTGGCGGGAGGTTCTTGGCTACTGCTCCCGAAAGACGTGGGTGGATGGGGCTCGGTGTTGGTTGGAGCGAGTGGCTGGCCTTCGAGTTGGTTGCCGGCGTGCCATGTTTGGCTCTGAGACAGCGATTCGCTTCTTCTGGTGCGGTTGCGCGGAAAAGTGTTACCGAACAAGGAATCGCGGCTGGCCTCTCTGAATGCTGCCATTCTGGTGTGGTACGTGTTGTCTGTTTGTTGGGTCAGCAGTGTACAGAGACAACTAGGTAGCAGTGCCGTCATCGCTCCATGGAGCAGAGTGCAAGGCCTTACTTACATGAAGACATTCCGTCACCTAACGGCAAGACCGCTGAATCAAAGTAAATCGGTTGGCGATATTGTGGCCCAATAAGGGAAAAATCCGATTGTGATGGTGTCGCCCTTGACCCCCAGCGAGTCAAGCAGTGTGAAAAGCAGGTAAGGTGTGTAAAAAGTGTCTTGATGTTCCAAGTCCGCTGTGATTGAGTGATCCTGAAATACTGAACGGGTAGTGGTGAGGTGTTTGGGGATGCACTCTAGAAGCGAACAGCTCACGCGGCCAAACAATAAAACCAGGCAGTTCGTGCCTGCAGCAGAGGGCGTACTGACCACGATTTGTCAAGCCAAAATACCTATCTTAGGTCCTTAGCTGCTCCTTCACTGCCTCAAAAGGACGTGAGGCGCAAACGCAAGAAGGAAAACGGCGAGCTGAGATGGAGTTGTGATAAATTCGCAAAATGCACCCTCCTGACTGATGAGACAGGGCGGGAGTGACTCCGTGAGCTCCAGCTCTCCATCATCACCGCCATGTTTTAGCCCATGCTTTAACATTGCGTTCAAGCCTTGGTTATCCGTAGCGTTGGCCTCACTATCGTGGTTCTTCATTTGTTCCTGAAACCAATGACGCCAAGCAAAGATCGGCCCTTGGCGATAAATCAAGCCTTTGCCAAGAGATGATTGGATTGCTTGGCAGCGCCACAACCGCATCTCGCCAAGCCATACCCAGCCATGGCACGTATGACAAGAAGCATGGAACACAAATGAAAGATGCAAGCCTGACACCGATTTTTGACCGGGGGAGGGTATGTACCATGCATAACCTCCCAAAGCTTCTGACAAGCGCCCCGTCCCCCCAGCGATATTCCCAAAACACGGTCCCGTAGTTGGCATCAGATGACATGGTCTCCCTACAACAACAATGTAGACACTTCCAAGACAAAGCAGCACCCCACTTTCAATGTATCCATCTCCATCAGCCTTGACATACATACTCCCCCACACACACTTAAACCGCCTCCTTCTTATCCTTATCCCTATCCCTCTCCTTCTCCTGCCGCACATTACCCCCCCTCAACCCCCCCCAAATCCCATCATACTGCACACTCCCCCTCCTCAACAACTGACTCGCCGACATGAACGCAGGACTGGGGCTCGCCGCCCTAGGACTGCCGACCCCATGATGCCTATGATGCCCCACCCTCAACGTCCCCAGCTCCCCAGCCCCAACCCCAGGCGACGTACCCGACGTAGCCGGAGCAGCCAGCACATTCGGCGGTAGCCCCAGGACAGGTATACTCCCCTCCGGCAGCGCAGCAGCAACTCCTCCACCTCCGCCTCCACCTCCACCACCACCACCACCACCATAAGAAGCAGCAGCAGCAGAAAAAGCAGGCGTCATAGCCGCCCCGCCCGCGCTCGTCGCCGCCGGCCCAGCCGTCTTGAGCTCCCCGTAAAACGCCTCAAGCGCCTGCGCGTCGGCACAAAACGCCTCGAGCTCGTCCTTGACGCCCTCGGGCTCTAGAAGCGGCGGCGGCGGGGCGGAAACGGCGGCGACGGCGCAGCTGGAGCCCCCCGAGGGCGGGCCCGGTTTGAGTAGTGGTTGTTGCGGGGCTTGTTGGCCCGGCGGCATGTTGGACGAAGTGGTGGTGTTGTTGTTATGTGACGGCGCCGACACGGCGGCGGCGGGGCGGACGACGGGGGAGAGCAGGGACGAGGTGGTGGTGGTCGCCGTTGTCGGTTTCAGCGCCGGGGAGGAGACGGGTGTGGAGCCGCGGACGCCGTAGGCCGTGTTGTAGGGGCCGGGCGTGACGGCGTGGATCGTGCCGCCGCCGCCGACTGCTGGTGGTGGTGGTGCTGGTCCCTGCTGCTGCTGCTGCTGCTGCTCGCCGCGGGTTTCCTTCTGCATTTCCCGCTCTCGCGCCGCCGTGGCGCGGCTGCTATACTGGCGGTTGGCGAGGATCAAAAAGTCGCCGTTGTCTGTGATTTCGGCCAGGAGGGAGCCTGACCGGTGGATGTACTGCGTGTACCTGAAATCGGGCTTGCCCCACGAGAACGACACGTCCACGTTGCTGGGGAAGTTGGACGCGGCCTCCATGTCAAGGACAAAGTCAAACTTGCGGAGGATGGCCTTCTGGTAAAAGTGCCGGCCCGGCTGCGCCTGGGGCGTGAACGAGGTTGGGTCATAGTAGGTGACAGGTGACTGATCTGGAGGCGCCACGGCCAGCTTGATCACATACGGCCGCCGAAACGGGTTGGTATCGCTGATGGCGCACGCCTCGGCGATGGGCACCTCGACGAGCCGAAGCCCGTGCTGAGCCGCTTCGCGGCCCCAAATCTCAACCGCGTCTTCCACGAGCTTCGCCGTCACGTTCATCCAGTCGACGCGAATGTGATAGCAGTTGTCTGGATTGTGCAGCCTGTCGTAATGCAGTTCCACAATTTCGGGCCGATACGACCGCCTCCTGTGGTCCACGTCGTACTTGATGACTCTGCTGAGCATCACTTTCGGCTTCTTCCCTCCGGCCGGGGCGTGTGCCGGTATCGTTGGCGTTGTCGAACCCGACGTTGACGAGCTCTCTTCGCTGACCGACATGGGCCGGGAAAAGGCTGCCCGTCCATCTCGCGGGGCCTGCTCTGCCAGCGGCGTTGAAGGCACCGACCCCTGACTGCGCTTGCTGTTGAACCAGCCGGGTGGGTGCGGCTTCGCATACTCGCTGCTAATCTGATAAAAGTACTGTCCGTCTCGGAACGCGTGTCGTCTCTCGACATGGAGAAACAGACCGTCCCTCTTCCCATCTTTGTCTCTCTCTTCCGTCACCATGAGCCGGTTGCCCAAGGCTTCGGCCTCTTCGCGGTCTTCCAGGTCGTCGAAATTGTCTATGAGCCAGCTCGTCATATCCGAGCCAATGAAGCAGTTGTAGTGGAGCCGGAAGTGCCACCTGCGATTCTGCATCCGCACGCCGCCATTTTCCACGGGCTGCTGCATGGCTTCGGCGAGCGCCGCCAGGTTGATGTTCTTTTTGGAGAAGGGCTCCCGGCTTCTCACGAGCTGTCCCCTGCGGTCGACTCCCTCCAGGAGAGGCAGGGTCTCGAGCTCGGCAGCAATGACGACCGAGGCGTCCTCCGTTTTGTAGACAATGTCTAGCGGGTTCACATCCTTCTTCCTGCGAGGCCCTGAGCCCTGCAGGCGCCCTTCGTTCGGAGGGACATAGCGATGTCTCTGCCACACTTGGGCCAGTTTCCTGATGCCCTCGATGCGTATCTCTTCTTCGTTGTCGCCGTTCTCGGTTCCTGGAACCGACGAGCGCCGGCCGGTCATGGGAATCAAGACGAATCGGGCGCGCCAGAACCGGAGATGCTCCGTCAACTCGTCGTTGTGGCCCGCGACAAAAGCGTCAATGTAATTCCAGTTCCTCTCGTCTTTTCGCGAGACGAGATCAAACTCGCTCGTCCTGTACCCGGCATCCAGCAGGGTCCGGATCGCCGGCTTGTACACTGTCGACCCGCTGAAGGCTTGCGGCATGGAGTCGGTCGGCTTCCGGACGAAGATGTTAACTTCGACCTCGCTGCCGTTGACGCATGAAAGCTGGTGTATCGTGTTGCCGACCGACATGAAAATACTTGTCCCGTCCTCCATCAAGTGGCGCCGCGAGAAGATGTCGGCGACTTTGATCTGCTTCTGGCCGAGCGCCTTTGCGACGGCGGGGCCGACGACGATCTGAAACCCCTGGGAGAACCGTAGACTAACCAGCTCCCGCAGCAACTCATCCCGGGACCTCGGCTCCTCCAACAGTTCCTCGTCGAGATTCTGAGACACGTTGTAAGGCTGTCGTTCGTACTCAGCTTCAAACTGCGCTTTCGACGGGAAGTACTCTGATGTCAAAGGCACGGCCGCCGGGGAGCACAGGCTCTTCCATTTCATGATGCGCATTTCCTGGGGCCTGGGGAAAACGTGTTGCCATCGACTGTACAGCATGGCCATGTCGACGTCGTTGGTGTTTGGATTCGACGGGTTGAGCAACGTCAACCATGGCGACAGGGCCGTCTTCGGTGACAAGGTCGAAGGCAGCTCCGGTATGGCTCCCGCAAGCAGCTTGGAGTTGTACAGCTTCTTCTCATCCTCTGCTCGGATGGCGTTCGAGTACCGAAAGTCACGGTCCTGCCCAACAGGCTCCGGTCGGAGCGTCGTTGCGAGGGTTGGGCCGGACAGCACGCTGGCGGCAGGCTCGCCTGCCAGGTAATTGTGTCGAATGACAATGGGCCGAGTCGGCGTTTCTGGAGGGAACTGTGGTCCTGGTGCGAATGAAAACGGTGACGCAAGCGGCTGCGAGAGGGTCGGTGTGGGAGTTCCTGACGCCACCCGGTGAGACGAGGATGGCCGCTGAGCTGTCTTCACCGGTGTCATGCGCAGGTCTTGTGAGCTGCGGGACGGCGTCACAGTCTTGGAAGCGCCCACGCTTTCGATGCTCACCTCGGCTACAGCAGCCTTTGGGGGTGCAATACCGAACCCCCGGTTACCGAGGCTAATGTGACGCATGAGCTTGGGGGTCTTGATGGATGACGACGACTTCTTGAGTTCCGACTTCCTGGGCTCGAAGCTTGTGCTCCTGCGAGGGCCCGACGAAACCTCGAGCCTCTCAGAGCCTCGTCGATGGTTGGGAGTATAGTCTGCTGGGGGCTGTTGGACGGCTGTCGAGGGCCTCCGCTCTGAGAACGATGTCCCCAAGAGGCTAGCATCTTCCAAGATCTGCCGTCTAGGGTTCTCATCATGCTCACGGCCATGCCTCGGGAAGCCGCCACTCCGACGGGAGGGCAGACGCGCTCTAGAGTCGTCGTACTCTTGCAGCTGCTTCCACAAAGATCGTTCCCCAATATGTCTATTCTGCCTGTCGGGAGCAAACTTCTGAAAGCCGAAAACGTGGTCGAACAGGGTCTCCGGCACGCGCACATTTCGAACAAGGACGTTGCCGTCGAGGTCAAAGTGTGGTTTGGAAACATGGCTCGCGAGGACAGCCTTGTTTGGAAAGCAAGGGTCCATATGCAACGGCTTGGTTTCGATCTCGTTGGTCTCCATGACGCTCCTCATCTGCAGGTCATACATGCGGCAACGGATGGGAAACTCGTCGCCAGACTGGGCGTGCGCGGCATCGGAAACGGACAATGCGATGCCTTGATATGACAATTCTTCTTCCGAGGCCCCGGTCCAGTACGAGACGTGGAGCCACTGCGGTATAGCGGACACCCACTGATCCTGGGGGGAGCCCGGGCCCGCAGAATCCGCGTGGCGGCTGCTCTCCGGCCTTTTGCTCGGCGAGTAAGAACCCGCGATGCTGCTGTAGCTGCCAATTTGCAGAGCGTGCTGCTTGGGCGTGCTTCCCTGACTGAAGTCTACTTTGGTCTTGCGCCGCGCAGGACCAGATGGGTGTGGGTTGCGGTACCGGAAAAGGGGCACGGAATGCAACGGCACCTTGGGGATGCAGATCAGGTCGATACCGATGCCGTTGCCCACAAGCGCCTCGGTTGTGCGGCGCAGGGCGTCGTACTCGACTTCGAACACGCCAGGGCTCGGGCTAATGATGCCGACAGAGACGCCGGTCCTGGTCAGATCCCGATCGATGTAATCGTGAGCGTACAGGGACGTGGCCATGTTGATGGCTTCCAGGACGTTTCCATGAATGGCTTGCGACGGTTCAGCCTTGATCCTGTTCAGCAGCACCTCTTGGTCGTCAGCATCAGCGGAAGCGGCCGACGATGCCATGGCTTTCTGGTGATGGGTGCTGATGTCTTTGCGGAAGGCGTTGAACTCGCGCTTGAGCTGGTGCAGGATCTTTGTCCATTCTCCGCTGCCCATCTCGCTGACGACGACGCGGTAAAAGTCCTTGAAAGGGCGGCGGTCTTCTGAGGTCTGGACGCCGCTGTAGTAGTCATGGTGGACCGAAGCAGACGCCAGCTCGGTGGAAATTCCCGTGTCATACTCGACGCGAGCGAACAAGACGATGGTCACGAGGTGCTTCACCTTCAAGGAAGCCCACTTCTTGAACAGAGCGGGGAGGAAGCCGTTGACGACCTTGTTGAACATGATCTCGCCCGAGCCATCCGGGTCGAAGTCCCACATCTCACGGGCCATCTGGATGAAGAGCACGTAGCGAGCCGACTCGCTGCGGAAGATGGGCTTGGTGTCGCGGCCAAAGAAGGCGGACTGCACCTTGCGGCCGTCGACATAGACGGTGGTCACCTGGGCCTTGACGGTGCCCAGAAACAAGACCATCTGGCCCTTGTAAACGGTCCTCTCGGCCAGCTCTCCGACGGCCATGCGCCACATGTCGGCTCTCGAGAGGTACTGGTCCTTGAAGCAAAGCTCGACGTGGGACGCCTCCACGGCCGGGTTGCTGGCGTCGAGCTGCACACCGCTTAGCACGAAACAGGGGAGATGGGGAGGAGCGGGTCCAAGGCGCGTACCGGAGTCAGAGTGACTTGGGTGCCCTTCTTCATGCCAAAGGCGTCGGCAATGTGTTTTGCGACGTAGACCTCGACGAAGGAGTAACGGGTCTTTAGTTCCTTGGGCATGCCCTTGGCGACGCAGATGTAGCGCCGTTCGGGGCAGGCTGCGGAACCGCCATCTTTGCGGTCCGGCTTGTGGTGCGAAGTGTGTGTGGCTTTTTCCGACTCGGTTTTCACGACGTCGATCGCCACGAGGCTGCCCGGTTTGATGTCATGGCCGATCAGGTCGAAGTTGAGCAGCACCTCGTCGCGGGCAAGCGACTCGTTGACGGTGACGGTCCATCGTCGGTCGGCGAGTAGGCGAGACGGGGGGCGTTCGCGGATGGTGGAGTTGCTCGAGGCAGTGCCGACGGGCGAGCTTGGATAGGGATGAGTCTCTAGGGTGCGGTCGTGGCTTGACTTGCTGGACTGGCGGAGATGGGCTGGCCAATTCGCTGGACCCCTTGCTGACCCCGGCGCAGCTCCCGACGAGGCATTGCGCGCAGACATGGAAATCGGTCATTAGTCACATTCGACTGAAGGGTCGAGCGCTCCGAGTCGTTAGAACAAAGTCATGGCGTGCTCGCTGTCACTCTGGAAATTTGCAAGGCAGAGGAGATCCCGATGCAAGCCGGCAACAGCGGATGCTGATGCCGGTGTCCTACACAGTACTTTATACGGTAGGTATCCGTCGCTGCAACATGCAAAATGCCTGAGAAGCTTGCGGAGTCGTGAGCGAACCAATGGAGTCGAAGGGACGGCTGCAAGGGACCTTGATGGCGGCGACGGGTCGTGTGCAGTAAGTGGGGCAGTTGACCGCCTTCCAATTCGGCTTCAAGTTCACTTTGCAGGTGAATCTACGCACGGGCCATATCAATTCTCAGTTTGTCAGACACGAGGGTTGGTATGCTTCGTTGCTTCTTGCCTTTTCCATCCGTCTTGCACCATTTCGACCCTGGACCTGTAAAGACCGATAGGCAAAAAGTGCTTCCCAAACTTAGTCATGCTCATCTTGCTCTTCAGCTTTCAAGTTGCCGTCATTGTGAGCATTTGAACCAACTCTCCCGTCGTGTCATCTAGCCCCTGGTTTGTATACACAAACACGCACTGGCACACGCCTTTCACTACACGCACCATACGCCTGGCTCTGTGAAACCTGTTGCTTGTGTCCCCCTTACTACACCAGTGCTTCTTTGAGCCTTGGTGGCGTTCTCAAACAACAGTCGGCACAAGGACCGACAGACTGCAATTGTCATGATCGGGCATCCCCCTTCAACCACATCACATCGCGGACTCTACAGAACTCCAAGTTATCGCCGTTCTCGCTTCAGTGACCTGGCCTCTGGTGCCTTACGGTACGGTAGCAATGATGTCTTAGGACTCCGCACAACCCTTCCGACGCCTTCCGCCAAAGACCTCTGCATTGGGCGGCCGCCTGTCCTGGTGCTGCCTCTTTATTCACTAGGTACCCGGTCCACCGGGAGAGGACGATTCTCTCCGCTACGGGCTATTGTTTTCTTTCCCGCGTCGTTACACTAATCCTTCAAGGTTCTCTTCTCTGCACACTGATTGCAGCTCAGTTGCCATCAAGCCTCGAGGCCACTTCGACCGAACACTCGGAAGTCCAAGGCCAAAACCCCTATTGTTTTCTGTGATTACGCTTTGCTTGCGTCAGGATATTGCTGTGTTGCAGCGCACCTTTTTCTTTCTGGGTGGTTGAGTTGCCGCGAACTATCGAGGCGCAAAGGCTGCATCATGGCCTTCAAGTTCAGCGACAAGCGGCGGGTCTCGGTGGCCGTGGCCATCTCTATCGCCCTCTTCTTCGGCGAGCTCGCAGGTCAGTGGCGGAACACGAGCCGGGAGACTGAGAGATTATCGCTGACTTGATGGCTTGCTAGCGGCCTACAAGACAGGCAGCCTTGCTCTCATGGCCGACGCCTTCCATGTCGTGAGCAGAAGACACACTGCGCTCCTAGATCGAGACTTACCAGGCTTTGACATAGCTGAACGATGTGCTCTCGTATGGCGTGACGCTAGCTGCCATCCACGTAGGCCACTTGGTTGCTTGTCTGCAAAGTCATCTACTTACCGTCCCTCTAGTTCACGAAGAAGCCCAAGCATCGCCAGGACTTCTCATATGGCTGGCAGCGGGCTCGCGTACTCGGCGCCTTCTTCAACGGATCCCTCCTCCTCGCCATCGCCTTCAGCATCCTTCTTCAGTCCATCGAGCGCTTCACCTCGCTGAAGACGGTCGAAGACCCGATCCTAGTCCTCATCATGGGCAGCGTTGGTCTTGGATTGAACATCGTCAGCGCTGCATTTTTACATGGTCAGCACCAGACACCGGGGTAGCCCATGCTTCCCTGAGACATGGAGCTGACATATTCGCATGTAGAACATCACGGTCACCATCACCACAACCTTGACCAACAACAGCAGCAACGGAGGCAGCGACAGCGACAGCGACAGCTTCACTACCACGGTGGCCCCGATTCCGAGGTCTCCTTTGGAACCGCGCTGTCTTCCCTTGTCTGCTTGCACCACGACCATAGTCAGGCGGAATGCCCCTTCGACCCTGGCGCCCACGCCGGCCACCGGCATGCCAGCCACACCATCCAGCCTCCCGGCAGGGACCTTGGCCTGCTGGGCGCTGTTCTGCACGCCCTCTCAGACTGCCTGAGCAACGTGGGCGTCATCATCGCCGCGCTCATCGTCTGGCTCACATCGTGGCCGGCCAGGTTCTACGCCGACCCGGCCGCCGGCATGGCCATCTCAGCCCTGATCCTGTGGTCCGCGGTCCCCCTGGTCAAGCGCAGCGGTATCATTCTCTTGCAGAGCGCGCCGACGGGTGTCAACCTCGCCGACATCAAGCACGACATGGAGCAGGTACGTACAACCGAACCCCCTCTCCCCCATACCCCCCACCCACAGTCCTCGCAATCAATCATCATCCCGTCGATTAAAGCCACAGCCACACCTGGCACAGAGGTACTTACTGAACCACCCCTCGCTAACCCCACCCGCGCCGACAACACCACAGATCCCCGGCGTACTCTCGGTGCACGAGCTCCACGTCTGGCGCCTCGACCAGGCCAAAGCCGTCGCCTCGGCGCACATTGTCGTGTCGGACCCGGACGTCGCCAGCTTCGTGGCCACGGCAGCGACTATCGGCGAGTGCCTGCACGCCTATGGCATCCACTCGGCCACGCTGCAGCCCGAGCTCGCCGCCGAAGCCGACGCCGCCGCTGTTTCGGATGTTGTTGCTGTTGGTAACGACGACGGCGGCGGGGGTCCCGCCGGCTGCCAGATCGTCTGCGGCAAGGGCGTGTGCGGCCATCTCATGTGCTGCGGTGGGCCGGTGAAGGTGTGAGGTGTGAGGGAGGGTTTTGTTCTGTTGTTGTCCGGGGTCTTGAGTTCATGGAGGATTGTCTAATGACGAAGGACCCTAATCCCCGCCGCGGTCAACTGGCGGAAGTCAGGTCCCGTGGCGGGCTGGTTCTGGTCGGTGTGAGAGAGGTCGTGTTTTATCATCATCCGGGGTCTCGAGGTCATGGAGGACTGTTTTATGACGAAGGACGTCGGTCCACGCCGCGGTCAACTAGCGGAAGTCATGTGCTGCGTACCACCCGGCGTCTCCAGTTCATGGAGGACTGCCTAATGACCAGGGACGTCGGTCCCCGCCGCGGTTGACTGGCGCAAGTCGTCGTCGCTTAGGATACCTCGCCTTGGGTGGTACCTGTCATCTTTGGCCGGAACAAGAATTGCAACGTCGGTTGTAGAGCGCTAGTTTTTCGCAATTTCAGCCTGGGCAGTTTCTTCCCTCCCATGTCCCGTCATGCGCTTGACGGGGAGCAAAAAGAGTGCATCCAGGGTTGAGAAATGGGGAGCCGAGAGATGCTCAACAGCGTTCCGTGGCTCAACGGCAGGGCTAGTGACCCTTCGCCTCAGGGTTGGCGCCTTCGACGACCTTGAGCTCATGCTCTAGGCTGAACAAGAGGAAAGGGGACATTGAGCTGGGAGCAAGGTATTGAATCTAGCGAGGACCGCGAAGCAACCTGACAATAGGTACTCCGTATGCCTGGACATCCAGTACTTCTCATCTCGCTTGCTCGTCATAGCACACGTCGGGTAGCCAGCAAAAGGGGACGGCAAAGCCGAGTACGACCGCCTGGGGGCCTGCTGGTGCATTGGAGTCGTCTTGCGACATTTCTCGTCCGTGGCCGAGATTTTCTGTACCTTCCAGTTTGGGACGCGGCTCTACATCGTTTGTCATGTCGATCCACCCCAGGACCAGTCACCGGTCGACGCAGTTTCGACGAACAGGTGATGGGACTCGCTCGATAGGCACGGCATATTTCGAAAACAAGAGAATAACTATAGAAGGGCCATCCCGGAGGTTGGGGCCGCCACGCGCAAGAGGGATGATGCCCAGCGCTAGCTGAGATTGACGATGCCCGGGCATTCTCTGTTTCGAGGTTGAGATGAAGAAGATGGCGAGGTCCGAGTCCATGACATATACCTACGGCACCTAAAAGATCGTCCCTGGGAGATCTTGCTCACGTGTCATCTCGCTTCCCTCTCGCTTGCCCATGGCGGCCCGGATCCGTGGCCTCGGACCCAGGAGACCGGGGGAGGACAGGGGATAATAACGTGGGGGCGGGGCGGCCCATTGTTGACAATCGTGGCGCCTCGCAATTGTGCGGTCGAGCCTCTGCTGTGCTTGGTTTCCTCGCTGTATGTATGAACGCTCTGGTGTCTGCATCGTAATTCGTGAAGCTCTGTTGGCTAGGTGGCCATGAGCGAGCGGCCGGTTTAGTTAGGTACTGTCGAGCGAACCAAAGAAGAAGCGGCCCATCATCTCGGTCCGCCAATTGTACAATACTACTGTGAGAAAGCCACAAGCTCCCAATTGGGCCGCTGCGGATCAGGCGTCGACCGTGCATGGGGCTAGCAGTTGTGACTGGCTGTGTGGCAGTCCGGACCTGCGAGGCACAAGGGGGCCAAAAGCGGGAGGCCGTTGATGTTCTCGCCTACCTGCCTAAGGTAGCTAAACAGCGTGTTGAACTGTTGATAGCTCTCAGCGAGGTGTTTGGTGTCCCTCCGAGACAGACTGTTGTCACAACCTGCGGGACCGACGATGTCCGCGGCAGGTTACACTGGCAGTGGGCCGCGCCGACTTGGCTCTCGTTAGCTGCTGCGGTTTTCTGGCGGTGAGGCTGTCATTTCTCGTCAGTCCCGTCTCGAACGAAGACGGCAAGACAGCCAAGAATACTGACTCGAATCTTGCAACCCTCCAAAGAAGATGGTTCGGAATAGCGTTGACGTCGCTGGGTGGAATAGGATACTACCTACTGGATAGCAACGTCCAACGGGCAATCTCTCGTGTCGTTGTATGCACTGCTGCATCAAAATAACGTCCTGCCTCGGATGGATTGTATGAAATGAACGGCTCGGAAAGGCAAATGACAACCGACGATCGGGTCGCTGTAACGTCTATTTTAGCCGTGACCCGCACTCCGGCGGTTGCTGCAGTGTATTGTACCACAGGAAGCCCTTCTTGTTGATGAGTGAAGCCGTCCATAAAAGAGCTCTTTATTTGTTGTTGTTGATGACATGTGAACGACGTTCTCTCTTCCTCAATTCTCTCTTCCTCAGTTTCACATTTGCCGACCTGTTCCGGATGTATCTTCTTCCAGCTATCGCATTGCGCATGGATCCGTAGACCTCGTGTCAACCTTCAACCTTGCCTCGAGAGCCACAGGTAGGGCAGTTAACCCATTGAAGCTCGAGAGGGTGCCGAGCTGTCGGATGAGGCGGGACGCTGATGGGTTCTTATCAGGGAAAATGGCAGGGAAGGAGGATAGTTATCGGGCGACATACGTTGCCTTCCCCATGACGAATGATGACGGGACTTTTCATTGTCGAAGGGAGAGAGATGCGACTTGATGATTTTGACCGGTCATCCATGATTTCCATTTCCAGGTTGCGTATTCTGTAGAGCGGTCGGGCCCTGCTGAGGAGTGGGGTCCCAGGATGCAGCCTTGTCCCGCTCGGTCCCGTTGGCAAATGGTTACCGTACGGAGGTTTGTATCCGTAAGGTAACTAACTTCGAGCGTTAGCCTGGCTCATCCAATGAGAAGCAACCTAGAACCGTGAGCCGTGGCCCCGCTCTTGTGCCGTTGGTCAACCGGGAAGCCGCCTTCGATTTGGCCCAGCGAATGGCGGCCGCTGCAATTGCTTCTCTGGCCTGCAAGTTGGCCACCCACATGCCGCCCGCCTGCCGCGGCGAATGTTCGGTACCCCGAGCTTGGGATGCGCGCAACGCGGCCCTCAGTCGCCGCATTCGTCGTCACCGCCATTTTGGACCCGGGGTGCCCCGCAAGCCGTAAGAGGGATGCTACACTTCGTACCGAGCAGTTACGGTACCAAACAATTGACATGTTGGAACCGCCGAGATAGGTATTTGTACCTACTCACGGCTAGTTACTCCGTCCCAGATGCCAGACGCTGGAGCGCCACTCCTCTTTGCCGTGTCGACAATTGAGATACCTAGTCGATACCTCCCGTCCCCGACTCCGCAGTCCTCTCTCCTCCTCCCTTCCAGGTTTCTACCACAGTGATGTAGTAGGAGCAGGGAACCCCCTCGTCGCTGTGGCCAAGACCCGATCATTTCGGTATGTTGCTCCACATGCTGATCAAAACCACGCATGCATCTGGGCGCTATTCTCGTCTTCCTGTTAACCGCTCGGCAGAGTTGCGTAATACTGTAGTAATAAGCGGCTGCTTGTCATAACTACTCATGACCACCACACACGAGAGAGGCCGGGAGTACGGATACAGCAGCTCCATCCACGCCCAGCCCAGCCCAACCCGGCCCGGTGCTCTTCACTGACACTCTCCCGCGAGTCCCGCCAGCTCCACCAGCGACGGGGAAGCCATCGTTTTGCTTTTGTTGACACGGAAACTGCTGCGGTAGCGCACATGTTCATGCGTGCGCTCACGCGACCCTTGGACACAGCCGTTGCTCAGCTCTCGCGGCCTCTACAACGAACGGCGTTGCTCTGGCAAACACCGGCTCTGCCGACCTTTGACACGCCTCACTTGCACTTGATGGCGCATCCGCCAACCCCACCGCCCACGATGCTAGTCCCGCGCCTGGCCCCCGTTTGACCGACCGAAACGACTGTCGCCCACGACCCCGCGGGACTCACCTTTTCATCCCTTCTGCTAGCTCGCCCGACGCCTTGGGATGCTCGGGAAGCTCTTCAACCTCGGCGCTGGCTCCGGGACGGGGCCTCTGCCCTCTGCCCAGCCCTTGCCCCCCAGGCCTTTTCCTCTCGAGTCGGTCCAGGAAGACATCCACACGCGCCATCTGCTCTTTCCGGACCCGCAGGACCTGTATGAGCACCGCATCAACCAGCTGTATCCCCTCTCCAGCGGCGCCAGCACCCCTACCGGATCCTCCACCAACGCCTTTGATTACAATGCCGACATCGAGCTCGACGTGCGCGATGTCCGCATCATCATCATGCAGGACGCCCTGAGCTCGGTTGCCGCCTCGCTCCTCTATGACAGCCAGCCTGCCCCGTCCGTCCCGACCGCGTCCATGGACCGGCCCTCGGCGACTGCCGGGTCTTATTCCGTCCAGGAGCCCCGCCGGAACCCGGCCTCCCCGCGGAAGCCCAGTGTCAGCTACGCCCAGCGCCCCGTCGTCATCCAGCCCGGCAGCCCAAAGATCCGCCAGGGCGCCTTCGACAGGAGGCCCTCGGTCCACAGCCGCGGCCAGGGTCACGTCGAGAGCGAGTCCCAGCGCGCCTGGCGCGAATACCGCGAGGAGCTGGCCACCTTTTCCAGCTGCATCTTCGGCAATTCCGAGCTCATGGCACACAAAGGCACCTCGACCAAGGTCCATGTCGTGCCTTCTTCAGACGTGCGACCGGCCGAGTCCGCCTCCGTGTTTGGCGACGGCCGGGGATCTTTGGGCCGGTCCACCATGAGGGCAAGCCGGCTTTCACAGTCCTTTTCTTCCTCCGAAAACCCTTCGCCGTTTCCGCCACCTGCCCCGCCAGGCGGCCCGATCAGGACACAGGACCGGAAGAAGGTCCTGATAACGAGATTGTTCCCTGTCAGCCTCTCTCTGGACGACGACAACACACCGTCTCTCCACGCCATCTTCTCCGAAGACATGACGGCCTACCCGTTTCCGCAGAGCTCCGAGGAAGTGAGGGCCAGGAAGAAGAAGGTTCAGCCCAGGCAAAAGAGGACTCCCATGTACGCCGTCGCCCTCATCATCACCCTGCCTTCCTCCGCAGCGCATCCCACGCCGGCTGCCGTGCGATCCAGTTTCAGGGGTCCCAGCTCGTACGCCGAGCAAGACGCGTTCCCCGCGTCGTTCAGCTCCGCCCGGCGCTCCGGCTGGACGTTGGTGCAAGGGGGGCTCGGCGCGCCCGATTCTTACGAGACCAGCTATGGCACCGACATGGAGGATCAAATCGACGCCATCACGCACCACTGGGACATCATCATGCGAACCTTGAGCCATTTGCAGACTCTTGTCTCCGGCACGCTCTTGAACATGCTCAGACAGGCTGATCTTTCCTCCCCGGATCCGCTTCCTCTCCAGATGGCCAGGGCGTCGTCGGCGTCTGGCAAGCGCAGCGAGGACGGCCAGCCGCTCAAGACGCCCAAGACAAACGCCAAACACATCACGCTGCTTCCCAACTGTCTCCTGGAAAACCGAAGCATCAGCAGCGAGGTTGAAGCGGCAAAGACACGAATCGTCGCCGGTATCCGGGCTTCTCGCGTGACCACAGGACAGAACAGATGGCCGATCTGGCGGGAGGAAGCCCGCTGGGTAGCCAAGTGGGCTGGTGCAAAGGAACAGGGCTTCTTCTTCTTCAATCTGCTCACGGGGTTCTTGGCAACGCACACCGACTGGCTCCAGGCCTTGAGCCCCCCGGGCTATCGCCGTCGGCACCTCCTCCAGCAGCAGCAGAAAGGCCGTTCCGAGGAGGATACCCTGGTCCCGTCTCGGACCATCATACTGAGCGACAACAAGATAGCTGCGCGACGGCTGGTTTTTCTGCTGTCTGCTTTTCTACCAGCCTCCCAGCAGCTCACCGGCATACGAGCTCACCGACCGAGCACCCCGGCGTCGTTTGGCACCCTCTCGCAGTCGCCTCCGTCTTTTGTCGTGCCCATTCTCAAGGAGGAATCATTGCGCAGGAAGCTCAACCGCCGAACAGGCTCACGTATGCCGTCCCACTCCCGCAACATGAGCCTGCAGACGCACAACGGGCGGCCCGGTGCTATCCCGCCCCCCTTGGCGCACCTCAGCATGGAAGCCAAGCATGAACGGAGGGCTTCGGATGCCGCTTCAATCCGGACCACCCACTTGCCGATCCGAGGGAGCGACCCGACCGCGCGGAAGAGCGGCACTGCCACTACCGCGACCGTCACCCCCGAGACCAGCATTCCACACTTCTCTACCGTTCACCGAGCCGAACTCTTCGCTCAAGGACGCCCCGGCAGCAGCAACAGCGCAGCGGCAGATGATCTGAAGCGGCTGACAAGGGATGATAGCCCGGGGTCACAGGGTTCCACGGGCGGGGAGCGGAGACAGAGTTCGAGATGGAGCGTCATCAGCGGCCTTTGGAATGGTCGGAGGCGAGACTCGACGGGCAAAGCTCCCGCGCCAAACGAGGGGCAAAATGCAGGCCCCGGGTCTCCTACAAAATCTCGCCAGCCTTCGATCGCCGGGCCTTCCAACGCCGCGCCAGACGCCGGGTGTCCTACGTGCGCACCAGCTGCCGTTGCCGGCGAGGATGTGGCCGCCGGTCCCAGAGATCCCACCCCTCCGCCCCGGGCCCCTGCCGATGCTCTGGGGCTCTCGGAGCGGGTTGGTGCCGCGCAGAAGACGCAGAGGACTCCTGATCCATCCGGCGCCTTTGAGTCGCCGGTGAAGACGTCCATCAACATCAACGACGGCGTCATCGACGTAGACGTCCCGTTGCCGGATTTCATCACATCCTTCGAGAGCGCAGTGAGCTCGCCCTCGAGCAGCGGCTATCTCTCTGCCTCGGGCTTCGGGACCGGCCTCGATGCGTTCGAGCAGTCGTTCCGCTTCGCTGCCGACGGCGACATCCCGCTCAACGTCGCCGGCTGGCTGCAGTGCTACCACCCGGACTTTGTCTTGCAGGCGCTCCCAGTCCAGCAGCCCGACATCCTCGAGCAGATCAAGAAGTCGATGCGCGCCGAACCTACCCCGATCCCACCCCCCGCAACAGCGTCGTCGTCGTCGTCGGCGGAGGGGACGACGCCCACGGAAAAATGGATCGACATCAGCTCGGCCCTCGTCGCCGACACCACCACGTTCACCGTCACACGCATACGTTACCGCCGCCTGTTCCGGCTGATCCGGAATACTACCCCCGCACCTCCAGCAGCCGCGACGACGACGACGCCATCGACTCCCGCGGCGGCCGCCACGACGCCGCCCCCGCCCTCGCACGAGACGCAGCTCAAGGAGGAAGAGTTCATCCAGGAACCCCTCGTCGTCTTTGATGACGCGCTCATCGAGGCCGTCGAGCGCGTCATTGCCGCGGCCGGCACCAGCACCGAGACGACGGTGAGCAAGGCCAACTCGTCTAGCTCGTCTAGGTCGACTAGCAAGCGCAGAGATAGAGACAGGGATAGGGATAGGGATGGGAGGGATAGCTTGTCGGCGGTTGTGGCGGCGGCGGCTGCTGCTGCTGCTGCTGGAGTCGGGTCGTTGGCAGACGCGCGTCCCGATAACAACAACAACCATGGCCAGGCTCATCATTATCATCATCATCATCAAGGGCAAGGGCAGGCGCTCGTGCCGGTGGTGGTGCCTGCTGCACAGGAAGTGCCGCGGTCCAAGTGCAAGACTGTGCTGCTCTCGGCGTTGGAGGATATCATCCAGGATGTCATCATGGAGAGGGAAGGGGGGAGGGAGGCGAAGAGGGAGAGGGAGAAGGATAGCCCGCTGCGGGGAGCGGTCAGGGCTTGGATAGAGAGCTTGGATCTCGTTGGTGATTCGTGAGCACCTTGGGTTGTGCTGGTGTTTACTTTGATACCCCTTACCTTTTTTTTTCACTGTTCTTTCTCGAAGATGTTATGGGCAGGGCATGGGCAAGACGTATTTTCATCTTTTTAGCTGCTATTTGGGTTGCTTTTTGGCATTGAGCTTGAGGATGGAACTAACACTACGGATACACACGGCCAAGCGCTGTTTGCGTGGAAGCTGAGGTTGGTTTCAATTGATCATCTTCCAATCCATGTGCATTCCCGTCCCAGAACTCTCGGAACCAGCGTCGATGTTCCCCGCGAGTCGTCCCTCGACAGACAACGACAGTACGACCTCGCAGTACCCTTTTACGTCGAACCTCCAGTCCTTCAAGTTCCGTCAAAGGCTTATTCATTTATTACTGGTAACGTTATAAGGTAACTTTGAGCAAAGTCGGCCAACAATGCCTGCCCGCTCATCCTTGCGCAGCGGTGGCCAGACAAAGGCACACAAGCACTGCACCACTTCTAGCCGAGCCCACGGGTCGGTAGCATCGCCTCGCCTGATGGCGTTTTCCCAAGCAGGCCGGGGCACGGTACCTATCCGTGATCTATGTTCCGTACGCGAGTCTAAAATAAACGATGCGCGGCAGTAACCCTCACAGCGTCGTACTGTAGTCCTCTTGGGAACCTTTTCACGGGTCCGGGGGCCTTTGGAGAATTGGGGATGTTCTAGCAAGATCTGTCTGTCTGTTCTTTTGATGCCCCGGGTGAGCTGTAGGCGCGTCATGGGAGTGAGTGTGTCATGACCGTGGCGCCGGTTTTGCTTATTCTTCTTTTTCTTTCGCTGCAGGGACTGGACCAGGCGGGTATTTCACTTTCAAGACATGCTTGGACGGCCACGAAAATCAGGAGTGGTGGTTCGAAATCAGACAGACCGGCCCACGGCGCGCCAGGTGAGGATCGCCATGTGGATGCGCGCCGCGTCTGCGCTTGTACACAGTAATTCACTGAGGACAAGACTGGTATCATGGGTTAGAGTTGGGGTCAGCAGCGGCTAAAGCCTAATAGGGGGCGCTCGGTTAAATGTACGCGGAAGATGCCGCAGTGGTGGTGGTGGACAAGAGGGCAAGTCCCGGCGCTAACACCATGATACCGGGGTAATCAGGTAGCGAGGGTTGACTTTCCAGGTTACTGTGCACCATAGTAGCTAGCAACGGGAGGGCAGCCGATAGCGGAGGTTACACCTGGTCTCCAGTATGTGGTACTGCCGTGATTTGAACGGGTCGAGCGCTTCCACGCTCAGACGTTGTGACAATTGAAGGATCCTGGCGAGCCTGGGTGGACCGCAAACAAAGCTGGAAGGGTTCAACGGCGAGCTCAAGGCTGGGGATGGATGTTGCTGGCAGAGAGATGGGAGGTAAGCCATGGAGCGGGGAGAAGTGCAATCTGACCGTTTTCCGTACCGTTGAAGGCCCGGCGAAGGAGCGAGCTCGGGTCGTACTGCGTTCGAGGCATGTCAGCCGGTTCTTGGTTGACCCGCTTCGAGGACATTGCAGATGGAATCGGCCTCAAGAAGGAATATTCTGTGCTTGACAGGAAATAGGAAGGTGAGTCAGAACTGAGCCCTAGGTAGATGAAGGCGAGAGGTTCGTAGACATAGCATTGTCTTGGGTCGATTTCTATACCGCCTCCCCCGAACTCGAAGACGGTGCTTGGGCACCACAAGGTGTCGCTGAGTTGGAGTGCACTCGCGAGGTACGGTTATACGTGTACATGCCTTGAGCAGGGACGTGGTAGCGCTCTTGTGTTGTTGCCTGTGATGATTGTGCGTATGAAAGGCCCAAACTGAGGAGGACTTGAAGAGACGGGAAGTGTTGAGCGGCAAGCCGGGGAGCGGCGTCTCGAGCGGTAATCATCACCCACTTCGATCGCAGCGTTGATGCGGTGCCGATTATGGCAGCATGGGTCCATCAAAGCTGCAGCTGCTCATGCATGGCCTCTGCCCGAACGGGGATACTGGTGAAGGATGTGACGGGCTACAGGCCCGTTTTGGATGCAATATGCATTCTTTGGGCAACCCGGCATCAGCGTCGCCGGCCTCAGACACGGACGAGGCTTTTTTGACCGACCGGAAGTTGTGATTGCCTCCAGAACGACTACATATCTGAAGGAGGCTGTGTCGGTTGAATGATGCAAGTCTTCTGAAATCCAACGGCTGGGTGAGGCCTTGAGGGTGGCTACTAGTAAGGTCCTAGAAAGTCATCGACTGTGCTCGCTCAAGAGTCGAGAGACACTCCAGTGCCGTGGCTGGTACCTAGTCTGACATCGACGTTGAAGGAGTGCTCGACGTTGGTCTCCTTCTATTGGCGGTCAGGAGGCGGGGTGGGGGACGGGAGTTGGGTACTCCGTGCTTCGTACTGCGGTAGAGAACGCACTGTTGGTGGCCAGGACTCAATGAAACCTGGGCCTGACTCAAACCACGATACGTTTCCCAACTCACAGGTTGTTGCATCCGAAGAGTTATCGGAAACACCCGTGACCGGTTGTGGCTTTCAGGAGAACAACAAGGAGGACAAAAATCCGAAAGATTTCATTGGCTCACCCCGCTCAATCCTCAGGGGGGAGCCCCCCTTGAGGATTGCCGCCCCCCTGCAGGGCTGGACCACTCTACGCTGTCAACCTGCCTTCCCCGGAATCCCATTCTTCTTGAGCATGGGCAGCTGAAGGATTGGACGAGACACAAATGCATCGGCCTGCATTCTGCCACTCTCGTGTTCCGTCTCACCTCATCCACCAGTCGCTCCTCTCAGCCTGGTGCATGGCCTGACAGTGTTGGGTTGCACGGCCACCTTCGATCTCAAGACTTCAACTACCTACCTATCGTGCTGCACAGGATTTGTGTCTCGCTCGCCCGCCGAGCCCTGTTCGATTTGGGAGTCGGCGGTGCGGTCGCCCGAAGGATCGGCCCGGATAGATTAAAGTGGAAAATGCTCACGGCCAAACACCAATGCTCAGCCATACAGAACGGGGCACAGCATCACCGCCCGCTCTCTGATTGCTGACTGCCGCAAGAGGCAACTCTAAGGACGTGATGCTACCTCGACATCACGCGATGGCCACGAGCGAGTTCCCGCCGACCCGGAGCACCGAAGATGGCACAATGGGGGCAGAGGAGCGACGGGACGTGATGGAATGAACAACAAAGCGTTGGAAAGCACATGGCCATGGATGTGTGCGGCCGGCAATGCCCCATTGTGTTGTTTGTCTCGGACCAACTCCATACCCCGGGTGCCTCGACTGAATAAAAAGGCTACCCGCCGCCTCCCTACTGCCTGGGGAAGTATATATCATCCACTCCGGCCCTCACTGGCATCGTCTACCCAGAATCTGCTCAGCAAACAAGCCTCCAGGTCCCTACCATCCACCAAGATTCCGTTCCGAGTTTGCCTTATCCATTCGCGACAAGTTGAGCTTACATCCGCCGCCACCATCACCATCACCACCACCACCCAGGAGCCATGCGGACTTCCTACGGCATCGCCGTTGCGCTCTCAGCGGGCTTGCGGTTGACATCGGCCGCCCCGGCCCCGCGCGCCGAGCCGTCTCTTCTCTACGTCACGACCTACCCCGCCGGCCCCGGGGCAGGCAAGGTCATCACGCTTCAGCAGGACCAGTCATCGCTACAGTCTGTCGCCGAGTCCGACAGTTGCGGCCCCTTTCCGGCGTGGCTGACGCAAGCCGGCGACGTTCTCTACTGCGTCAACGAGGCTTGGGGTGGCGCCAAGGGTGACCTGTCTGCCCTGAAGATCAGCAGCGATCTCAGCCTTCCCAAGCTGAGCGGCGGCCAGACTGTCGCTGGTCCGGTGAGCACAGTGGTCTATGGCAAGAACGGGCGTGGACTGGCTGTCGCAGACTAGTGAGTGCTTTTCATATTCATCCGCTCCCCGGACCCGGTACCAGCCATGGGGCCCGGGGCAGCCACCTCTCTAGACCGCGACCTACCGTCTGGACGAGACGGCTAACACAACCGTTTTTAGTGCCGGAGGCGGCGTCGACACGTTCAACATCGCCAACCCCTCCGCTGTCTCTCTCATCAAGTCGCAGGTCTACCCTGTCCCAGGTGACAACCGCCCGGAGCCCCAGAATCAGGCACGCCCTCACCACGCCGTCCTCGACCCCACTGGGAACTTCGTCGTCTTCCCCGATCTGGGCGCCGACCTCCTCCGTGTACTGAGGGTGGACCAGAATACCCTGCAGTACACCGACACGGTAAGCATCTTGTGCACGGCGCATGCCCAGGGCGCGCAAATCCACGCGAGTACTAAACACGAGTACAGAAGAGCTACAAATTCGCCCGTGGAACCGGTCCCCGGCACGCTGCATTTTTCAAGTCCGGAAGCAGGACCTACCTCTATGTCGTCTGCGAGCTCGCCAACCTTATCCAGGGGTTCAGAGTCACTTACAACTCCGACAAGACCCTCAGCTTCTACCGCATTTACAACTCTAACACCCACGGGGGCACCACGCCCGTCCCAGCTGGCACGTCTGCTGCCGAGATCACTCTCTCTGTATGTTCTTATCCTCTCATCCGAGCTCGCTCAAAAGTCGCATCTAACGAGACCAAACAGCCGGACAGCAGGTTCCTGACCATCTCGTCCCGCAACGAGAAGACGCTCCAGTACATGGTTGCCAACGGCACCACCGTGCCCTCAGACCCGCTGATTACCTTCTCCATCAACTCCGTGACGGGCCAGCTCACCCACGTGCAGACCGCCCCCGCTGGCGGTGTCAACCCGAGGCACTTTTCCGTAAGCAAGAAAGTTCCCTTGCGTGTCAATTGTTGATACCCCTGAAGGGCTGTCTCGGCAGCTCTCCTGCTCCCCGAGACTCCTCGGGGGCGTTCCCGTCATAGGAAATCTCTCAGCTGACAGTATTTAGTTCAACAGCGACGGCAGCCGCGTCGCCTCGGCCCTGCAGTCGGATGGCCGTGTCATTGTGTTTGAGCGCGACATCGCCTCGGGCAAGATTGGCAAGGCCGTTGCCGAGGCAAACGTCCCGGGCATGCCCAACTTTGTCATGTTCAAGCAGTAAAACTCCTTGTGGGTGCTGTTTCGCCATTGGCAGACTGGGATGGGCTGGAAAATCCTCTTCCCTCCCCCCGCTTCTTGTTAGCGGTATCTATCATATAGAACTGAATCGGAAAAGTGTAGGCATTGTCTCTCTGCGAGCGTTTTGACGAGGAGGGTACCTACATACGGCAGTAGATGTAGGGTAAATAACCATCACTTGTCTAGCAAAACACCACGTCTCCGGTCTGTGACGCCGGCGGCGGCAGTTCGCAGCAGGCCTCGCTGCGACGGGGATTCGTGGAATAACCACGCGCCGAATCCCTCCCGAAGATTTCCCGGGCCTCTACTACCTTAACCTTACCTTGCTGTGTCTTCTACGGCCATACCAAGTGGTTCGGTCTTCTTCCATGTGCCCTGCACTTCAAAAACGAACACGTCCCTCGTTCTCGCGCTAGAAAAAAAGAAAAGTCTGAAACCGATGCATGATTCCCCTCCTCCCCACACCATCCCCCAGACGCCAAGCGCCTGATCGAGTGTTCATCCCCGATCCCTCCACAATCTCGGGCGAGTCGTTGGCCCGCGCCCCCGGCAGTCTGCAGAAGCCGTTGCTTCGGCAGCGGGCGAGCGGGGTGAATATCCGGGGGAAAGGGGTCTTGTGCTGTGCCCTACTGTGTACACTTTTCATGTCCATCGGGCGCGCGCGGGGGGGGGGGGGCGGGGGTGACTGCGATTCCTTACCTACCTTGCGTACCTTTTACCATGCGTTCGATCGAGGGTGAACGAGCTGCTTAGGTATGGGTGCGTGTGCTTGTCTAAAGTATAAGTCCAGGTCTCGAACCCGGATAGTTGTTGAGGACTCGGGTAAGGTGTTCCTTGATAGGAACCTGTTGACAGTTCTTTGAAGTTTGTATCATAAGATATAACAGGACCCGCCGGCCTGTTTACATGTGGGAGAAAGAGAGGGGATGACGCCGAGGCATGATGCGGCTCGAAACTGCTGCGAGGGTCTATTAACCCCTCCCTCGTTGGGGAACTCGGGGTAAGCCCACACGCCCACAACGGCTTGCCGCTGTTGTTAGAGTGAAGTTTTTTCGCAACTACACTCGTGCAGAAGCGGACTCGGCAGAGCGAGGTGGGGTTGGAGAAATGCCGAGTCTATTCCCAGCCTCTACGTCCTCGCATCGACTCGTATTACTGTGTAGGTCTTGAAAAATGGACACGTGCTACAAGCAAGGTATTAGTGAACATACAGATGGGATTCGTCTCTGGTAGAATGACCTGTACCCACCCAATGTCCGACGGCTTCGATGGTCTTGCGACTACCGCCGATAGAAAACCGTGGGAACGCGGGGGGATTGTACCATAAATCCAGGGGTCCAGGCTCTGGCGTCAACCAACGGCGTATTTGGTGGATGTAGATCCGCGCCAACAACAGGACATGTTTGCGACGGCGAGCCGAGCAGAGCCAAGACATCTCGTCTTCCTTCGTTCGCGTCTCCGGCGCTTGTCCATAGTCACCAAGTCCCCGGCTCAAGAATAACCCGAAGATAGGACTCGAGCCCGCGGGGGAGGAATTTCGTAGCCAGCCGAGGTGTGTGAGGAGGAGGATGGTGATGATGGTGGTGGATCTCGTTGACATCCCCCCGCGCCGCACACAGTAGACGGCTTGCGAATGCAACAGTGTTCCGAGTGAGAAATCCACAAACGGTACATCAAAAGACCGGATCTGTCCTGTATAAATTAGCTGTGCGGCTCTCGGACCCCTTCGGGTCTCCGACGCGAGTGGACCTCCCCGGGTCGGGAAGTGATACACAGAGCGACTACTGCGGCAGAGTGATGAGAGTCGACCCTCCCGCGCACATAGAAGGATCCATGGAAGGGTATCATCGTTTTGAGGCCTGTGGCAACCGTGGCCAGCAAGGGACCCTGCGCGTCTGGTTGTGCTGCAGCTGTGGGCGGGGGAGTTCCATTGTTGACCAACCGAACCAGAAGCGATTTTGGTTCCAGAAAGATGGGCGAAGCCAGGGATGCTTGGCAGAATTGCGGTCAGGGCTGGGGAAAGTTGGGACACTGCCCGTGGAGCCGAAGGTAGAGGTTACAGTACCTTTCAGCTACCTACCCGGGTATTGTACAGCTCAGGCACACACCCTGTGACCCTTCCCGCTCCCAGGTTCGCCGTTGGATTCCTCATCAGTGTGCCGTGGGAAGGGGGAAGGGGGAAGGAGGTCGGCAATCGTTAAAGCTGCGGCCGACGCATCGCCCGTCTGCACGTCCCAAGCATCGCCTTGGCGAGCCACGGCAGCCGCTCTCAGATGCTACCCCAGCAATACAGCCACCATATTAACATGTCGAGCAAGGTTCTGAGGATTCCCTCTCAGGTCCGCAGCTGACCGAGTCCCGATACGGGCCACCTGTACGGAAGAAGACCCTCGGCTAGTCACGACCCATATCACCTACCATCGGCGCCGGCGAGTGGAGGTGACCGGCGGCGGAAGGGGTCTCGAGGCTCGACCCCGCTTGACAGCCTGGCCGGCTCCACAAGCAGTACAACAACGCTTGCGCGGTTGTTCACAGAGGCCAGGGAGGCGGACCTTGAGAGAACTGGCATGTGAACGACGCGCGACACCAATGGCCGGAATCAAGGCAGGGCGGACGACGTTAAGAAAATCGGGAGAGTCGTGCCCAGGTCGTGGACGACTCGAGCCGCGGACGTGCACCGATTAATATATCGGATTGGGTTCGACATGATCCCCATGACCGCTCTTGCTGCTCGGTTGTCCGGGGTCTGGGCTGTCGCTGGCGGGCGGGGGACAAACGGCCTGATGCGGCGATTCCCAGGCGCTCGGGTTGCCGAGGGGCTGTACGGATACGGCTGCGGTGAGGCCATGCTCGCGGTAAAATTAGCTGACGGGGTCAACGGAAAGCGACACGCTTGCTCAGGCTCGCTCCTGAGAGGTAATGGTGGTGATTGCTCTAAGCAAACAGATCATAAATATACATGTAGGTAGGTAGGCGTCTTCCATGTTGGGTCTAGTCTATTATCTGATACTCCACGCACGTTGTGCACTGTACATCACAGGTGTAGTACTGAGGTGTGTACTGTGGACTGTGATAGTCGACGAATTCGGTCTTGGGTGGTGGCCGTTCAACATGGTGTTGGACATGGGCTGGACACGGGAATGTATTCGGACCGACAGCATCCTCTGGTGCTCCAGTCAGAAGCCCTGCTGAAACTCAAGAACCACCAAAGCAACGCGGTTGGGTACGCGACGGGTGCACGTGCGCTTCCATGTTGGTATCGTACCGTACTGATGTATGGGAAGACTGTTACCCTCGACAGGTTTCCGCGATAACTACACAGTAAGGTACTGGCGAGAGACGGCCGGATTGTGATCTGGGACACGGTCATGCTTGGGAAACGCAGCCTGAATCGGCCATGGTGACACGGCAGAAAATCCTACCGTCGGGTGGACGTAAACAGTAACTATAGTGTATAAAAGACTCGGGCCACGATTCTCGGCAGCTCTCGTTGACCGAAATAGGATGTCGCTTCCTTGACATCTTTGGCCAGCCCACAGCAGTGGCGAGGATCATAGGATGAGGTGCGGGGCGGTGATGCTCACGAGACTCTCTGCATCCATCATCAACGGGAAGGGAAGGGAAGTGAGCGGGAGAAGGCTTTCCATCTTCACATGACTCCTGCGTGGTCCCCTGGCGTTCAGAAATCAACACAGCACCCACAGGGAAATCAGCACGGCAGCGAGCGAAACTGTACACTTCTCCGCAGCGCTACGTTGACGGTGAACCGGCCGTGAACACCAACCCCGGGGAGGCCCAGTGGATCGGCCACGATGAAGCGCCACTAACGCGAAAAGGTTGGCACCGGCTAAGGCGCTTGCTTCTGCGACATGAACCACGGACCTCGCCCAGCGCCCAGTGTGGGGAAGCCGTGCTTCTCGAAGCCTTCTCTGGTGGAGAATGCGGAGAGCCCGAGCTTGGGTGGCTGACGTGGTTCGACAGCCAAGAGATTGCGAGGAGCGGCGGTGGGCAGGTGCCGATTTATGCTAAATGGATGGCTGCAAGCGTCGTGGAAGAAGCCTCACAGGCCTGTGTGTGTCGTCTGTCGTCTTTCCAGGTTATGGGCGGCGTCCGGGCAGTGTCTCGAGTCCGTCTGGGAGAAAGGCTTCAATAGAATTAGCTTGATGCTGAATGAACCGAGCGTGGGCGAGGCCCAAGTGTCGACGGGTTCTGTCGATGGGAGATCGTCTAGCGCAATCTCTGGTGCCCCCGGACAGCGCGTGCCGAATGGATACAGCCCAGAAATCAAGCGTGGTTGAGGTATCCAATCGTCGGAAGAACCGCCATTTTAAAGCTCGCCGCCATGTGAGATGAGCTTTTGCGCACACGCACTTCAGCACCATCGCGGCATCTGAGCGAGATGAATCACGCTGCGTTATGCAGCCCAGGCGTCGAGTGGATTGTTCGATTCTTGGCATCCGGGACGGGCATGCTTCAGTCAACATCCCGGCCCAGGGCCATCCCCCCTATCAATTGGCCAGCACGGCCAGCCCACCTCACGGCATGGAACTATCCGTAGACCATGTCGCATCGCCAGTCTACCAGAGACTATCAGAGAGTCTTCTAGGGAATCCCAGGAAGTCCGTTGATGGGACGCGCTGGATTGGGATTGTGACGTATGTTGTGCTGTACGGATACAAGTGGAAGATCCATAGATATTATGAAGCTCAGCACGGGCAGTCCTACGGTGTGCAGTGAGGTAGGGATGTATGGACTTTACTGCGTGGGAAGGTGAGACTCTTACTGACTGGCGCGGGGCCTGCTTGGGTGGAAGCCAATCGCAGAGGGGCTGCGCGGGGAGGGACCCCACCCCCGCGTTGGATTCAAGTTCCTGGAGATTCCCCTCTCCCCAGCCTTCCTGACCCATCAGCTTTTCTGTTGATCTGTGCGCGAGACACCGGTCGGCTCTGATGAGTTCCATGCCTTTGCCAGCTACCTACCTACCTTTCCTATGTACACGTGGTGAGCACGCCTTCTGGGTCGCTTCATGCAGCTCGCCAAAAACCGAGCAAGCCCTCGGACATCGCTACTGCACAGCAGACCTTTCTGCGCGCTAACCTTTCGGCTTGAGCGCCTCCAGCCAGGGCAACCCCAAGAGATCGCAGGTAGCAGCACGAAAGCGACATTGGACGTACCCCACAACGCACCTTTGGAGTCTCGCATGCAACCCTGAGGAACAGGGGTTGCAGCCGCCAAAGTCGTTCGCCTCCCTCGCCAACCTCGAACCCCAGTCAGCACTACCGTTAGCGCAGCCATCCCTGCCTGTCACCGTCCCGCCTCCGTTACCGTAATGGCTAGCTGCCTGCACAGAGAAGCCCGAGGAACAAGTTCATTGTTCTCTCCCCGCAAATGGAAGCCTAAACGGTCAGGTTTGCGTGATTAGGACGACTCCAGTGCCACACCTGACACGCGCCGGTCTTGCCTCGATGCTGTGATTTGAACGTCTCCGAGTCTCCTTCAGTACCTGATCGGCACGGAGCGCCTGCCGAGTTACCCAAGTGTACTCCGTCCCTTGGCTGGCCACTCCTTCTTGGCACCCTGTCTCGGCACAGGCTAACCCCGTATTTGCTGCGCCGGGGCCCTTTCTTATGAACCCGCCGTCGCCGTTCGCAAGGACCCGGACAAAAGCTTCCACTTTCCCTGCTACAACCCCATCCGCCCACGATCTCGACGCAACCACACGCGCCACAAGATACGCTGCCCAGTAATTCGACGTTGGCTTTCTGATTCTGTGGGAAGTTGAACGATAATGCGAGTTCGACAAGACACCGCGATTCATTGTGTTTTCGGTATCTGCGGCGTCTGAATCAAAGAAAACGACAGTGGTCGGTGCTGGAGAGAGGTCGCTTTGCTGACCGGTTGACGGCCGCAGTGGGAGAAGAAACCGAGCGTGTTCTGCCTCGCGAATTCTGGGCGGCTCGCGCCTCTGGCAACCCCTACAGCGTTAACGCGGCCTGCGCAAACTAGCATGTCGCCGTCGTCCAACGGCGATTCTCCCCACTCAGCAACAGCCACCATGACGACGGCTGCCGCATCCGGTGTTACGAGGCAGTTTCCGCTGCCGAATCGGGATTTCTCCGTCGAGATCCCCTCACCTCAGCTCGCTGCTGCCCCCAACGGTGCGAACACGCTGAAGTCGCCAAACTCGCTCAAGGCTGCTGCTGCTGCGCGAACGCCGACCTTCAGCCGGGAGGGCATCCTTGGCTCGGCACAAAAGGCTCGGAATCTCTCCCAGTCGTCCGATAATAGGCCAGACTCGATCCAGAATGGCATCCCTAAGTCGACAAGCGAAGAGAGCATCAACAGCATCAACCCGCTAAAGAGGAGAAACACGGATGCCACAGTGGACTATCCGAGGCGGAGAGCCACCATTGCCGTATGTGGCCTATTGAGCACTAGCGCCGTCCTCGTGCTGACTGGTTCCTAGTGTGAGGTGTGCCGTTCGAGAAAATCGAGATGCGACGGTACGAAACCGAAGTGCAAGCTCTGCACAGAGCTAGGCGCCGAATGCATCTACCGGGAGCCGGGCATCAAGCTGGACGCCGGAGACAAGCTCATCCTGGAGCGGTTGAACCGGATCGAGAATCTTCTTCAGATGGGCGTGGTGGGCGGCCATGGCAACGGCATTGGCTTGTCCCACGACTCGCCCAACATGAGCAACGGAACCGCCCTGAGCGGCGACAACCTGGTGATGCAGAATGCTAACAACAACTTCGTCTCCATCATCCCCAGCGGCGGCCTGGGCACCTGGTCCGCGACGGCCACCAACATATCCACCATGCCCAAGGTGCACACCAACGCCGCTCTACACCTGCTCCAATGGCCGCTCATTCGGGATTTGGTGTCCCGGCCATACGACCCCCAAATCCTACTCCAGCTCGAGATGGCCCGCGAACCGCTGCACTCGCTCGCCAAAACCCCCTGCGTGGACTTGTCCAATACCAACGCCTACATCGAAGCATACTTTGACCGAGTCAACATCTGGTACGCCTGCGTCAACCCCTACACATGGCGCAGCCACTACCGCATCGCCCTGTCCAATGGCTTCAGGGAAGGACCCGAGAGCTGCATTGTGCTCCTCGTTCTGTCCCTCGGGCAGGCGAGTTTGAGGGGGAGCATATCGAGGATCGTCCCACACGAGGATCCGCCAGGTCTCCAATATTTTACGGCTGCCTGGTCGCTGCTCCCCGGAATGATGACCTCCAACAGCGTGCTTGCCGCGCAGTGCCACCTGCTCGCCGCGGCCTACCTGTTCTACCTGGTGAGGCCCTTGGAAGCCTGGAACTTGCTCTGCACCACGAGCACCAAGCTACAACTCCTGCTCATGACGCCCAACCGAGTCCCCACCGACCAGCGGGAGTTGATTGAGAGGATCTACTGGAACTCGCTCCTCTTCGAGAGCGATTTGCTGGCCGAGCTGGACTTGCCTCACTCGGGCGTCGTGGCGTTCGAGGAAAACGTCGGCCTCCCCTGCGGCTTTGAAGGCGACGAACAGGAAGCGGTGGGGCGAGACGAGTTGTGGTATTTCCTGGCCGAGATCGCGTTGCGCCGGCTCTTGAACCGCGTCAGCCAGCTCATCTACTCCAAGGACTCGATGGCATCGACCACCAGTCTCGAGCCCGTCGTTGCCGAGCTGGACTTCCAGCTGACGCAGTGGTACGAGAGTCTGCCCGTACCCCTGCAGTTCCCCTTTACGCGCACCATGCTGCCGGATCCGGTGCAGACGGTGCTGAGGCTGCGCTTCTTTGCCTGTCGAACCATCATCTACCGGCCGTATATCCTCGCCGTACTGGACAACGAGCAGGCGATCCTGGACCCCGCGGTGCGGGACAGTTGCACCAAGTGCTTAGAAGCCTCAATCCGGCAATTGGAGCACATCACTGCGCAGTAAGCTCTTTACCCCTCCCTCCCATTGGCCCAATGAACCCCCCTCTCAATCTAACCAATTGGCCGCAGTCACGCCGGGCACATGCCGTACCTTTGGCAAGGGGCCCTCTCCATCGTGTCGCAGACGCTACTCGTCATGGGCGCTACCATGTCGCCGTCGCTTTCTACCATACTCTGGAGCCTCGTTCCCCATCGCGAGGCCATCGATCAGATCATCAACGATGTGGTCATGGAGATTGAACGTTATGCCGTCCTCTCTCCCAGTCTCAGCCTCTCGGCTGAGATCATCAAGGAGGCCGAAGCTCGGCGCCGGACCTTCCTTAGCGGTTGATCCGCTTACGGGGCACAACCCCCGGACGCCTGCTCTGAGCATGCATCAGCACTGATCGCTTGAGGCATCTCGCCTAGCTCGGACTTGATCACGCTTCCAGTCCTCTGGGAAAACGGTGCCAACTTGGGTCGCCACAAACCCCACGACCCGCATTTCGCCTGCTGTGAATGCATCGGCCAGCTGCAGATCCGGCACGAGAGCCGACTCTTTTCAACGTGCCCCCGCTTCGTTGCATCCTCGACCAGGAACTTGTGCCGTTAGCGGCGAGGTCGATTTGCCATCGCTCTGCTGCCATGCCGAGGGCCCGATGATCTCACACTGGGGATTCCGGGTCATTTCTATCAAGAGTTGATTGATCGAGCGAGCGCCAAGGGAAAACGGGCTTCCCGAAGAAAGGAAAAGGAGAACCTGCAGGCGAAGACTGGGGGTTTCACAGTGGGTTTCCCAGCGCAGAGTTGGACTTGACCGTGTGTGTTGGAGCGAGGCTGTAGATGGCCTTGGATATACGGTTTTGACGGCCCGAGATCCCGCTTACCACCTGTCCATCCCCGCTCCCCGCACACTTCTTTATGCGCCCCATCCCTGGGGCCATGACCCGTTCGCATCCTAGCCCAGAGGGCTACTGTGCTGGTTTTCTCATCACCGTTCACGGAAACTGGAGAGGGTACAACTTGGCGGGGCAGGATACACCACCACCGTTTGGCGTTGGGAATGGAATACCCATACTTGGGGATCATGTATGTACGTTTTGGTTTTTGGTTTTTAGGGGGCATTGTTTCGTTTGGTGGATATATCCCAGGGGTTGTAGCATGACATGTAAAGGATTTGGAGAAGCCAGACGATTTACGTTCACATCGAGGTTAACTCGTTTTATGGTTTTTGTCGGACGATCCTGTCGTGACTTTTGTAGTTGAGATGTTACAACACTCGCTCATAAGGCGACCTCCAATACCGGCGGCATGTGAGGTCTATTTTTAAAACACTCAACTCTTCCCTTTCCTCGTTTCATACCTAGACATATTGTCACAGTTTCATCAGTGAGCCTGTCCTGTTGTGTAAGTCCCATGCCGATCGCTTCCTCCCCAACGGTGTTGCGGGGCTACCAAAGGTACAAGCTAGCTACCTTTGGATTCCACGGTACCCCCCCAGAGCCCCCCCCCCCCCCCCCCCCCCCCCCCCCCCCCCCCCCCCCCCACCATCTTCCCCCCCTCTTTCCGTCCCCATCTTTTCCGGGCCCGTCTTCCGAAAGCCACATGCGAGAACCCACCCGGGGATGGATGCGCCGCTTATGGGAAAGGGGAATGGCCGTGAAACGGATGAACCAAAGACCCGACTTGTGTAGTTCGGGTTTCCTTGTTCTTTGTGAATGAGTGATTTTCTTTTTTTTAATTCGTTTGGTAACTTGCACAGTAGATACACACACAGGCATGGACTTGTGCCCTATGATCTGCAGTGAGGAGATTGGAGGGGCCTAACCAACTAACAACAGCTGGAGGCCGGGTGTGTCGTGCCGGGAGATGGGGACAGCTTGGGTAACAGGTCTCCATGTTGGGGATTTGGCATTATAGAAAAGGGAAAGTCTTGTGAGGTCTGGCACTAACTAGTGTTTTTGGAGGCCTGTGGTGCGTCGGTGGGTAGATACGAGAAAGTGAGGTTTGGGATTCCCAGTGCAGATTACATACACATCGCAGCTGGAGTAGATGGAGGAGTGGTGAGTTTGTAAAAGCAGTGCATGGACTGGTGAAACAAAGGAGTGTTTTGGGAAAAGACAAGTTGAGTGAGGCACTGGACACTGTCTGGACAAGGTGTCCCATGGATAGGAATGGCGGAGAAGCGTTCAACTTGATACAAGGCGGATAGTTCTGAGCTTCGGCTTGCCAGGCACTGAATAGACGCGAGGTTGCCTGTCTCTGGGCGCCATGCCTCTCTCTACCTCACATGTAGGCAAGCGCGAGATGTGTGTGAGGTCAATCTCGGTTTGTGGGTTGGATTGAGCCCACCAGCTGCTGATCCTGTTTGCACACACAACACGTAGTCCTGGTCCTAGCTGGCTTAAGCCGCGCCTTTACATAGACGACAAGGTACCTTACGCTAGCCAGGCAGGTTTTATTCGTGGTCTTTGGGAGGGTCACTTGGCCTGGCTGTTAAGCGGACGTTGAGAGGGTGGTACACGGGTCGGTGGCTTGTGGTTTCAAAGTAAGATGCGGGAGGCTTCGTTCCACTTTGTCGCGATCCGACACGGCACGGAAAGCCATCCCCGGAGATGACGGTCAAGTGAAAGCGGGATGCTGCAATGCGAGATGTCGCGCAGGCCGAGGTCATGTTGGCTGTCGTGTATTCAACAGCGCCTTGCTTGGAAGTGGTGGTCGTTCGGAACATGGTGGGCCCATGTGCTTGTACTTGAGTCTTTGCTGTTGATCATGCGGAGCAACCAGCTATGATAGTCAAGGAAGAGATGACTTGGAGATGCTGCGGCAGCGAATCCCGAGATCTCATCGTCATTGATCCCTTCGCAGGAAAGTCAAGGCAGAAAAAGGACCAGGACTCGTGCAGCTGGATCGGACCTAGTTTATCCAGCTTGACTGGCCCGTCGCAAACCCCGGGGCCGGACCGTGACCCGCACCACCATCCGGATTATCAACGGCCAGGGATGGTCTCGAGACGGCCCGCGTGAACCCCGTCACACATCAGGCGGCTTCGGGAAGATCGGCCCACCGTCGGGTTCGTTTGCGTCTTGACAGACGGCAGCGCTGAGCGGAGCGGGACGGACGACGCTGGTCGGCTCTCAGTACATATGCTTGCGTGTAGAAACTGAAGTGCTGTTGCTGAGTTAGAGTGATAGCCACGGCCCGGTAAGCTTTTTTCTGTCTTCGGTTTGTTCACGAGGTCGACCGTGGGCTGCGGCGTGTGTGTGTGGCGTCCGATGCGGGGCCGACCCGGCAAGGCCCGCTGCCGATTTGCGGGGAAGCAGAGGGACGTGGTGGGCCGTCTCATTGTTGCTGCTGTTGCTTGGGCTTGTTGGGCAAAGTAAACCTGGAACAAACTTGAAACTCATCAAAGTTCCATCGGCAGATGTTGTCCCTGGAAAAGTATCGTATATGAGGGTCACTAGACCACATTCCGTGAGTACAAGGATGCGCTTTGGTTAGGTAAGAATTCGATTTCCATGCCGTTGTTTACGAGGGGCTGTGGCCCAGCGTCACGTGACAGGTCACACAAAATGGATTCCCCGCCATCGCAATTCTCGGGCTTTCAATTGGATCTGCCCTTCGTCAGCTGCCAGAGCGTTGAAGAGGTTGGCATGTCCGTAGTGGTGTCCATCAACGGATCAAGGACAGCGCGGATTGGGAACCTCAAGAGAGGACGGGAGTCCCGGCCCTTTTGTTATTGCACCATTGGAAGCAGGCCCTGCCTGACTGGCTTCATCACGAGGGCCTCCTAACGCTGACAGCCTGTGGAGCTAGAGGAGCCAAAACACGACTAGCCCACAGCCCAAAGCCGTCAATCTCGTCCCAATCCATCCCCATCCCCCCCGCCCACTGCATCGCCGCCCCTCATCCGATCCTCCCGTCGTCACTTAACCCATCCACTGCCCCTTCTGCTCGGGCTGCTTTTCACCTCGAACGGTGCCCAAAGAAACCGGCTGCTTTTTGACGCGCAGCCCCGGGCCTCGTTGGGCTTTTATCAGGCGCCCACGGTATCCTTGCCAGTGGGCTGGGGGCAGGTCAGGCAGGTGAGGTGACCTGGTCGTTGAGCTGGCAATGCACAAGCAGCATCCGCGAGCCCAATCGCAGCCAGGGTCGTGGTAGACCCGCCCTTGCCCAGCCAACCACGCACAACCAGCTGGACACTCTCAATTCGGAACTCGCAAACCTGCTCCTCCTTCCCGCGGCTGTCCTCGGTTGCCAGACCGACACCACCGCCATCTTTGGTGCGCAGTCGAGTACCACGCGAATGCTGCTGCCACCCCGGGGCCGAACACGGGACGAATGGCCGACCTCGACCAGCAGCAGGGCGGGCCCAGTACCTCGCGACGAAGGAAGCAACCCGGCAGATCGAAGCCTCAGCCCGCAAATGATTGGCCACGGGCCGGCGAACCACGCTCCCGCGCCTTGCCTCGTCCGAGACGCCATGGAGATATAGACATGGACATAGTCGAGTCGCTGTCCGACAACGATGACGACGACGGCGACGACAGCAACTACGAGACCAAGCCGTCCCCGATGAAGCAAAAGCAGCGTCGCAGACGCCGCCCGCAACCTCGGGGCGCCGCGACATCTGATACGGCCTCCGACACGACCCCTCCCATCGTCAAGGCCAGTCACCGGTCACCAAAAGGTCGCTCCAAGCCCACGCGGGTGCCCAACGCTTCTGTGCCCGTGGTAATTGCGGACCCTGTCGCTCGGCGCCCAACCTGTATCATCGAGGAGGAAGATGATGAGGAGGAGGAGGAGGAGGAGGAGGAGGAAGAAGACGAGGACGTGGCGCCCTCAGGCCCATCGCGGCCCGTGAGTCGCCAGACCATAGCCCGCCGCGAAAGCAGCCCCCGGTCCGCCCAACGCTACCGGTCGACGCCTGAATCCCGCCGCTCCCCGAGAACATCCCCATCCGATTCCGAAGACGACACAGACGCTACCTCCGACTCCGAAGAGGAGCAGGTCATCCAGCCTCGCGGCAAGAATCTCCCCCCGGCCCCGATGGCCCCAACTGTTCCGTCTGCCCCCCCAGCCAACGCCGTCCCCACCTCGCTCCAGGAACGGCTAAGCCGACGTCCCGAGATGGTATACGAGGAGGAGGAAGGCGACGCCATCTCGAGGTACGCCCCGTCGGTAGCCCGCCATCGGTCCTTGTCGCGTCCGCCCTCCAGTAGGCAAGATCAGTACCGACGCCCCAGGGACATCACCGTACTATCCGGTCCCCCAAGCCTCGACGAGACTCGGCGGCGGTCTCGGTCCAGATCCAAAAGGTAGGTGGGCAGCACTCGCTCTCGTCCCACTACGATGGTGCCTTTCTAGATGGATGGGTATGCTGATACGCACCTGTAGTGCCAGACCCTCCAGGAGGCACTATGACTCCGACGTCTATGTTCCTTCGAGGCCTGCTTCGTCTTTCCAGAGACCCCATGCCTCATCATCCTACAGTATAAGCTCCTCCGCAAGGCGTTCAACCCTCTTTGGTGATGTTGCTGCGCTCCCGGCCCGCCCGTCGCGCTTGGAGAAACCAACCGAGCGGTCAGTCTCCGTCTCCGTCAGCCGAGAGCACCCCGTTGCCGTTTCTGACTGTGGCTGTAGTACTACCGTTTGTGCGCTCTGCCGGGATAAGAACACCCTGGTCAGCAAGACAGTCAAGCTCAAATGCTGTCACCGCATGTGTCATTCGTGTCTGCGCAGGGTCTTTGAGCTGTCTCTCACTGACCCCCAGGGACACATGCCCCCACGATGTTGCACCTCGGATAATATCCCCCCCAAGTATGTCGACATGCTGTTCGATTCCAACTTCAAGAGGGAATGGGTCCAGAGATACAGGGAGCACACCAGCAAAAGTCGCATTACGTGTCCATCCCGTCAATGCGGCGGCTCCGTCAAGCCAGACGAGTTGCGCCGCGAAGCCGGCCGCTGGCAAGGCAGATGCAACCGTTGCAGAATCAAGATCTGCGGATCCTGCAATGGGCGGTGGCACCACCAGACCGACTGTCCACTCGACGACGGCGCCGCCCGCTTGCTCGAGCAGGCGAAACGGGATTCCTGGCAACGCTGCTACCACTGCAAGACCCCGGTGGAGAGGAAAGACGGTGTCAAGCATGCAATGTGGTCAGAGCTGCCCTCCGCCTCCTGCCCCTACCTCACGCTGGGTCAATGTGCTGTCCCGCTTTACTGACTCCCTCCTCCTCTGTAGTCATTGCGGCGCCGAGCTCTGCCTGGTATGCGGAGGCAAGTGGAAGATGTGTGACTGCTCGTGGTCCAAGTACGATGCCGAGGCTGGTGTCATCAGTTCGCGGCCGAATCCCTTCGCCTCTCGCCCCGCCTCGCCGCGTGAGCTCCAGTCGGATTTCATGCCTCCTACCACCGCTCGACCGCGGCCGTCAAGTTACGAGGATGAGGTGTACCTGCGTCGGTTACATGGACACCGAGACGAGCACCTCGCGAGAAAGATGCAGTCGTTCGACGCGTTGGCTGATTTCGATCGACTGAGGGACGAATACGATTCAGATGATGCTATTGACCCTCGTGATCGCCGGCGCCGTGTGGGAACTCGGGATTACGGCGCACCATTCGAGGATGACGAGTATCATCGCCGCGCTGCGACCGTCGTTGCCCCATCGCCGCCACAAATACATGTGCCCGCCGCACCGCCGCCGCCAAGATCAGCATTCGAGCCGCCTTCACGTCCAGCTTTTGATCGGGCCGCATCCTCCTTTGAATACGGCACTCCCGCTCACCGGAGCCGGGGGATGCGGTATGCCTCTCCGGACAGATTTGACGGTTACATGGTGGAAAGCTACCCGCCAGAAAGACGCACGCCTCGCTCCCCCGACCACTGGCACTCCTACCCACAGGAGCGGCGTCCTCGTTCGCGCGACAGGCGGCATACATTTCCTTCCGAATCACGGCCCACGTCGCCTGAAACGTGGCAATTGCCTACACGTTACCCGTCTCCCGAGCCACCCATGCCAGCTGCAGAAGAAAGAGGGCGCGCTGCCTCGCCCGAGCGGCGTCGGCCCCCTTCGCCCGAAAGACGTCGCACCACCTCTCTTGAGAGGCGCCTCGCCGGCAGGTTCAAAGAGAGCAGGCCAAATCCGGCAGCTGGGTCCGTTCACATGGGGCCAGTCGGCCAGATCAGCGCAATCGGCGCAATCGGCGCAATCGGCACCCTCGGCCCAGTCGGACCCCTAAGTCCCGCCCGCATCCCGCACCCACCCTCGCGAGCCGCTACCCACATCGGCACGGGTATGCCCATGGCGCCTGCGCCGCCGCCCACCATCCACGGGGCACCTCCCGTCGTTCCCCCTCTCCGACGCCACCACACCATGGGCGAAGAGGTCTACGCCCCGGGCGGCATGCCTTCGCCAGCAGACTGGTTCGGCCCGCCCCTGCCTCATGGCCATCCCCACACCCACCCCCATGCCCGGCCCCCTCCTCTTGCGCCTCACCCTCATGTCCCTCCCCCCGGCCTGGGCATGATGCCTCACCACGGCCCTCTTCCTCCCATGCCTGGCATGCACGACATGATGATGGACATGAACGGCGGCGGCGGCGGCTCGCCGCGCGGGCCCCAGGTGAAGAGGCGGCCGCCGCAGGCGCATCGCGAGCATAACCGGTATGAGGTGCCGCGGTCGTCGGTCCTGGCGGGGCTGGGCGGCATGGGCAGGGGCATGCATCGGGTTTCGGAGTGGGTGCATTATGTCGAGCCGGGCATGCCGGATGGGGGGGATGCGGCGGCGACGGTTGTGCAGTAGTAGGTACTGGTAGGTCGTGGGCCTGGCTGGGTTCTTGTTCTGGTTTGTTATCTCTTTTTTTTGTGTGTTCTTTTGTGTTTTTCTGGCTGGTTTGGTTTGCCGTTTTCCCTGGAAACTCACTTGTGTTTTTTTTTGGGTTTTTTTTTTGGTTCACTTGGATGGGTATGAGTCAAGCGGAGCGGGGGGTTGGTGGTGGTATAGTGATGATGACGCTTATGATTGAATGCGATGATATGGTTGGAATGTGGGCATTCTGTGCGTGCATGTGGGCTTGGTATATGAGTGTCTCCTCGGGCGGAGGGAGGTCCGAGATGGACACGGAAAGGGGTTGTTCAGATGGGGGGTACGTGAGGGGCGCGGGGAATTGTTGAGTTGACTCTGGCCCAGGCAGAGAGGCCCAACCTCTTTGCTGTATCTACTAGCTGCCTGTCATTGCACCTAATGTCTGTCTGGTCGCTGATTGCTGATTTTCTCTCTGCTTGATCACCTTCTCGCTCCTCTTGTGTTTTGTAGGCGGATGGACGGTGGGACGGGCTGCGCCATGTTATGACTTTGAGCTGGAGTTGCACGGGGTTCAACATTATAAGGTGGCTCAGGGTAGGTAGGTTACTGCTTTGATCTTGTCATTGGATGGTGCAGTCGTCCACGAAATCCGAGCCCGTAGAATCGCCGCAGGATCTATGAAGATGAGGTTTCACACAGACATCAGGAGTGTGAAGCAATATTCCAACAATACGTATGGAACTGTTGAGGGTAAACTGGAACAGGACACGGCCTCTGCTTTATGGCACATTAACCCTGAGTAATCTACCTCTTCGCCTTCTTGGTCGGCCTCGCATTCTTCTCCATCTTCTTCTCCTTGAGCTGCCGCGCCTTGCGGATGTCGGTCGCGCTCTTGAGCTCCCTCCGGCTGCCCTCGCCGTCCTTGTACTTGCCGACGCGCTTCTCCTTGGCCTCGGCCACGCGCTTCTTGCGCTCGCGGTAGTCGTCGCGGAACTTGTCGGCATCCTTGGGCGCCCTTTCCAGCTTGTGCTTGTACCGGACGCCGCCCGGCGCGCTGAAGTTGCGCACGAGATTGGACTTTTCGGCCTCGCCCACCCCGGGCAGCCGGCCGAGCCGGTTGGCGCGGCGCCACTTGTCGAAGCGGCCGCTCTGGAACGACGCGGCGATCTTGACGCCGCTCTCGCCGCGTATCATCTTGGCGCCACGCGAGCCGTCGTCGTCGTTGGCGCGCGAGACGTACTTGCTGTGGCGCTTGTCCCAGCGCATCTTGGAGCGAGTCGGCAGACCAAAGGCCTTGGCTCCGTCGTCGTTGTTCAGGTCCATGACGGCGTCGCGGGCTGCCTCGACAAAGTGCGCCGAGGTGCCGCCCGTGTGGATGCCGTAGGCGCGTTCCTCGGCTACGCTGGTTGTACGGGGAGTGTAGGACATGAAGATTTCAGGGTCCTCGAAAGAGCTCTGGCCCTTCTTGGACTTGCTGCTGTTGGATATCTCGACTTCGAGCTCCGAGTCCGATTCCTCGTCCTCCCCTGCGCCCTCTCCAGCTTCGCCAGCTTCACCAGCTTGTTCTTCCCCAAAGTCCTCAAAGCTGTTTTCTCCGTCTTCTTGAGTTGGCGAGTCGGCATCGACATCCGCCATCTCGGTATCCTTCTCCTTATTGGCGTTCCTCCGAGGGCCAACCCTTGCCCTGAAACTGCGCATCACCTCGGCAGCCTTGTTCTTTGCAGATTTGCCCTGAGGCCCGATCTCGAAAACGGTTTCTTGCGGCTTGAAACCGCTGATCTTGGAGAGCAGGCTATCCCGAGCCTCTGCGGCGTTTGCAGCAGACTCCCCAAACAGCGCATGTAGTTGTGTCCAGCCTTTGGATGCGATGATCTCACGGGCACGCTTGGCGCTCTGACTGGATGCCGAATTCCTGGTCTTCATGTACAGCTTTTCGGCCTTGACGGTGACTCCCTTGAGGGCACTGATATCGCTGTGTTCACTGAGCACCTTGTTTACCCACTCCGTGTTGTTCTCGAGATCCGCTCTCATTAGGGATCCGACCACCACATCTCTGGCAAAAGATGGTTCTTTCACCTCCTGACCAAGGACTAGCCTCCGGCCCAGAAAGAGGTGGAGATCCAAGAGGTAGGGGAGGTCTGATTCTTTAACGAGAGCATATGCCCAACCGCGCTGGCCAGCACGCGCGGTTCGGCCAACGCGGTGAACAAAGATCTTGGGCTGGGAGGGAAAGTCATAGTTGATGACGTTGGCGAGAACTGGGATATCGATACCGCGAGCAGCGACATCGGTGACGACGAGAATATTGGACCTTCCCCTTCGGAAGTTGTCGACCTGGATTTTCCGGGCTGTCTGGTCGAGCGAGCCGTAGACATACGAGACGGAGAAGCCTGCATAGCGCAACAAGTTTGCGATGTACTCGACGTGATGCTTGGTGGCCGTGAAGATGATAGTTGAATGTTCAGTTGGCTTCTCCTTCCGACTTGGTCTGTCGGAGCCGCGCTTTCGCTTCCTTGATTGCTCTTCATCGTCCTGCTCGACGCCTGCTGGCGGTCCCAAGGGCATCTTGATGATATCGTGAAGGATGTGGAGAAGGGCACCCTCCTTCTCCGCGCCCTTGACTGAGAAGAAGGCACTCTCGAGGTCAGGAGACACCTTGGTCTCGGCATCCAACCTCACAAGACTGGGCTCCTGCAGACCAGCTCTGGCGAACTCGACCAAAGAGGAGGGCAGGGTTGCCGAGAAGAGGAGCGTCTGCCTCGATGGCGGCAGGGCGTGCAGAATCTCGGTAAGCTGGGCGGCGAAGCCCATTTCAAACAGGCGATCCGCCTCGTCAAAGACGACATATCGGACGGACGAGAGGTCTAGGGACATCTCAACCTTTAGATGCAGGAAGCGACCGGGCGTAGCGATGACGATATCGGGGTTGGCGGCCATCAGTCCGAACTGCTCCTCCAGGCTGTCGCCACCGACTAGCAGGACCGTCTTGATATCTGTCCCTTTGCCGAGCTCCTTCACAACCTTCAATGTCTGCAGCGCCAACTCGCGCGAGGGCGACATGATGAGGGCCCTGGCACCGACCCGTGGGCTGTGTGCCTTCAGGCGCTCAATCATGGGGATGACGAAGGCGGCCGTCTTGCCGGAACCTGTGCGGGCCATGCCCACGACATCGCGTTTCTCGAGGATCAGGGGAATCGCCTTGCGCTGGATGGGCGTCGGGACCGAGAAGCCTTTCCGAGTGATGGCTCTTAGGAGGTTTGCATTGAGACCTATGAGCGGCGTGTCAGTTTTCCCACCTTTGTCAACCGCAACACAGCGGGGCCACAAACCCATGGCTTGGAAGCCGCCGCTCTTCTTGACCGATTTGCCATGTACGTTCGTGATTTTCCGGTTCGACCTCCGCTGGTGCATGGCAATGAAAGCCTCGTCGCCGTCGGCATCGTCGGAATCGCCATCGCCGGCATTCTTCAGGAGACCTCCAAAGTCAAGATCGGTGGTGTTCTTGAAACAATCTCGCAAGTCTCTCACGGGCGTCTTATTGACCTCGCCATCGCTGTCGCTGCCGGATTCGTTGGCGAACAAGGACCCGGCGATGTCGATCTCGTTCTCTGAAAAAGCCGGCGAGGCTGCGCGTCGTCCCGGCATGTTCGTTTGTGCTGCAGGGGAGCAGCTTCAAGTCGCCAACGAGACTCCCGGATGGTTGTCAACGAGCGGACACAGAGGGTATCACAGGGACCTGTATCCTGGCCTGCTAGGAAAGCTGCGATGCAAGCGGAGGCCACAATTTTCAGGACTTCCCAAGTTTTTAGCGGGGCAACGTTCGTTATCTTTATCTCCGAGCGCTTATCTCTTAACTATCGATCATCAGCCGCCATCTTGCCGGCCCATGCGACCTCCCGTGGTACAACACAACACTCATCCACGAGAGGTATACGCAGCAGAGATTTGAGCGAGCCGTCACGCTCGGGCCGATACTGCCATCATAACAACAATTCGAGATGGCCACAAAAGAGACAAATGACGAGGCCCCAGCCGACAATCGAGATGCGCTCGAGGTGCTGGAGTCCGAGGCCAAAGAATGGGAGAAGGTGCGCACATGGCTTGTCTTGGGTTCCCGTCCATACCGTTGCTGACAACACCACCAGGATGCCGAGATTGACCGCATATTGAAAGCCTTCAGGCTGGACGCGTATGTCGCTCCCTCACACTCGAAAACCGACACTTTCCCCCTGCTCAAGTCGACACTAACACCTCCCCCTCCCCCCCTCCCAGGTACGCCGTCCTCGGGCTCAAACCAGGCGTGCCCGAATCGGACATCAAAGCCGCCTACCGCAAAAAGTCGCTCCTCATCCATCCCGACAAGACCAAGAACCCGCTCGCGCCCGAGGCCTTCGACCGGCTCAAAAAGGCCCAGACGGAGCTGATGGACGAGAAGCACCGCAACCACCTCGACGAGGCCATCGCCGACGCGCGCATGCTGCTGATGCGCGAGAACAAATGGACGGTCGACAGCTCCGAGCTCAGGACGGCCGAGTTTGAGCGCAAGTGGGCCGACAAGACAAAGTTTGTGCTCATCGAGAACGAGCAGCGGCGGCGGCGGCAGCTCAAGGCCCAGATGCAGGAGGAGGGCCGCGAGCAGCGGCGCCAGGACGAGGAGGTTGAGCAGCGGCGCAAGAAGCGGCAGCACGAGGAGGACTGGGAGGCCACCCGGGACCAGAGGATCAGTAGCTGGCGGCAGTTTCAAAAGGGCAAGACGGGCGGGGACGAGGGTCCCGAGAAGAAGAAAAAGAAGAAGCTCAAGCCGATTGGCTGAGAACCGCCGGTTTGCTTCTTCAGTCTAGGTTGGACTGGACCCTATCAGCGATGCTACAGGAGCTGCAGCATTTTTCTGCGGGGGGGACACTACCTTACTGTGAGTTGTCTTTTAGAGGATATGCGCTTCGTTAACCCTGACCATGTGGAAGGACTTGTCGGTATCAGCCTACAATAGGATGTTTCCGTACCAGGGGCAAATGGTGGAAATGTGTTGCTCGACATATGGTCCGTGATTCAGCTTCGCAGGCGGTGTCGTGATTATTGACTCTTACTCTCTTCTAGCCAGCAGATTGCCAGGTCCGGCGGCGGCCGGGACACTCCTACTTGCAGGGACGACGACGACTGTGTCGTCTGAAGCCAAGCAAGCCCTAGCCTCAATCTCAACAGAACAGCCGCCTTATTTCGGGGCGTGCTTTTTCTTGTACTGCACAAACCGCCCCAGATTCAAGAACGCCTCATCCGCCCGCGTCCTCAGCTCTGCCTGCGTCCTCTTATCAATGCCCTTAGCCAGCGCCTTCATCTTTGGCACAAACTCCTCGATATGCTTTAGGAAGCCGTCCTTCCAAAACACTTGCTTGTCGCACGGCGCCTCCTCGTCGCCGTACACGTCAAAGAGCTGGTCCAGCGCCTCGATGATGTCGGCCGGCGGCGTCGTTTGCTGACCCATTAGTGTCACCAGGAAGACCCCCACCTCCCGGTTCACCTCGAGCGGGGCCGGATCGCGGGCTAGTGAGCCCAGCACGCCGATGCATTTGACCCCGAGACCCTGGAACGGGTCTTGCTCTTCGCCCTCGCTGGGATTCGGCTCGGGTTGCTGGCTCTGATTCCTGGAGGCCTGATAGAGCGAGATGAATTTCCGGTGCGGACTGCCATCTGCAGGCGTCTCACCGGCGAGGACGCGGGCGATGGCCCAGGCCAGGCTGGCCACTTGTGTGGCTAGCTTGAGGTCTGCGCTGTCGGCCTCGAGAACGGGCGCTATTGTCTTACGCCAGATCTTCTTCGCTGTGGGGTACCATGCACCAAACACGTTGGCGTTCTCGCCGTTGGCAAAATCGAGACAGGATATGGTCCAAGCGATGTTGTTGAGCGCCGAGAGTGAGTGGGACTGGATGGCGAGGGCTTCTTCACTGTCCACGGGGATGTTGGACAGTCGGATGAGCTGTGGAACGGCCCTCTGAATGAGCTCCCGGAGGGTGGGTAGGTCGTTGATGTCGCCGGCTCCTGAGCCCTCTCCGCCCGTGACGAGGTCCATGTCGGCTTCGATCTCCGAGTTGACTGAGTCGTCCTCGCCTCCGTCGCCGTCGTCCTCGCCCTCTTCACCTTCCTCGTCCTCTTCAGGTCCGGCATCCGAACCTTGATCGACTTCCATTGCGTCAGCGTCAGCGTCCGCGTCCGCGTCATCAATACCGTCCCACTCCTCGTCAGTCTGGGCAGGGCCAAAAGGTGCGCGGTTGCCCTTAACGAGCGTTTCTTGAAAGTCGGTCCCGATAGATGCCAATATCTCTAAAGCGACTTGGGTAATCTCGGAATGGCTCGAACTGCCGTTGGTGGTTGCGGTGCTCGGGGTGACTTGTTCCAGAGCCCGAGCCAAACTGGGGATCAGGACCGCATCACACGTTCCGTCCTTGCCGGGGCTGTGGTCCAGCCATTGTAATGACGAGAAGACGTTGTGCAGAACACCGCAGGACAGCACCGCTCTCGGGCCGGCTCCCGTTGCGAGTTTTAGCAGGACGTCGTAGCAACGCGTCTCCTGGTCATTGATTATCGCCTGTCCAAGCTGCAGACTATCTTCGGACAAGGCCATGAGGCAGGACATGGCTTCCTCAAAGATTCCCTGAGGCGCAATGTCTGTGGAGGCCAGACGGAAGAGGAGGCGCAGGATGGTCTGGTTTCCAACAATGGCTTCCAGGATCTCTTCGCGAGCTAATGCCAGGAGACTTAGCAGCGTGAGCAAAGAGCTGGTGATGTCCCACACTAGGCGTTGTTGCGCCTTCAGCAACTTTGCAAAGGGGGGCTCAGTGGCAGTCAGTGTTTCGAGGATCTGATACACAGTTAGCGATTACCGACCGAGATGTCACCCCTAAAGGAGGGCCACGGGGCTTGGCGTACCGCCTTGACAGCATGCTCAATCGCGGTCAAGATGTCGAGCCTGTACAAGTGGACACAGAAATCGGCCTCTTCTTCCTGGGCCAGGACCTTGAGGATCTCCCAGCCCGCCGTCCGGCTGTCGATGCTGTTATCTGTAAGGGTCTCGGTGAGGACAATGTGGACGACCTGTTCCCTCAGGAGCAGTTTCCTGCACCTTGCATCCTGAACGATGTTGGCGATGGCGCCAGCAGCTGCGGTCCTGGACTTTGCTTCGGGGCTCTGCAAGTCTCTGAGGACGGGCAAGATCTTGCTCTCGCGGAGCTTGGCGAGTTCTGGGTCTGAGGGCGGTTTCACGGGCTTCGCGATGGGATCGCTGCGGTTGCCCCGCACCCTATTTCGCCGTGATTTTCCCATGGTGTAGTGAAGTAGAGCTGCTGGGATTTCCGATTCTCAAGTCTTGTGAACAGCAGCTCAACTTTCTGCAACCTTACAAATTCATCAGAGACGGCTGCCCTGTTGACGAAAACCGATGGAAAAAAACTAATACCTGCAAAAATACTGCCCGTCCTCGGCCCCACCTCCGCGGTGAAGGGACCGAGCCGCCAAGCATTGCGGGAGTGGTTCAACGCTAGAGCTTGTTAGGAAAGATTAGCGGTAATTACCAGCAGTGCAAGGATCCCGTCTTATCGGGGTGCCAGTTGACCCTGTCTCGCCGTCGTATCAACTCCAGTCCCCCGGCACACGACCAAGCGCAACTCATGAGCCGGTTCCCATCCATTTTGCGATCGCGTCACCAGGCGCCGACAAACCGAGGACGGATGCATACAGCACGCACTGGGCCACTTCAATGACGACTGGCGATTGTTTCGACAGCTGAAGTGCCGCTGGGCGCATCGACAATTGCCCCGTCCGCCGAGAGGACCAACGAGGAGCATTCACGCCGAGGAGGGCAGATCGAGATGGGGATGATGTTTTTCAGCCACGAGGAGCTGGGCAAGAAGGACGACGACCACAAGCCGGCCAAACCTCATGCGCGATGGAGCGCTGCGACTGGTACTCCGAAGAACAGGATGCTCAAACGGCTTGCGATTGCCTTTGCGTTGGGCGTCCTGGTCTATCTGTTCATCAACAACCTACCGACCGACGTGCCTGTCCGTGATCGACGCCGCCCCGTATATCACCCTGAATCCGACCCCAGTAAGCCCCGTGCGCCCGGCCCGATGCCGAAGCTGTCGACCGGCCGGAAACCCCCAACTCCGAACCTCCCGCCCGCTCGTCCTGTTCAGCCGGATACTGCCCCACTTCACGCTGTTTACAACGGGCCCATCGTGTTTCCAGAGCTCCGATCCTCGCTCCAGGCGATATACGGTACAGACGGGGGCTCGCCTGTCAATAAGAATGTTCTATACGCAGCCGCAAGTTTAAAGAGCGCTGCGTTGCTGCTGCCAATGGCGTGCCAAATGGCGCAGGAGCTGAGGAACTATGTCCATTTTGCCTTGGTTGGCGGGAGCGACATTGACCTGCAGGAGCTCCGTGCTGTCAATGGCATTGATAGGTCTTGTCAAGTCATATTCCATGGTATGGCGCGCGCGGCTCTTATCCTTCAGGATGGCTAGAGATTTGAATTGACCCGGTCCTAGACGCTCGCCCCGACTTTGCAGGAAACTCAGCTACTGAACGTCTACGGCAGAGTATAGCCCGTGCTTTATGTATGTTTGATTGCTCAATGGCGACCCAACCCATGTTAATCATTGACCATCTTCAGACCATATCAACGTTTATATGCACCCACAAGCTGTGATTGTCGATGCTTCGGATCTGGAGGAAGACTACTTCCTGGTCGGAATCAGGAAGCAGGCTGCAGCCTCCGGCATTTCCCTTATCGAACTGCCTGAACAGGCACATTCCAAACTCGCATGGGTTACAAAACTGGACAGCTCGTCGTTAGCAGGTACCGACACCAACACAGCGCTCACATCGGTGACTGTTGCTAACGTGAAGAGCAGCTTGGGACATAATCACCATCGACATCCTGATCAACGCACAGCCTGCTGCCTCAGGAAGCCTCATCCATCTGCTCAAGTCCTTGTCGGCTGCCGACTTCTCGGCGGGATTGGTTCCCCATTTGACCATTGAACTGCCCCATGACGTGGATCATGCAACGACCGAGTTCCTAAAGACCTTCCAGTGGCCCCCCGCCCATTCCAGTCGGCCCTCTTACCCTCGGCAGCTCACCCTCAGGCACCGCATACCACAGGGTCGACTGACCGAGGAAGAGAGTTCAGTGCGGTTCATCGAGTCGTTTTGGCCAAGCAGCCCGAAATACTCACACGTGCTGGTCCTGTCGCCGCAGGCCGATGTCTCGTCCCACTTCTTCCATTGTAAGCATGGCTCCCCTGAATCGTGTGGCGTGCTGTTGCTGAAGCCTCGCTCGTTAGACCTCAAATATTCCGCGCTACACTACCTATATTCGAAAGCGGCAATCACACAGGGGTGGGATTCGAGGCTTCTTAGTATCAGCCTCGACCTGCCCTCGACCCATCTAGACGGCTCCAAGCCGTTTAGGTCCCCTTCGGGAGATGGAGCAGCCCCATTGCTCTGGCAGGCTCCCAACAGCAACGCCGCCCTCTTCACGGGGCAGAAGTGGGTTGAGCTGCACGCGCTTGTCTCCCGGATGCTCGAGTTCCAACGCACAATTACTCGGGCGCCGCTGCCTCCCTTCTTCGCCGACAAGCTCGTCAGCAAGAGATACCCTTCGTGGCTCGAACACGCCCTGAAGCTCTCGCGTGCCCGGGGCTACTGGACCCTCTACCCGGGCGAGGCGGCGGCCAGGGGTCTGGTCACCGTGCACAGCGAGCTGTACCGAGCCCCGGAAGAGTACGAGGGGGAGGCGGCGAGGGAGATGCCCGGGAGCGCCGAGCTGCCCGCCTCGGGACGGACGCTCCTCGAGAGCTTGCCGGGGGATGGCGGACTGTTGTCGTTTGACGAGATGCCGCTCTTGCTTTGGGACGGGAGGGCTACTGATCTTTCGAATCTGGATGGTGCTGCGGCGGCCTATGCGGACGAGTTCAGGCGTGCCGTGGGGGGCTGTCAGGCTCTGGCGCCTGAGGACCTCGTCGTGAAGGCGTCCATGGAGGATTTGTTTTGCGTGAGGGATGAGTGAACGAGTCGGCCTTGAATGAGTTGCACGAGGTAGACCAATTTTGTATTGTAAGGTATGTGAAGTTTCACATCACCAAGGGGGGTGGCCTCTTGGCCTTATTTGAAGTGGATTGCATTGTACAATACAAATACAACTACAGCTTGATCTACTACCCAACTCGCCCATAACAACTACACATGTTTACTCCGTGAGCTTTGGCCTGCTCCTCACTGACCTCATTCATCATCAATCTCATTCAACTTGTTAATGACCAACAGCGTCAAACACGACCCAACGATACAGAATGCTATGGCCGCCATGACCTAGTCACGTCAGCGGGGGCGCAAATGGCAGACCATGTCGACCAGAGGACTCACCGCCTGCGTCTTCCACCCGCTCTGTACAATCGCTGCTCGTCTACTGTACTTGTTGACCGTTGCTAAGGAAAGTCAGTCCCCCCATCTGAAACACCCCTGAAAGGGAGAATGGGAGGGATCGAACACGTACTCATGTAGTTGGCGATGCCCACCCCGAGGCAGCTGACTGACAGCGCCCAGAATATGGCACCCATGGGCTTGGCCATGCGTAGCTCAATGTCGGTCGCCGTTTTGCTCAAGTGGAAAGAGAGGACGATGGCCACGGCCACGATGGACATATACATGGAGAGACGGAGGTAGGAGAGGAAGGCTTGAATTGACGACTCATTTTAGTATTCTTTATTGTAATTGCGGAAAAGTATGATGAAAAAGTAGTAGGGGAGGGAGGAGGGGGCCGGCATCTCACTTCGTTCGTTCGCGCAGTGGTCGCGGCAGTCGCTCGAGTCGTTGTCGAAGAGTAACGCGCCGAGGAGGGGCGGCAGGCAAAACACATTTTGGAAGAGGCCGCGGCTAAATTGAGTGTCAGAGTGTGTTCATGACCCCTCAATCGTAGGGTGTGCTTACTCTCTCATATCGGACACCTCGACTGGATGGGTGAGCGAGGCAAGCGGGCCTGCGCAGCAAGGGTGACATGTTGGGCTGTCCTCTTCATCTTCGATAGGTGCTGATGAAGACATGTTGTGAAGTTATCGTTATACGGAAGAAGTAATCGTATATTCTAGTCGCCAATGGCTTAATTCCGGGGGTCTGGCGAATTCTTGCTGCACATCTCATATTTCCTTCTCATCAGTTCCAGGTTAGTGACTCCGTGAGGACGGTGAGATCGGTCTTGTCGGAAGACGGCATGCTTTAGAGGCCCGCTTTTTACTACCTATACAAGACCAATCCGGGAAGCCATTTCCGTGTAAGTCGAGACAAGGGGGCCTAGAGAAGAACAGCGACCGGTTCTCACTGTCCGTCGACAGATACTCAGGCTAAAAAATGGACGGACAGTTGCACGGCGTCAGATCAGTCACAGATTTTCAATGACCGGCCTGAATGAGCGTCTGTGGCCGAAATCAGACTGTTTGGTGTCCGTTCTTTCTTCCAGTCGTCTGTTATCAGCTCCTTATCCGCTGTACGCACGGGCTATCCAGTCCCTGCGGGGCGCGTGTTTGAGTGGTTGCCGGCAGGCGCGTCTCTCGGCGCGTCCTCCTTCACCCCGCTATCTGCAACAACCCAGGCAGCCTCCAGACCAAATCGTGGTAAACCCTCTCCGATATTTCTTCCAGACCCATTCACTATGAGTAAGTGGCATGGTCAAGTGAAAATCAGGTTTCGCCAATAGTCTGACTGATCCCAGCATCATACGGCGGCTACCAACAAACAAGCTACGGCGGGCAGGGCGGTAACGATGGCGGCGGATTCATGGGTGCATCTCAGCAAGGCAGCCAGGGCGGCGCGCAGAGGGTATGTCTGCCTTCACCCCGACTTCTCGTTCAGTTCCAGACTAACAGATTCTCCCAACTTACTATAGAACTACGCAGACGACACCCTCCGCCCATTGACCATCAAACAGCTGGTCGACTTCAAAGAACCCTATCCGAACTCCGATCTGGTCGTTGACGGCATGCTCACGACCCAGGTGACGCTCGTCGGCCATGTCCGCGTCGTGAACCCGGGGGCAGTCCACATCACGTACCGCATCGACGACGGCACGGGCATGATCGACGTCAAGAAGTGGATCGACGCCGACAAGGGCGAGGCGACGCCCCGCTTCGGCGTCGACACGTATGTGCGCGTATACGGCAAGCTGCAGAGCTTCAACGGCAAGCGCAGCATCGCCGCCCACTACATCAGGGCCATCGAAGATTTCAACGAGGTCAATTACCACCTGTTGGAGGCGACGTACGTGCACCTGTGCCTGACCAAGGCCGCCTCGGCGGACGGTCAGGCTCCGCAGCAGGGTGGCGGTGGGATGGATGCCGGCGGGGATGGCATGTTTGTGGATGGCGGGTATGGTGCTGGCGGCGTCGGGGCAGACATGCAGGCGAGGCTTTCGCCCTGCTCGAGGAACGGGCGGACCGTCTTCAACTTTCTCGCCAACTCGGCCACGGCCGATGGCGCCCATCTGAACCAGGTGGCCAGTGGTACAGGGCTGTCTGCGAGGGACATCATGAGCGCCACCGAGGAGTTGCTCGGCCATGCGCTGATCTACACCACGGACGACGACGAGACGTGGGCAGTTCTGGAATGTTGATTGGTTTTTGACATGAGCAAAATAAAACTTCGGCACGGAGGGAAGGGAATCCGGAAGGGGCTGCTGGGAAAGACTACATCATGAAGGATACCATGGCGCTTTGCTATTTGGCACATGTCGGTATTTTTACGTTCCGATTCATGTTGGCCAAACAGGACTCACGGAGCTGGTGATCATCTGTGTCGGCTGAAACACGCAGCGTTCTTCGATAAAAAGTCAGACTAACAGACTAGTGGGCAACCTGATGCCGTCGAGAATGGAATCCAAGGGCACTATTGACCCAGAACCAGCATGTTGGATGCGGCAACGTTAACAGGTACGGTCGGGTTCAGTTGATGAACCATTTCAAAGCAGAAAGTGGAAAAAAGGATGGCAAATACAAACTCGATCTCAAAGGACATGCCTCGAGAACACCTTCACCTCGCCCTTTCTCAACCCTTCAACCCCTTGCGACCAGCAAGCCTCTTCGCCATCGGACTCGGACCCGCATACGCGACCTTGCAGCCGGGCACGCGGGGCTCACGAACCATGATGGACAGCCGGACGGGGGCAGATCCACGCTCGAGGAAGACGTCCCGCTTGACTTCAAAGCCAAACTTTTCATAGTAGGCATTGTTGAGAAGCGAGCTCGACTCGAGGTACATGGGCCGGTTCCCGGCATCAGCCTGTTCAATGCAGGGAGCGTCTCTCATCAGCAGGGGCGGGTCCCGAAGAACGGTGTGCCAGGGGGGAAAGAAAGGGGTTACTCACCCGCGCCATCATGTCCTGCAACAGCCTCGCCCCATAGCCTCGGCCTTGCGAGTTGGGCTTGGTACCCAGGTAAACCAGGTACCATGCGTCGTCGTCCCTGTCGCCGAGGACCTCGACCTTTGTGTCGTGCAGCAGAGGCAGGATCTCCTGGAAGTAGCGCTTCTTCCCCTCGGGCGAGAGCTGGAAGTAGAGTCTCCACATACCGCTCCGGAGCTGCGTCCACCACCCGTCCAGTTGTTTGCCCGGCGGCACCCTGAGAACACATTCATATATGGTCAGTTTATCTCTCCCAGAAGGAAAGTTCCCGGTGCTACTCCTTCAAGCCGCCCAGTCATCGTCCCCATCTCCCCAAGAAATGGCGGTGGTGGTGGGTGGGTGAAAAGAAAGCCTTACCAGAGCGCCACGCTATCGCACTCGGGCCCGACGGCCGTCACCAGGCCGCTCATGGAGTGGGCCGCGACCGTGTAGGTGAGGATGTCGACGTGCAGCCGCCACTTGTCCTCCTCCTCGGCCGAGCGACGATGATCCCTGCTGGCGCCGCCTCCGTCGTCGACCAGGTACCGGGCGTAGTCGTCGGCAGCGAAGGCGTGCGCCAGCGTGAGCGCCACCTCGCGGCACTCGGACATGCCCACGACGCGCACGGCCTCGTTCCACCGGGCCGGGACCAGGGATCGCTTCTTGATGAGCGTCGTCGCCACGACTGAGACGGTGGTGGTGCTGGCGTTGGTACTCGTACTGGTACTGGTACTGCTTACGGACGACGCCATGCTGGGCAGTTACTTTTCAATGTTGACTGTCTAGATGAGGGAACGGGGGTTTGGTTAGAGACGGGATGTCCTGTCGTTCAGAGAAGCCAGATTGGGGCCGGGGGCGGGGGGCCGCGAGGGCAGAGAACACACTTTGATCGTTTTTCTGATATATTCTGGATACTGTCACCTGTATGGACTCTCGAAAGTTGGGTCCTCGAGAGGGGCATGAATCTGGACGGATGGCGCAGGCAATTGAGGGCGGTTCGAATGTCAGCAGACATCAATATGGTTCTTCTGTCGTTGATCCCCTCGACGAAGTGTATGTGGTGTTTTTGGCTGTGGTGGGGAGAGTGACCCAAGGTCGATCGACGGTAGTAGGGTGATGGATGGATTGAGGGGGATGCTTTCGTTTCTGGTCACACAGGACACGCAAACACACACAACACAGAGCCAAAGGTGATGCTGCTTGTGTGCGAGCGGGGTGATGTGGTAGCGTAGACGCCGGAGGTGGCAGGAGGCAGGAGGTGCCCGTTAGGAAGAATACCCCCTGATGGGGGATTTGCAAGCGGTCTTGACGCGACGAGCTGTTCTCAGTGGAGCGAAGAGGTGTGTTGCCGTACGGGAGAGCAAGAAACCGGAAGAGGAAGAAGCGAGGGCGGAGAGAGGGGATCACTAAGTAGGCACCGTGATGGACTAACAATTTCCAAGACAGGTTGGACAGACTGAGACAAGCGTCACAGGCTTGGGCGGCATGGAATGACATTGTGACAGGGCTCGTCCAGCCCAGAACTGCCATGAGTCCCATGATGGCACTTGCACATGCAGCCGCCAGCCCGCGCTATCATTGCCAGCTGTCGGACGACACCCGAACTTGGGTGTTATTTGATCAGGAAATCCCCCGACAGGGGTGGGTTGAGCAATTCGGGCGTCGGGGCGTCGGGGGCGGCCGTCTCGATTGGCTAGCACCGACTGCCCGCAGGGGAGGAGAAGACGAGGCGACGCGGCAGTCGTCGGTCGTCCGCCTCCGAGAGTGGGGGTACGCCGGGTCCCGGACACCAAGGAAAGCCAAACAGGGCTGAAGAGGTAACGTCAGAAGCAAGCAAGAAGCGCGTCTCGGTCGATACAGCGCTGCACAGGCCCAAGCCGGGAAGACTGACGATGCAGGGAAGACGTCGGCGGTGTAAACCCCGCTACTTTGCCCAGCAGGCAGGCCCAGCAGGCTTCAAGGGTGCCCGCTTCCAATCACAACCAACACCTCCCGGCGTGGCGGAACAGATTCATTCACCGACCGGCCCGGGCACAAGGGGCCCTGCAAAGCGGTCAGGTGACGGCGTCAATGACAAGTTAGTTGGTCGGTCCGGGACGTCCCCTAGTCCGGCGCGGTGGCGTCATGATAAAGAGACGAGAAACGTGTGAGGGGAGCGTTGGCGCCACGCCCTAGTTAATCGACTTGTTTCGTCAACAGTCCTCCAAGATGTTTCAAAAGCGCTGATGTCTGTCATGTCCCCAAGTAGATCGCCATGAAAATTGCAGAACCTCCGATCACGTTACGTACTGCCCTCCCCTGTAACCCGCAAACGAAGACGCCTTGCCCCAGGATTATGCAAGGTGCTGAAAAAGGAAGCATACGGCTCTCTGCGTGGCTTCGTATCTGCCGTCGCAAACCGGGAGCGGGTATCTTGGGCGGTAATCCAAAAGGAAAGCAACCCGTTGCCGTCTCAAACCCCGGAAGTGAGCTGAGCTGAGCAAAAAAAGAGAGGTGCTGATCTCACTCGAGGGTAGTCCGTCAAAGCATTCGGCGGATCTCCTGCTCGTTCATGTACTTGTCGAGGCCCGAGTCGAGGTGCTTCCACCAGTCAAAGAGCATGGAATTGCAGATGAGCTTGAACCAAGGGGTGAACTTCAGGGTGGGATCCTCAAAGAGCTGCTTCAGACGTTCGGGCGAGACGTATTGCGTGGCTTGCACTTCGTTCGGGTTGGGGGCGACATCGACGTTGGCCTTGATGAAGAGAATGTAGTCGACTGGGTACACGCAATTGTCAGTTACTAACCCTCGGCGTTCCCTGCACACGAGCGCGGGAGGTGCAAGGGCTGCTTACTCTCATGCTCGCCCCATTGGCCGTCGCTCGGCGCCTTATAGTGGATGCGCGTCAAGAAGTGGAAATCCTCCAGCGGCACCTGCTCCTTCTTGATACCGAGCTCGTGGTCCAGCTTGCGCTGCGCGGCATTCTTGACGCCGCGGACGGCATCCGGGAGGGTCGAACCGGTCTCGCTGGACATGTGCAGGGGGTGCGAGCAGCATGTGTTGGTCCACATGTCAGGGAATGTGATCTTCTCAGAGGCGCGCTGCTGGAGGAGAAGCTCGTTCTTGTCGTTGAAGAGGAAGACAGAGAAAGCCCTGTGGAGGAGGCCCTTGTCGATGTTGGTCATGAGGTGGCCTAGGAGCGGTGTCGCATGTCAGCGCGAGCCTCTAAACGCAGCAGACGCATCGCGGGGACGCACATAGTTTCTTGCTCGCAGTCCCGACTGGCAAGTCATTGTCGTCTGTGACAATGCAGACCTCGTCCATCAAGCGGATCTGCTCCTCATCATGGCCCTCGAGAGCTGCCCCGCTGGTGTCGATGTCTGGGAAAAGGCGGAGGATGGTGTCGGCCGTGATCGGCGCCGTTACCGTCTCGGTCGCGGTGGTAGACATGGCGAAAAGCAATGCGATATGCAACTGGAGGTCAAAAAGACACCGCGCGTGAAGTCCGTTTCACTTCTGGAAGAAAATGCACCGGCACGGAGTAGTGGAAGTCGATTTTGATTTGGGGGGGTCAGTTCCTTTATTCAGGTACTAACAATTTAGCTATCGGCCTCGTTGAGTCTGGGCGTCGCAGACGCAGGGGCTGGGGCGGACCCCTGGGCCAGGATCAGTTCGGCAACCACTGTGAACTAGACCCCCCACTTGCATGGATTTGATGAGTGCCCAAACAAACGGGCTCGAGCTCCGATTCCTCATCGATGCCACGACTACGAATACCTTCGTGGTATATGTAGATGTTCTGAACTCAACAACTTCAACGACCACCGCCAAGTGACCTAACAGTTAACAGCGGTGCCAGATATTTGGTGGGCCATGACTTTTTCCCTAGTTCATGTGTGTTGTTGCCTTCCAAGATAGCAGGATAAAATAGGATACTGATGACTAAGCAGGGACATACAACACAGAGAAGACATGCCGACAACCAAACAGACAAAACAGTTCTGTGCCGCATAGCTTCTATTGATGATCCAGTTTGAAGGATCATGTTATGTTTTTCCATGACGCCCAAGACAATGATGATCAGGTATCCAACAAACATTACAAATATGTCTAAATCAGGGTCTTATATACCACTCAATCACCTTTTCCCAGTCCACAACCCTTTCCATTACCTACGCTGCTTACCCAGTGGTGTTTCTATGCTCGGCTTCCTTGGCGGCTAGATGCCAGTCAACACGCCATGTGTACCAATATTCAGCCAGCGATACGCTGCATGTTGTTAGCACGGCATGTCCTACTCAGGTGTCAATCAAGGAGGACGCATGACTCACATCAACAAACCAAAGGTGACGCCGATCCAAAGCCCGGTAAGTTTCCAGTCGAGGCCGAATCCCAGACCAAACGAGATGGGCAAGGCTACTAGATAGTAGCAGACGAGGTTGGCGTACCCTCCGAATTCCTGATGCCCAATACCTCGCAGCAACCCATGCGACATGGCCGCCATACCGTCAAACAGCTGCATCACAGCGCACACGGGGAGCGTGGCCGCCACCAACTCGATGACTTCCCAGTCTTGCGTGAAGAGCAATGGGATGTGGTACCTGAAGGTCGCCAAGAGGGTCACGTTGAACAGTCCCACCAATACTCCGCCGACGATTGTCTGATCCCCACCTCTGTCAGTCCACGGTTAACAAGCAAGGCAGCAGACGAAGAAAACTCACCACTTTGGCAGATGTCTTGGCTGCATCAACCAGGTTGGCACCGATGAGGTTGGCCACCCGCGTTGAGCCGGCGATAGACAGCGGAAACGGGAGCTGGAAGGTCACCCCTGTTACTGTCACGAGCACGCTCTGTGCTGCCAAAAACTCGACTCCCATCCTCCCGGACGCGAGCGTCAAGATCTCAAAGGCAAACCACTCTGCAACCACCATGACCATGCCTGGCAGAGCCAGCCGGATCATGGGCCCCCAGTTCTTCAGGGCGGCCCATCGGAACCCGCCCCATGCCTCGGACCCGTCCACCTTCCAGACGTACAAGAAGAGCAGCAGGGGCAGCATGTTCTGGGTGATGGCGACGGCCAGCGGGGCCCCGTTGAACCCGAACCCCAGCTTCCACACGAATAACCAGTTGAGCAGCATGTTGGTCGGCGCAGCGACTAGCAGCACGTAGGTGGTGGCATGGAACAGGCCCTGGGCCTGGACGAACCGCTTGCCGCCCTCGAAAGCGGCATAGGCGGGAGCGCCGAGCAGGACGATACGCAGATAGCTTGCCGCGAGCGCGGCGCTGTCCTTTGCGATCATGGACGCCAGGATCGGCTCGGCATTGAGCCAGACCACGGCGACGGGGATCAGCAGCAGCAGCAGGAAATACGTCATTCGCTGCAGCTGCAGGCCGACGAGGTGCTTGTGGCCGGAGCCAAAGGCCTGGGCGCACAGCGTGTCCAAGCTCGTCGCCAGACCCTGGATGGGCGCGTAGCACGTGATGTTTGCCGTCATGGTCGCTAGCGATACGGCTCCGAGCTCGAGCGTCCCCAGCTTGCCCACGGCGAAGATGGACGCCACGTTGAGCGAGGCCTGCAGCAGGAAGGTGACGATCAGCGACCGCGAGTAGATGGCGATGGTCTTGGCCTCGCGCTGCCACGTCGTCTTGATCTGCCCCGTCGCAACGGCCGCGTTCCACTGCTCGTCGAGACTGTCCCGGCCCGCGTGCTGCCCGGCAGAGGAGCGGCGGCGGCGGTGAGACGCGAGCAAGGGGGATGTCTCGTCGGTGACGACGAGGATCCGCGGCGGCGCTTGGGCTTCCTCGTCGGCGCTGGGGAGTCGCACCTTAGTGCTGAACAGGCGTTTGTACAAGGCCGACGCCTTGCCCGGGAGACCGCCCTTGTGGACGCGCTGCTCGTGCTTCGGCGGGAGGATGTGGTTGTCCCTGAGCAGGGAGCGCTCCGCATCGCGGCTGTGCGCCCGTTCGGACCGGGTGAGGACGGGCGGCCCTTCCAGGGCGCCCGGCCCTAGCGCGGGCCGCGTGGTGCCGAACGCGATGCCGCTCGGGCGGCGGTACAGGGTCGGCCCGAAGGCACCCTCATCGTCGACCTCTTCCCCCTCCTCGACGGCATCTGAGCTGGTCCGAGTCCCCTCGTCCTCGTCGGAGCACTCTGCGAGATCGCGGGCTAGCAGCTCCTGCGCCAGCGGCGAGGATGACCGGAATGAAGACGCGAAGGCCGATTGGATGTCATTGTGATTGTGGCTGTTATTTGCTGTACTGCTTGCCGAGCTGTTCTTTGGCGGTATTGGCCAGTTCCCTGGACTGGACGCCATGTGAGCGAGGATGGATCGTGTCTATGGATAGGGTATGCCTTGTGAGACAGACCGAGTCTCAAAAGGAATGGACGGAACAGAGTGTCGGAGTTCGGATTTGTGGCGGGAGAGGGGCCAGCGGGAACGTGGGCCTGGGCAAGATACCAATCGGCCGCCGGTCTAGAATCGAACACGCCGTGTAAACGACGAGTTTTGTCAACGACCGCGCAGCATCAATAATTATGATGAGGATCACGGACTCGGCCGCGCCCTTCGAATCCTACATTAGGATCAGGATTGAGTCACGCCGATCCACGTGCCAAGAGGGGACGTCATGGTGCGTCTCTCAGTAAGTCACACCACAAGAGTATTAAAGTCATGAAATTTTCTGCCTTTTGCTCACCAGTCCGCACACCAGCGAGGTCTTGTCCGAGGGATTGACAACGTACTCCATCCGTGCACAGCACAACATCCAGACATGAGTCGCAGACGAGAAGCAAAAACGAATGGGCCATTCGGCAGCGGGTCCAATTGCAGCCAGAAGAAGCAACTTGCCGTTACGCTAGATATACGCTAGACTATATTAAGGAGTATGCGGGGCTTTCTTATCGAGTCCGCTAACCACGATGAGCCGGCGGTAAATCATTGCAGAATGATTTCCCAAGTTTCCCTTTCCGCAAAGCAGCAACGAAAGATGCGCGTGCAGCTTGCAACAAAAGGCCCAAATTCCTCGGGACCATGGATTGGATTGTTCTGACATTACAGATTGTACATTCTTCAACTGCGACGTTACTGACGCTGTCAGAGTGAAATAAGCGCCGAGCAATTGACATATAAACATCTCGGCGCAATGGCGCATCGGTTCGCTCGTGGTCCCGATGGCCGCGCCTCACAGAAGAGGCAGAAGGTCGTCCATGAAGCTCCAACATCCGAGGAAGTCCACGCGAGTAGACAGTTGCAGCAGTTGCTCTCCTTCAGCCAAGACCCAATACGCGCGCGACACGGTATGTGATGCCCTCAGGCCCCCATTGCCCCCACCCTTCAGATCCGTGTTCATCTCTCCCATATCTCCCATCCCCTCAACATCCAGCTGATACTCCCCTTACAGGCCTGCAATCATTCAAACTCTTTCTCGACCAGCTACTCGGCCCAGACGGCAACAATGGCGACCGGCCGAGGATCCTCAAGGACTATCTCCAGTCCACGACGCCCGCCGCCGACGACGAGAGCCCTGTCTACCTGCCGGATGTCATGCAGACATGGAGCTACGGCGCCCAGACCAACAACGAAAACATCATGTCCGCCGTGCCAGTCGTTCTTGCCCTTCTCCTGAAGCTGCTCTCGCAGTCCCTCGAGTCAGTTCCGTTCGGCCTCGGCATATGCCGAACCCTGCTACAGAAGCGCCAGCAGGAGCTTGTTGCTCGAAACTTGTCCGCCGACAAGGGAAAGTCATTCATTATCTCTCCGACCCTCAGGATGTTGACCGAGGCTGCCAGTTTTGACGGAGGCGCCATTGCGAAGCCACTGTTCCGGGCGAGGGCATCGATGCTGAAGTCCTTGGCACGGAACATGGGCATCGTCCACAGGGGCGATGAGGCCGAGGACACCAAGCGCCCGTCGGCCCGCTCCAACGCTATCCTCTTCCTTCTCAGCGCCCTCAAGTATCTCCATCCAGAGGCGAAGAATGAGCTGCTGTCGCAGAGGGATATTGTTGCCGCCCTCACACGGGATGTGAAGCAGGACCCGCCGTACCTCGTCAAGGAGCTTCTAGAGGGGCTGCGAGCCCATGTGCTTCTGGATGACAAGCTTCCACGCGACGCCAAGGCAAGTCTGCTGAACGCATCGACGCTCACCCGCCTCTCAGCGCTCTATCAGTACCGTTTGGACACCCCGGCGGAGGGCGAGACCTCGATTGCCGACATTGCCCACGAATTTCTTATGGCGGCATGTACGAGCCCGGGCTGTGGTTTGCTGAGACAAGACGCTGGCTTCTATCCCCGTGAATTGGATCCAAACGCGCCCATCCCGACCGCTGTGCTTGACGAGTGGGGGCTGGAAGTCATCGTTTGGATGAACAAGTTTAAAACCGAGATTCCTGTTCGAAACTACGCCTTGTCAAACTTCCTACCCAACCTACGCCCATGGTCGAGCCTCAAGCAGAGCGAGCTGGTCATCTCCATCTTCAAGGCCGCCCCTGAGCTAGTGGCCCACTACTTCCTCAACAACAAATCCTTCACATTCGAGCCGAAGCTCTCGGCAACATGGACGGGCTACGCTGCTTTCTTGTTCCACACGGTGACGCTACCTATTCCAGATCACTTCTGCCGCGGACCGGACTTTCCGGCCCTCCCTCCGCCGACCTCGATCGTTGTTGACAACATTCTGCCTCCCCCACTCAACCAAAAGGCTCTATCCCGGAGTCTGGCGAACAAGTCCAACATGATTTCGTTCTTTGCCACTCGGATACTAGTGGTTGCGCTGGAGAAGCTGGACGCTGCGCTGACGATGCATCGAGATCCATCACACGCGCACAAGACGGCCTGGGCAGAGGCCGCCCGCAGGCTGGTGGACGAATTTCGCCAGCGAAGCCCCGGCGTCACAGAAATGATCAACGCGTACCGATCGGTTCCCGAAGGCGATATCCTGCACCGCGAGGCTGCAAGTCGTCTGCTGCGCCTCTGCTACGAGGTTTTGCCGCAGCATGCCCTGCTGGCCAAGTTCGACGTCTCTCCTTTCTTGGAGACCTCCCTCACCCGCTTGTCGAGGCAGGACCTGGAAGATCCAAAAGATTTTGCCCTGAGCCTGAAGGAGCTGGAAAACCTGCTGTCCATTGCCGGGTATTCCCCCGGTATGCGGTGGTTTGCCGCGCCCGAGGGTGTGTCGCTGTCCCCGTTTACCCGACTCCTGAAGGTGTGCATTGATGCTCCCCGCGGAGTCTCACTGGGAACGATTCGGGAGGTGGTGAACTTTGTGGCTGTAGAGGAGGGCCTGGTGCCACGAGTTGACGGACACCCCGGGTTGCTTGCCCTGCTCGAAGCGTCACAAGTCCTTCGCCAATCCTATCCGGATTCCATCACGCACGTCTGGCCGTTCTTGGACAACTGCCTCTCACGCTATGCAAACTCCCCTGTCAAGTACGTCGAGAAGTTCTATGACTTGATAGACGAAGCCACTGAGCCGGCGGTTCAGGGCCTCACATCAGCAGACGTGAGCCTGGCTACAATAGCCATGCTGGAGCAGCTACCATTTGCCGCGGCGAAAGAAGGGAGCCAGCATGTCCTCAGGGCACTTGGCCGCTTTTTGCCCAGTTTTTTGGGATATTCGGCTGCCGCTGGGGAGAGCAAAGCATTGCTCGATCTTATATTGTCCAAGATGGTACCACATCTTCCCGACAGCAAGAGAAAGGTCAAGGCTGGTGTTCTGAAGGGGCTGCAGTTTCAACACAACCCCTGGCCGTCGGCGAAAGCGACCGAGACTGGAAAAGCCAAGGGTACGGGGGCTTCCCGAAAAGAAGAATTGCCCACGCCAGCCATGGATCCGGAAACCTTGGAAGACATGCTTCATGTTCCAGACGGGCTGGAAGCGGACAACTCGGCTCTGGTCAGGTGGTCGTCAAAATCTGTGGACGAGCTCGTCGACGAAGGCTATCTGAAATCTCTCGTCGCTCTCCTCGTCTCGGAGCATGCCAGCATACGAAAAGAGGCGCTCGTCAACATCCGGAAGGCAGCGGCCAAGATCAAGGAGTCAGAGTACGAAGAGAGAGACCAGGTCTGGCTGCTCCTCATGGAACTTGCCGAGACGGCGGGAGACAAGATCAACGACGGGCCGTTGGCTAGTCCGATCGCCGCGTTTGCTTGCCATGCGATCGATGTCCAGAGGGATCCTCTCTCCTGCCTTTATCCCAAGGTCAACACGTTTCTCGTGCGCGGGCCGTCCTGGAGCCCTGACAGGATACCCCTGGTGGACGACATCCTGGAGGGCGATCCGATCGTGCCGAACACGTACTACACACAAACCAGCTGGCTGCTGGGGTACCTCATAGACGGGCTACGGACCAAGCACGACCTCGAGCTATTCCACAAGAGGCGCGCGATGGGGCCGATCCTCGAGCATGTCCTCGTCTCGGCGACGAACCCGTACCTGAGGTGGCCGCTCAAACTGCAGGTGCTACGGTTGCTGTACCGAGCCACCTGCATCGAGGGAGGCAGCACGACGCTGACAACGAGGTTTGGAATCATGAGCTGGCTCGAAGCGACACAGGCCGGTTGCACCGACGCCAGCGAGGCGGCGGTCTACGAGGCATTGCGCAAGAGGGTATGGGAGACGTCGGACCAGGACAGGGTCAGGGCTTGGAGTAGAGGAGGGTTGGACGGGCTGAGCTGGTAGCGTTGATGCTGAAGCTCACTGTCAAAGACACGGCGAGAGAAGAGGGAGCATGTAGAGAGATAGACGACGATGAGCAGAACCCCGCCACTTCCCGTCCCTGGCACCCCACCTTTGTTGCCCCCAGCTGTGCCAAGAACGATGTCTTGAGGCTAGGGCCATTTTTAGGTTGATTCGGCCAGCCCGCCACAGGCCGCAAACAGACGGCACCGCCCAAAATCCCCAATGCTACGGATACCTCCCGACCCCAAACCATCAATCAAAGCTCTCGCAAACAAACCGACGAACACACATCAACGCTCCATACATCAGCACCACTACAACTGCAAATCGCACACCTTTGCATCCCAGAGACCGATCAACCCAAGGGATAGTTTTTCCTTTCCACAACTGAGCGATTTCCGTCACTTAAACCCGCCCTCTGTTGTCTTCAGCGCCGAGCGAGCGACCCCATTTCAAAGCCGCCCACCCGAGCCACTCCTGACCGCATCTCATCTCGACGCCGCCAACCCAGCGCTTGCCGGGCTTCGACCGGCTTATCGCATGCGAGTGACGTCGCGAGCTTAAGCGCATGATTGCCGCCCAACACTGCCTTTCCTCTTTCAACGATGGCTGGACGATACTCAGCAGAGTTCCTGCTCCATCTGCGCCAGTCGCCCCTATGCGTCAAGCCTCCGAATCTCCCCCCTCCCGAGGAGTGGATGGGGTATGTTCACCCTGCTGCGAACACGTGGTGGCCCCTTTACTGTGTGACTGCTTCCTGACATGACTCCTCCACAGACCACCCCCCGAGACATTCCGCAATCAGCAAAAGGCAACCAATGACCGTCCCAAAGGCGGGGAAGGGGCGCTCTTGAACCAGGAGAACAAGCGCCCGCCCCATGACCGCAATGGCTCCAGAAATGCATCCAGTATGCCTCTCTTCCTCGATCGATCGGTGCCGATATCCACCTTGCGTGTATCTGGCCGTTGATCTGCCGCACTTGGCTAACAAAAATATTACCCACACACAGACCCGGAGGACCTTATCCTCGGCCCCCCGCGGACGAGCTTCGCATCTGCATCTGCCACCTCAATACGCAACCCGCGAACTGGTGACTCGGAGAAGGGGTTCAGGGACTTGGACAGACAGGATCGTCCAGACCGCTTCAATTTCCGCAACCGCACCAGCGACTCGGAGAATGCCGGCGACAGGTTTGGCAGAGACACGAGAGACGGCCGAAGCAACGGCTTTCGGCGACGCACCGACCAGGACCAAGACAGCGAGGGCTGGAGCACGGTGAAGCCCCGCAAGAGCTTTGGCCATGAGGGCGCCGAGCGCTTCCACGGCCGCATGGGTGGCGTCGGCGCCAGCGACCGATTCGGCGGCCGGGAAGACAACCGACGAACACGGGATCGGGACGACCGAGAAGCCGGAGACCGACGCACCCGCAATCACGACAATCGCTCGCGAGACCTCGAGGGCGAGGAACCTGATACTCTGCGTAGAAATGGACTGCCGCGGGGCAAGTCGGACCCTTGGTTCAGGGACAATGCCACAAGTGCCAGCAGCGATGCTCCTCCAATGTCTCAGCGGGAGCGAATTGACAGGGCCAAGAGCTGGCGCGAACGGGATCTCGACGACAAACCCACCGACAGGTATGGCGATCGAAACGACCGAAACGACCGAAACTATGAGCGAAGGTGGGATCGCGACCGCCATGCCCGCGTTGAGAACGATCCCGAGTGGCTGGACGAACCCCTCGAGGAGAAGCCTCAGGCACATACCGAGGAGGACTTCAAAAAATTCATGGAAGCCATGAAAGCGGCCAAGGGAGATGGTGCCCCGAAACCGGAAGAGAAGCCCAGCACGGCATTCGACAAGCCGCCTGCCGAGGCACCTGTTGGGTTAGATCACAAGGTTGTCTCGGCGCCTGCCATAGAGCAGGGCCCAGACAAGTTCTTTGCCGCTTATAGCTCTGGCCTTGATGTCGGGACGCCCATTGCCGAGGCCAAGGACGCCGGCAAACCGAAGGCGGGAAAGTCCTCCCGCTTCATGGCATTCTTGGCGCCCCAGGAGGAGAGCCGAGCAAAGACGGAACCGCCAACCCCCGCGGCGGTCCAGCCTGGCGAAAAGCCTATCATGCCACAGCAGAGCGACGCCGACAAGGAGGCGTTTGCCCTTCTCATCCAAAAGCTTCAGCGGTCAGGGTTTAGCTCGGCCATGCCGCCAAGTGGACCACTGACCCAGCCAACTCCCGGCAAGTATCCCGAGCCGTCCCCTTTTCAAGAGCTGCAGCAGAAGAGCGCAGTTGCGTCCCCCGAACCATTCTTCCAGTATGGCAGCAGCGATAGGCGCGACGACCCCCGCGCGCGCAGCTCGCAACACTCGATTCACGACATGGTCTCTCCCAGGTCAGTCGGTCTGCCTGGGCCGCCAACACCGGCTGCCCCCCGACCGGAGCAGACCTTGCAGGATCTCCTCGTCCAGCGGCACCATCTGCCCAGTCAGCCGAGCAAGCGCGCCGAGCAGCAAAACCTCACTGCTGTCACCCGTAACAGGGACTTTCTGGTGGGTCTCATGCAGAGCCACCGCGACGCGCCCGAGCCGCCACGCACAGAGCAGCTGCTCCTGCGCAGGCCGCAGCCCACCAAGCAAGTGTCGCTTGCCAACGTGCCGGACCGCGACCAAGACTATCCCCGCGAGCGGAGCGCATCCCAGCGGCAGCTGCGTGGTCCGGGCGGCCCGCCAGGCTTCCTTGACGACAACCAGTTTCACCCGGGAGACGTCGACACCCGTCCGCCGCAGCCAACGCAAATCCTGCAGCGCCCACCGCCCCCCCCCGGGCTAGATCACCACCAGATGCATCCCTTCCACATGGGAGGAATTAACCCCACCGCTGCAGCCGCCGCGGCTGAGGGTCCAGGCCACATGCCCCCACCGCAGCGCCCCATGATCCCGCCTCCCGGCCTCATCAACAACGGGCCCCGCAACGTCCCCATGCCGGGCCTGTTTCAGCCCAACTTCCCGCCCCCGCACAGTCATGGCGGGCCTGGCGGGCCGCCGGGCAACTTCCCCCCCGGGCCGCCCCCGCCTCCAGACGGCATGGTCGGCCCGCCTCCGCTGCCCGGCCCGCCCCGGTCGATGCAGCCGCCTCCGGGCTTCTATGGCGGACCCCCCCCGCCGGGGTTCATGCCTCCTCCGGGAATGGGCGGTGGTGGCGGCGGTTTCCAACAGGGACCGGACGGGCCGCCGCCCAATGCGGGTAACATGCCCGGCGGCCACGGCGGCATGCCCGGGTTTGGCGGCATGCCCAACCCCTTTGAGAGGCTGGAGCGCATGGGCGGCATGGACCGCCGCGGCATGATGCCGCCTCCGGGCGCGTACAGGGGCCCTTGAACGCTTTGCTCGGGTATGAGAAAATGTAGATGTACGAGAGAGTTTCGGTGGATGGGCTCTGGTGGGTGAGGCTTTGAGTCAAGGTCCCTGTCAGCCACCATGGCTCTTTTTCTTTTTTAAGCTGAGCCTGTGGCTTGGACTGGGACTGGGACTGGGACTGCACAGATAGGTATGGATGAACTGAACTGGATTGGAATGGCGAGCATGCGTTTACTACCTTCTTAACACACCACACCCTGCCCCCAATGTATGTTTAATTACTCGCACCACCAAGGCTCGCGTGAGGTTAGGTACTATTTTTACTTGGGGCAACGGATGACGGGTTGGTAGATAGGGGGCGGGGTGTGGGTATTGGTGCGGGGGGAGGGGAGGCTGATTCTGCGCAATAACAAAACGACGAGGGAAACGGCGCATTCGCAGGCAAAACAAACGCCAGGGTCCGGAGGTAGTCTCAGATGTCGGGTAGCGGTTGTAACCAATAGCTCGTTTGGCGGTTATGATATTGTGGTGTCCGTACCGCTGTCCTGTGGCTCGGTTGAGAGAGTTGTGCTGGGATGAATGCTTGGGTGATATGGGGTGAGTCGTCGCTTGTAAAGACTCCTAGAGCGCGGCCAGGGGCTCTGTTCCCTTCCTCTGAAAAGCGATGCGGCTGGTTTGGTGATCACAAAAAAGACCTGCACTCACTGACTTAACTGCGGGTCATCAGGTGTTAGGCATAGCAGGTATCCCTATATGTCCAAATGACTGAAACACCCAGGAATCCTTCTATTCATCAGTGGAGGTACTTCAGCAAGCAGCGAAGCATTGCAACAGAGATATGACCATTTCATCTGTCCAGTCAATTTGGGACACGGAGAGATAAGACCATCAACGCCATAGGCAAGGTAGTTGAAACATCCCAGGAACGCCATGAACCCGATTCCATGCCAGCACCAACCGGCGTCAGACCATTCAACATCAAGCCCATATGGTAGCAACACGATCCGAACAACCTGAGAACTAGCACCGCTCGAACACGCGGTACAATCCCTTGAGGTTGGCAACCTCCAGTATCCCTCCCTGCATCAGCGATTTGGTGGCCACGAGCCTCGACTTGAACGCCGGAAAGAGCACGTGCTCCAGCGCTCTGCGCACATGGCTCCGACGGGACCTGATTTCATCGCTGATTCCTACATCCTCCTCCGCCGCGACGCCTTCCTCGTTACCCGGCGTGGCGGGCAGCTGCTCGGGGACGTACAATGCAGCAAGCTCCTTGAGGAAGCCCTCGAAGCAAGCCTTCTCCTCGGTCCAGTTCACGTGCGGGCCCAGCCTTAGGAGAAAGCGCGGCAACTTGACAATGGCCGGGTTGTAGCCCTTGACCAGCAGCGGGATGCTGAGCAGCTCGCCGGTGGGGGAGATCTCGAGGGAGAAGTACTCGAGCAACATCTCGCGCCGCTCAATCAACTGGGCGGCAACCAGCTCCACAATCTCTGCGACATTAAAATCGTCGTCGTCGTCGTCGTCTTCGTTTCGGGTATCTCTGCCGTTCTCGGCATCCTTTTCCTGCTGGGCAGCCAGGGCGAGCAGCTCCTTCAGATCGAGCGGGGGATTGAAGCGGATGACGCCGAAATTGCCAAAGTCGGTCAGACCCAACTGGTAAAAGTACTCAAAGCAGACGCGGCCGTAGTCGACAAGGTACAGCTTGACGCCTCCCTGGATGGCGGCGAGACGGCGGCGCTCGTCGACGACGCCGACGAAGGTGTGGCTGGCGAAGATTTCTGTCAGCTCGTGGTGGATATCGTCTCGCACCTCGGCACGCAGCTCGCGGATGCTGATCAGACGGCATGCTGTGACCTCACGGTCGACAGTCTCGTACCGGATTTCCGCGTCGCCGTTGTGGGCTGCCCCGGCTCCCGACGACGAGCCGGCGGCCGCAGCGGGAGGCAGCATGCTGGTGATCTTGCGCAGATTCGTGTCGGTCCGGACAAGGTTGTTCTCGTTGGGCCGGGCCGCCGTCTTGCGAGCCGCGCTCGTGCTTGTCTTGGAAGGGGCCGCGGCCGTCGACTTTTGCGGGTCCGATCCTGGGCCTGACCAGGTGCCGCCCGGGAGGAGGGTCTGGGTGACAAATGTCCGGCTGGCATCCACAGCAGCCAGTTTTGAGCGGATGTGCTCGCAAATGGCCTGGATGATTTCATCCTCGTTGAGGAAGTTCACTTCCCGCTTGGTCGGATGTACGTTGACATCTACGCGGCGAGGATCGATCTCGAGGCTCAAATACACGAAGGGGTGGCCATTCTTGGGGAGAAAGGCCGAGTATGTCTGCTCAATGGCCTTCCGGATGTTGGATGACTCGACACACCTGTGGTTGATGAATAACAAGACGGTGGTCTTCTTGGTACTGTAGTTGGCGTTGGTAGCCAGCCCGTTCGCCTTGAAAGCCCAGCGGTCATCTGACGTGGAAAACTCAGTAAGCTCGTTGGCGACACTGCCGCCGTAGATCTGCCGGATTCTGTCGAGACATGAGGCACTGGCTTGGACGGCAATGCTTGTCGATGATTCGCCGTGCTTCTTGCATGAGAAGGCCACGTTGGAGCAGTGGATGGCGTACCGGCCAACCATGTCGATAATCTTGTTGTACTCGTCCGAGGGGGATCGGAAGGCGCGTCGGCGGGTAGGGACGTTGTAAAACAGGTCTTCGACTGTGATCTGTGTGCCTTGGCGACCGGCAACTGGCTTTGGGTCCGGCGACTGGCCCGGCTTGGCCGGCACCAGCTTGCCGCTGTCATAGTATGCCCGCCATGCGCAGTTGGAGTCGCGGGTCTTTGTGGTTACTGTGAGATGGGCAATGTGGCTAATGCTGGCCAGGGCCTCTCCGCGGAAGCCGTAGGTGGCAATGGTTTGAAGATCCTCAAATGTCTGCAGCTTGGACGTGGTGAAGCGCTCGCACAAGATGGGCAAGTCTTCCTTCTGATGATCATGTTTCGGTGAGCGATGAACCGGCACGGATTAACGGGAGGGGGGCAGGGGCAGACACACGTCAATGCCACAACCATTATCGGTGATCTGCAGGAGCTTCAGGCCGCCGTCCTTGACCAGGACCTCGACGGATGTCGACCCTGCGTCGACAGCATTCTCCATCAACTCCTTGAGCGCGTGGACGGGTGCGACGATGATTTCCCCAGCGGCGATCTTGTTGACAACATCTTGGTCCAGCGGCTGAACCAGGGCGCATGGGGCTTAGCGATCTGGTCTACACAGTAGTGGAAGATGGATTGGGCCTGTCGTCATCGTACCTTGATCCGCCGAGGAATAGTAATGTTATCGAGGTCGTCAGCTTTCCGCTTGGCGCCGCGGGGCGGCCCATCCAGTTCCATTGCATCACTCATTCTGGTGTTGTGCTGCAGTCGCCGAAACGGAGGGGCTAAAACCGGCGAGTCTGAATCTCGAGTCCCTCAATCTGCCCCGTGCTGAAATGCGGCCGTCTTTGTGGCTCATTTCAGCTCGCCCGGGGTAGGAGCGTCCACCATAACCGATGAGATGAGCCAGGCAACCATGAGGTGGGCAGGTTCATTGTGCCTGACCTGGGAGGTTCTTTCCCGGTGAGCCTCGCCGACTTCAGCGCAGCCGATTGCTGAGGTGAGCGAGCTCTTGGCATCCAGAGGCAATCCGTACAGCCCGTTACAATACGCTGCATGCGACGGCGCAGTCGCCTTTCAATTTTCACTCGCCTACTCTCAGTCTCTCAAAACACTGCTAAGACAGGTTGCTTTTCTTGCTTCCCTAAATCGTTTTTGTTGAGACAAGTCAAGTGCTACGACAAGCAAGCCGCAGTGAACTATATTGTACAATACCTGATTGGTTTTCACGTTTTGAAAACATACCTTACAGTACAAGGTATTGTACCAAGCATGATTCCCGACGATGCGACGACCTTGGTCACCATGGGCCTTGGCATCCGGGAGTTTGCTCGCCCAGCAAAACCGACCGAGTTCAACGACGGGACGATTACCGGATCCTTTCTGTTTTCTTTCTGCCTTCTGAAACCGGCCAGACATTTACATGGCCTACGAACTCGGGCCCATTTTGGGCGTAGTTTTCAGGTCTGAATCCGAGCAGTTGCCATTGCGTCATGGCCATTCCAGACCTGCAACATGATCGTTGCGCGCTTTGCGGCGCAGTTCCGTGCACTGGGGCTGGTTATGCCAACACCCTCACCGTCAGAAGTCTGCACCGGAATCTCGAGCGAGCCACGCGGGAGCATTCGGAGCAATGTTCTGTTTAAAGCTCACGTTCAGGTTTTCAGTTCCGACGCAGGATCCAAGCCACCTCCTCCCTCCTCTGGGTTGAGCGGCTGAGCTTACGAGCGGGCGGCTATGACTTCAGGACAACAAGTCGGAATGCCTTCCCGCCAACGGCTCTCTTCCTGTATCTTCCGGCGGCAGTCAGGTGGTCGCACAACCACTACCCATGGCCGTGGGGGTTGAAGCATCGGGGTAAGGGGTGCAGCCCGCTATGGAGTATGGACGGTTGCCATCATGCAGACAACTGCGCGCCGCTCCCGCTCTTGCGTGCATCTTCCCGCCCATCCAAGCACCCTGCAGGCTCTCTGCAGCCCCGTCTTCGTCCCAGGCACACAAGGGGGCTCTCCAGCGGGGCACCCCTCTGGTTTTGGGCGAGATGGTGATTATTTGCCTTGATCCTGCAAACAAGTTGAGTGACTCTTTTCCATTTTGTGGCTCCTCTCCGTTCTGATCCGGTCCTTTAAATAGTTAAAAATGTCACCTGTATTCCGGTGTCTGTCTGCCACTTTCTACTGCATTTGCATTTGTTCATGTGCCGACGGGCGGCATCTGTGTACTGACTAGAAGACACCTTGAATACGCTCAACACCCCAGCACGACCATGGCGATTGGTGTACCGCAGAGCTTATCCGGGCTTCTCAGCCCAGACCCAACTGCGAGCGAGGGAAACTCGTCAGTCCAAGTCAATCTCGATTCGGCGAGCAATCGGTACGTGGCGTCCATGGAAGTTCATCCCTTGGATACAACATAGAACCCCGTCCCTCTAACAGTATGACGCACCATAGTGGAGGAAGCATAGGGCTGCGATCCCGTTCGCCGTCGATGCGACCTTCTCCGTCAAGAGGACAATCGCTGGCACGACAGGCAACTGCCAACTCTTTGTCGTCCCTCATTTCATCGCAGCCTTCGTCACAGCCGTCTCAGAATGAACGGGCGCCGCCTGAGGAAGTCTTGAGGGACCTCATCGACGTCACCGAATTAAGCAGGGATGCCATTCTGGGTTCCCTTCGCGGAGTAAAACGGGCCCACGATGACGAGGAGACGGCGGACGAACCCCTCGCGAAGCGGGACAAGCTCGGCGAGGAACTCGAGGGCATGTCTGCCGCACCCTTGGCCCCTGTTTCCACCTTTGTTGCGACGGCATCCTCAGCCTTCCCGACGGCGACAGCAGGGTCATACCCTCCCGCAGCTAATGGCTCTCCATTACCCGGCCACGGCGATCCGACAGCTGGCGGGGGGGCGAGGGGTCGGCTTCCCATCAGGCCTTCCGAACGACGACATCAACGTCTGAGCAACGGGACAGGCATTTCCCGAAACCCAATTGCGAGCCGCCGTGACGGCGAGTCTGGATGCTCGTCGGATGGTCCAGAAATGGGAGACGATGCGTAGCTTGATATGGACTGTCGAAAGACCTCTTTCAGGTACGCCAGGGTTGAGGCTTGGGCGCAAGGTTTTCATTCTTCATATTCTTATGTGGATGCGGGCATTCTGGTAAGAGAAAGTCTAGTTGGTGTCATGTGGGATTGCTGCTCGGACGATCAATTCGAGTCTGCTGCATATACGGGTTCATCTTCTGTCTTTCCTTCCCATCATTCCTGCAAAGGCCACACGATCTCATAATACAGAAGTCAGCGTACAGTACTCCGTATCTCACCAGGGGTTTCTTCGTGGCCGAGGGACTCGCTGCAACGTGAGACGGAGGTCAGCGCCCGATTCGTGCAACCATCCGGCATTCAGGCCAACCATACAGAAAAAATGCCGATTCAATCGTGGGGTTGCAACGGTCATCCTGACCAGCTCGTGGTGCCGATCTGTTGGGAACTGACAAATCTCCGAAGATTTGGGCATGGGACAGAATGAAACCTGGTAGGGTGCATGACGTCGAACAGTCTGGACTTTGGGAAAGTGGTTGGGTTGTTGTACGCGTGAAGAATCTTTTCAAGAGTGATGACGGGGTACGGTATCCAGCGCACCCGCCTTGAACGTGAGGTCAGAGGTTCCGAAGCTGCCCAAGCAACCCAGACTATCGTCGCTGATCTTCCCGTCCCGATGTTGCGCAAACCACCCCCTGCTTGGTGCAACAAGATCTCAAGGGACCAAGACAACCCAATCACCATCAGGGCATCCCGCGCGGCAGGAAAGGCACAAAGGAAGTCCGCGTAGGACAGGCAACTCGCCGAGGAGGGATCAAGTTTTGTCAGGGTGTTGTGTCGTGCCCGAGAGAGACCTACTCCTCCTCCCTTTGTCTTGACCAGCTTCTGTAAAGATGATGCCTCTATGGGGACGGACTGCGTCTGAGGGAGACTACCGAGGCCGCATGCTAATTGGAGAAATCCCGTCCGGCCTTCTTCCCACCTCCCTCGGTCCGTAAATAGATTGGCTTGACTTCCCATGGGCTAAGCATACCTGGGTGGTGCCGACTTGGGTCATGGCACCCGCCACGCGTCGTCTCCGGTTGGTCAAAATCCCCGAGCCACGGCAAAAGCTTAAGTCAACGTCCACCGGGTACCCATCTTACACTCCCCTCCCCTCCTTTACTCTTCAGCTTCCTTCCAGCCTTGCTCCCCCATCACTCTGTCATATGATTCAATGCCTAATACACCGCGTGCCGTCTCGAAAGCACAGCAGTCTCACAAACGGACATGGTCACGAAGTTTCGATGATGCCACCATGTCCCATTCGACATCTAGGCCGCCAGAAAAAGCGCCGGGTAGGCCACCTCGGCAGGCCGCTCGCAGCCACGGCCACTCTCTTTGATCAGTACTCCGTACCCGGAGGGAAAAAATAAATAAAAAAATTCATAACCCCAAAGTCCAGCCTCGCTCGACAGGCCTGTTCAGAGAAGAAAAGAAAAGAAAAGAAGAATCGAACATATTTTCCCGCACCGCCATAGAAAGCAACCACAGCACAACATCGAAAAACCGTCGAACAAAGGCCAAATCGAACAAAATACCTTGCCCAACAAGTAAAATACGCCTGGTATTCCGCCTCAGGCCCAGCCGTCGTTGCCCGACACGCCAGCGTATACACTCCCCGACCGACACCCTCTCCAAAGAACGCGGCTATGCCTCAAAATGGTAAAATAAAAAAGAAGGAGAAAAGAAGAAAAAATACCGGTCCGCTATTATCCCCCAATTCAAGAGGGAATATCGGCAAGTCGACCAAGAAGCGAAAAGACGCAAGAAGATACACAAAAACGGCTCCAGTCGGTACTACGGTGACCCAACGCCAAACAATGCTCCCCTCCGCCAACCACCAACACCCACCCACCCACAGAAGCACACAAAATTTTGCTCGCCAAATGCAAATCCGACTCACAAAAAAGATACGCGTCTCGAGATATACAAAGTGGTATCATCCTTGAAAAAGGGGGGGGGACAAAGCCAAAAGAAGAAAACAACACCACAAATTCAACCATCCTCACTCACACCTTTCAACGACACACGGGGTGTGTCACGGCCCGACCGACGGACTCCTTTCTGGCCTAGAAGAAGAAGGATCCCCCAGGAGGCCCCCGATGCCCATGCCCATGCGGGACCGTTCCTCTCGCGGGGGGGCGTGGTGAAACGGCGTGGACGGTTGCGGATGCGGATGCGTCCTGGGGGATTCGGGCTGTCGCGGCGGCGGCAGCGGCGGCGGCGGGCTTCGTATCCTCGGCAGCGGCGGGTGCTGCTGGTATTCGTATTCTGTCGTTTGATGCGGGGGCGGGGGCGGAGGCGGGGCCATCTCAGTGTGTGGAGCGGGATAGGTTCTCGGCGTGGCCTGGTGGTGGTGGTAGTCCGGACCACCGCTGGGCGAGAGGATGCCGTATCCCGACGACGATGGGAGGCCCGGGCTCCGGGCTGATGCTGAGAGCAGGTGCGGCGACAAGCCGCTCCCGGGCTGCTGCTGCCTGGGGTCGTAGCCAGTCTCGCTCAGCCTCAGTGGTCTCGGATCAAACGTCGCTGAGAGGGGTGTCGGCTGGGCGGGGTAAAAGGGTTGGTGGTGGCGGCTTGGGTCGAACGAAGGCCCCATGTCTCGGAAGCCTGGCGATGGCGCTGCTGGATACGGTGGCGGCCGAGACGGCCGGTTCAACAAAAGCACGACGAAGTAGACCGAGTCCCGCGACCCCAGCCCAGCACGCGCCGGGATCGAACGCGCTTGTCCGTCGTCGCCCAGGAACGTGAAGGTGTCCAGCCACCGGAGCGGGTGGCGCGATACCTCTTCCGGGCCGTACCCAAGGCTCTGCATCACCGCCTCGCTCCGTTCGTTGAGTATCGGCGGCAGGTAAGCCGGGTCTTTCCTGTGTTGCTCCTCCTGGGCCTGCTGCAGCAGTTGGTGTGCCCTCGGCCCCTCCTCGGCCGCCAGGACGTTGGCGAGACCGAGTCCCGAGACCGACGTTCGCCCGATCGCGCCGAGGAAGGAAGCGGAAGCCTTGGAAAACTCGAGATGCCCGACCGTCAAGTACGCGACTGGCTCCTCGGGAGCTCTGGGCGTCGTCGTGATGGACAGCGGCGGCGCGGGGTAGACGTTGGCGTCGGATGCCAAGCCGCGCTCCGGAAACCTCGGCGCGCTCGATTCGGCTGGCTGAGATTTCAGCACGCGGTACGACTGGGTTCGGCGGAGAGGGTCATCGTAAACCATACCCAGCGACGGCGGCGGCCCCAGGGCAAACGCCGTCGACAGCGGCCTCCTCATGGCATCCGCACCGCTGCCGAACCTCGCCCCTTCGTATTTAGGTTGGCTGTCGTCCCGCAGCCGGGGTCTCCCGCGCTTCTTGTGCTGGACGTCAACGCATGCTCCCTCCTTGTTAGTGCTGGTGCATCGCGAACAGGGGCGCTGCGCTATCGAGCCGTCAGCATGGCAGTCACCAAGATGACGAGGTTGTATCAGTCGGGACCAGGAGGGGGCGCCTGGGGACGGCCGGAAGCCGGAAGGATCGCTGGATCCAAAGCCCTCTTTGACCCTTGGCCATCTGTTGATGCTGCCATGCCGCAAGGAAAACATGGCAATAGCGAGCCGTCTGGGCAGGAAGATATCACATCCCCAAGGTCAGGGCGCGCCAGCACTGCGAAAGGCGTCCCCCTGAGCACGAGCAAGAGATGAACCTCGCTTGAGAACTATTCTCACCCGCTGCGGCAGCCTGATGATGACTCCCATGACCGAACCGAGAGCAACTCGAGATCGAGAGCCGTTGGACCATTTCATCTTGAGCACTGGCCCGAGCCAAGTCTGTTGGTAAAGGGGGCCGCAGTTGTATCTAGCGTTGCACGCTGGTGCTTGGCGCTGGAGTGTGACGTGCCAAACTGCCCCCCAGAGTTGTGGCTTGACAACCTTCGGGTTAATTTACTCCGAGAACGACAAGGAAGGACATGACCACGCGGATCGCCGAGCCCGTGTTCCTATCTTGAGCCTCGGGTTCTGATATCGGACAAAGCGGTTCTCTATTACGTACCGTCGCATCTGCCAACCGTCAGTTCTTTTCACTCTTTCAACTCGAGGAAGTAAAACCCAAGGGGGGAAGGGGGGACCAACCGCAGGTGAGCCTTTTTGCAAGGCACGCACGCAGATGCCACATGCCCTTTTGCCTTCCTCTGTGGCTTGGGCGGCGCATTATGGAGCGCCGCCGCGTCTGGTATGGGATGATGGGTCGGGGTCGGGTACGCTTGCAGAGCTGGAAGGGGTCCCTGATGGCTTGGCCCAGCCACAGCCCCAGGCCCAGGCAAGTATGCCGCCGACGGCTGGGAGACCTGGCTGAGCGGTTGCGAGTAGGGCGGCGGTCTCGGTCGATAAGAAGGGTATATTGATCGTTCTGGCGCGTCCAAAAGTAACGAGCGAGGTCCTCCTCCACCACCACCTGCACCTCCCCCTTGCGTCCTCTCCTCGCTCTGTGTTGCCGGAATGCTCGGATACACATCCTGTGTCGTCGTCGTCGTCGGCGGCTGCGGCGGCGGCTGATACGTCCCCTGGCTCCGTTCGGCAAGCCCGTGGCTGAGTTTCGGGGGTAACGGTGGAGACCCCGACATGGGCGGAGACGGATAGCTTTCCGGCCCAGCAGCAGCTCCGGACCTAGCTCTGGCCCGTGTCAGGTCGAGGCCGAAGCGTGGTGCGGAATCCAATACTCCTCGGCGCCGGCCGAAAGACGTCCAGATATCGTGGCCTCTGGGGCTGAATGCCTGCATGTGGAGGACGGGTCAGGCCGGTGGTGGAGCTGGGTGATCCCAATGTCTGGAAGACGGCGTCTTGGAGGTCGTCCTGGGCGAGCTGGTCTCCACGGGGTCCCTGCCGGGGGAGACAGACGTCCTAGCCGTGTTCCAAACACAGATCTATCCGCAGACATCACCCGACGGGCGGTGGTAGCCTTTGCGACGGTGGCTCAAGTGCTGTGAGCGGATAGGGCGGACCGGATGGTGGTGGGCGAGGAGGGGCAACCACGGTGCGTGTTAGTCTGGCCCAGGTCAGCCCCCTTTCAGTGATGTCGGCGAGCCGACCAGGGGCATGTACAACATTCAACGGCGTCGGTAAGATGGGGAAGCTCTCGGGGGCCTGCAGGCCGGTCCCGTCACCAGTCGGTTTCCCGTGACATGGGGCGTGAAGGGAGGATGTGCGGCAGGGCGGAGCGGAGCGGAGCGGAGCGGCAACCGAGCGGGTGGGTGAGACGGGTGGGTGAGACGGGTGCGAGAGAAAGGCTCTGCTCGGAGACTAACTAAGCAGGCAAAGGCAGCTTGCAGCTTGGGACAACGTTGGAGACTTGGAAAGGAGAGATTTGGTACCAGTGGCACGCCATGGTTTTTGTGCGAGTTTAAGCAACGGGTGCAATTGGGATGTGACCCAGATGGAGCAAGGATAGTCGTTCGCCAGGTCAGGGCACCCTGGCAAGTGTGGATGGGTAAACCCCCTGTTCGGCCTTCCATGTCACGGTTGCTTGGGGGGTGTGGGTGTGTGGGTGTGATGGTGTGGTGGATGGCGGGCATAACTTTAATAACGTATCGACTGTTATGGAGCCAAGCTGACCTGCGAGCCCGGTACCGGGAATCGTGCAGAAGAGCACAGACTGTGATGAATCTGGATTTCGCGCTTGGTGTCGATGGCCGTTGGACTCGGGGTGGTGTTGAGGGGAATTGGCTTCGCTTCTGGCCTGGCCCTGTCCTCACTGCCAGTCCGTTGCGGACAGCCATGGTGGAACTGGGCTGCCGGCATGGCAACATGCAGACAGGAAGCCTGGGGAAAGGCAAGTCACCCAGCTAACGTTAACTATTGGGCGCTCGCCACTACGGAGGACGCCATGCCGTTTCGTGCGCCCCATACTGAACGCCATCGAGCGGAAGACCACAGTAAAATGCGCCCGTGATAAATCGTGTCTCGCACGTCCGCTCATGTGTCTGTGTCTTTGTCTCAAGGGTCAACGGTCAGGCAGGACCAGGGCATATACTCCGTACGGATATCGCATTGCCATCGACGGCCATGAGGGAAACGCGATGACGGGTCGCCCACCGCAGCCAGCGAAACCCTTTTTGGGCTGTCAGCGTTGTCGTTCAATGCATGCCTTTCGACAAGGTACAGATGCTCTAAGAAATGGGAAGAATGTGCTTGGAACGCTGGCAAGCTAACGAAGGTAGGTTGTATCGCGTCCAGATGACGGGACCCAGTGTTGTGGTTGCTTTTGAAATCCAGGGCAAGAAATCGGTGGGGAAGATCAAGCGCGACCCTTTCATTAGCCCAATAGTTACCGTACTGTAAGTTTGTAACGTCTCAGATATCCGGACCGTGGTATACACAGGAAGGGAAGGTAGGGATGCCCGGTGAGGCTAATTTAAGCTCGCGGTGTCTGTCGTTCTTCTATTTTCTGAAGAGAGCTCGAGAAGGTCTTTTCCCAGACACTGCAGTGCAACATCTCGATGGCACAGAAGCAGCCCGCAGAGATGGAGGTGTGCGGGCCATTCCTGTATCCGTACTGATAATAAAACTGTATGTTCCAGGTTGAACGCCTTTTTCAGTTGGCCCGGGCCCAACTTGGAACGGTCTTCTCCTTCTGGAGTAGACTGTCGAGCTAAAGCCAATTTGAGAAACCCGGAGGGCAAGGTACGCTATCCGTAAACTGTGGTGCACGATGGATGGACAGTTGAACCCGCTGCATGGAAAGCGCCGCAGTTTTGTATTGACGTGCCCCACCCTGGACACCGTTCCAGTTCAGGGCACCGGTACAAAATTGTACGGCGAGGCGGGGACTCGCTCATCCCACCCCATCAAGACTTCTGTTTTGACCTCATCTCATCATTCAGGTCCTCAGAAAAACGTTGACACCACCTCACATCGACACGGCGACAATGGCAAGGTCATTTCGGTTAGGCGGCCCCCTCTTCGGCCGCCATGTCTCCGGTAAGAGGATGCCACGGTATGTACGGTAGCGGCGGTCATGCACATAGCCGTCGCATCTGGGAGGCACAACCCGCGGGTTCGGTATCCCCCGGAATTGTTACAGATATCACCTCCCCCCAAGCTTCCCGTCTTTGCATGCAGATCCCACGGCGTTGCATGATTGGCTTGACGCTCATCTCGGCCGGAGTCTTTGCCGCTTCTCATTCGACCTGGCTGTCAACCCGTTGGCCCAGCAAGCCTGAGCAATGGATGGACATCCTGATACTCCCGAAGCGCGCCATGGCCGCACGAGCCAGCGGTTCCAGCGTCCATATGCGTCTTTTTACTATCATAGCACTTCTTTACCAGCTAAAAGTTGCCTGCAGAAAGCAGTTCGATTCCCTGTCGATTTCATGCGCGCGCCGTTCTAGGTAGTCGCCGATGACCTCGAGCCAACACAATAACTAACTATCAACAGGCCCTTGTCGGCACTTGTCTCTGCCGCGGAAGTGGCTTCCGGCCGCTGGTGAGAGACCCGAAGGCTTCAGTGGCGGCAAACCGGAAGAGCGCCGGAGAAAAAGGCTGCGTGATCGGCCGGCTGGGCTGGGCTGGAGACTGATGCAGAGCGAACGCCAAATCACCGACTTTCTATTGGACCGTGTTTGCCCGCAGGCGCCTTCTTGTCGGGCTGTTTGGTCCCGTTTCCACACCCTGCTCGGCCGTTGCGTTTGTCGGCAGCGTCCGTCGCGCGTCGCGAAACAGGCACACAGCAGGAAGTAGAGCGCACGGCATGTATTCGTGCTGCGGAGGTATGGAATCAGTTCACACTTGCAGGCGTTGCCTCGGGCAGCTGCGACTTCATGTTTGGAAATGAGATGAATCTGAATACTGAGCCGCGCAAGAAGTGGAGGTCGCAAGCGTGCCTGACTTCGGTTCTAACGTTAAAGAGACGCCAGCCCTATGGGGAAATGAGGCGGGAATGGTAAGGTATCACCAGAACTCCCGTGCCCAAACCCACGAATTCTATGGGAGGTATTGAACAGGTAATTACAGTACATGGATATGGAAAGTATACTGTGGAATCCGCACATTTTGCGGAGATTTGAGAGATCGACAGTTACCTGATGCTCTACCGATAGTCTTGAGGATCTTTTGCAAGCATTCAACCATGACAAGTGCCATGTCGATCTCATCCCCGACCAACTTTGTCGGCGACCCTTCAATCACAGGGTTTATGCGTGTCCCGGGGCCGCGGCATGCCGAGTGGGTTTACCTAGAACGTTGAATTTAAGCGACGGGAGCGGTTACAGGTTCCAGATTTGACGGCAGGCTGCGGCGCTTTTCTCACAGATCAGCATCCATATCCATGCCGCTGCGGTCGATGGACTGTCTGCGGGGCGCTTCGCTGATCTCGATTCTCCGCGCATCAGAAATCTCCGACACCGAAAATCCGGCGTGGACAGAGGATTCCTACCTATTGAAATGGAGTTGATGAGCGCGCCCCGGTGATGTATTGTACAATACCGTGTAGCTATTTGGCGTGGAGCTCGACAAACTGTTCGCCGACGTTGAAACTCTTGTATCAAAACCGTTATGGCATGGAGCTAGGTGTCGGTATCACACGCATGCATAACCATGGAAACGGGTTCTTTGTACCAAGTGCGGCGGTCTGGTTCGTCCCATGTCGCGCTCCGGTTCATTTTGGGAGGGGGCGGCAGATCGCCCAGCGAGACACGAGATGCAGATTGCACCCCGCAATGGGCTGACGTGTTGGCGAGAATTGTCTTCTAGGTTCATCAAAGTTGGCTTCTGCTGTTGCTCTCCTCTCTCAAACAGCACAGGCGAGCCAGCACGTGTCTGTATGATGCAAGAACGGTCCATCATCGGTTCTGGAACTTTGGAAGCATTCCAACCCCGACGAGTCGAACCGGGTCGAACAGGCTGCTTTCGCTTTGGACCCACCCGAGCTTGCCCTCTGCGGTCTGGTGAAACAAATTTCTCGAGCGTTGCGCACTGGAGGTGACATCGCGCTGCGGTGGTGATGGGACATGACGGCGGAGCGCGGGCCACCCAAGCGGCAATCAGATTGGATCAGATGCTCGGCAGGTACCCGGCGGAAAAGGATCAGCGTCTAGGTAGCTCTTAAATTGTACAATTATTGACCAGGGATATTAAACCTTCCTCCCAGACCCTGGTCAGGTTCTTGACTCTTGACAACATGTCGACACTGCCTCATCGTTGCAGCCGGCGCTGTGCAACGGCCGTGTGACCCGATCGCGGCTCGTCGTGACAACAAGCATTCCATGGCTGCGGACGGGCACGGAAGCTCCTTCTCGGAGATATACTTCTTGGGACGTTGCCAAGCCGGGGCCGAGGAGGGACGTGCTTGGTGTGGTGGATTCGTCTGAAGATGACGGGAGGGTTCCGCTGGCTCGAGCTCTTGAAGACAGCTGCGGCCTGCAAGTGTTCGTCGGGGTCGACGGGTCACAACGTAACTATGTAATCTCGTGAACTAGCCATCACACCAAGTGAGGTGGACGGGAGCTTACTGTGGTAACGGCTTCCGGGGACTTGCAGGACCGTAAGGTACGAAGCATGAGGCGGCCACAGTGGTCGGGGAGTTGGCACGATTGCTCACCTCCAACCAAGTATTTTCATGGCGAGCGACACGGAGGAAAGTGGTGATCAAACGGCACGCCCCGGCTTACCTGTGGCCATCCATCATCAGCCATATCTTGAGCAGGCGCGGCACCCGTGGGCCACGTCGGTTATTTCCCACAAGCGGCCTCCGAGATCAAGATGTAGCAGGATGCTACTTGACCTGCCGTGCTCCAACAGGGACCGGTTTTCATTTCAAACTCCCGTCATCTCAACGGAAGGCTCCAGCACCCAAGGCAACCTGGGAGTGGGGCGGTTCCCGCCTCCCCCGGATGTTTTTTTCCTTGTTCCCGCCCGCGTGGCCGGGAAATTCTTGTCGCGGAGCCCTTCGGTTTGTCCCGTTCTCCATTTTCGGTTCAAGTTGACAGCAGCGCTGTCGCCCCATCCGCCTCCAGGCTGTACTGTGTACACAGTACCTAACGCTATACGATGTACCCACCTGCCGCCGATGGACGGGACGGGAGCGGAGATGGGACGAGGCGGCCAACAAAGTTCCGGTAGCGACGGTACCTAACGTGGCGGTTTGGCCCTCGAATCCTCGAATCCAGGTTCCAAGTTGCCCTTTCGAGCCGCCGAGTCCCTGCATCGCGCAAATCCGTGACGTTACAGCATACGCGGGGCAATGGGCCTGACCAATATCGTGGGCCCGTCGCTAGAGTATGTACCCAAGCTCGCCAGGAAGGGTGTGGTAAGATCTTTCTTGGAAGATTCCGAGGTGTGTGGACATGACGACGGGATTCGCATGTGCTTCCCTGGGCTGATCACACCTTGCGGGCATGGGCCACCGCCGAGGACCACCTAATTCTCGCATTTGGCTATTTACCCTACCACGCGCCGACAACACACTCCACAGAGATGCGAGATTAAAGGACGTTGAGATAACCAGCTGCATCTGCACCACGGACCGCCATCGCGTCGTGGTTGCGTCGCGTATCCGAAAACCGTCCAAGCTGCGACCAAGATCAGAGTCCCGGGCCGCGCTGCGGAAATCGGATCCATAACACCGACGGCGGGTATGCCGTCTCACTCCGAGAGTCCGAATGCCAAATTGGTCTGGCGGCCTCTGCTCTGTCAACCGCTTCCAGGTTGTCACGAATCCATCGAATCTCCAAGCCGACACCGTCGGAAGAAGCCCAGGAACTGTGGCGGAATCTTTCGCAGAAATCAGCTCTTCCTGGCTGACATCATTTCCCAGCCTTCTCACATCAAAGGAACTGGGGCTCCGTCCACCCAGTGCCTTCTCTGCTATCTCTTTGGGAACTATGGCTGGTAGCTGTTAGAGAGGCTAGTCGATAGGTCAATTATTTAATAGGAAAATTTGGCTGCACTAACAGCAACGGGTAATTATCAGTGACAGTGGCAGCCATGTGCCAGCTTGTGAGCCTGGAAATGGCTGAACGCAAGAAAAGTCCGAGGCCCCCCGTTTGCTGCACCTGATCACATAACAGTCCAGTAGGGACTCTGACATATATCCGGATAGGTACATCGTACAGCTCGGAATCGTTCTCCGACTTGGTTTCTTCATCCGCTGGGCTTGTCAAACTGTCCGCGGCGCTGCCTTGAACAGAGACATTCAGCGCGTGTTACCTCTTCGCCGTCGCATTCGAGTTGGCTAACGGCAGCCGCTGTGTTCTCCCCGGTCTCTAGTGGTGAAGTTGAGCACTGCCAGCTTCCCTGAGCCCTTTCCCCGACCGACCGCCGTTGTAGGAACCGTGATGCTTTAGTGAAGCGGACCAGCTCGGAGCCGGGCACTTGACTCGGTCCCAAGCCGGGCATCTGAAAAAATAGAGGCAGCCCGAGTCGGCCGAGGAAAGTCACAGTAGTGAGAGGTGTGGTGGTGACCGCATGTGGCAGAATTCGGGAGCCGTTAGGTTCTCACACAGAGATGCCAGAGTGTGGAAACATGCAACTTGCTGCGACCAGCCGCAATGGCCATTGAAACCGTTTCGGTGCTGTGACGTCGGCTGGCTGAGTGCTTGGGTAATTCAACGGCGGGCACACGAGCGCTAGTCAACCAGCGCAGGCTTCGTGCGACACCACGCGCGAGCTCAAACGCGTAGCACACTGCTTCACATTCCAGTCGGACAAACATCCGCGAATCGGGATATTTTGCCCATCCTCGACGCAGATCGACGCCGGAGACAGTGCCGGTCATCCCCCCCCTCCCTCCCACCCACTCCCGTGCGGGCTGAATGAAGAAAAAAAAGAAAAGCCAGAGACGCAAGCAGACAAGCCACAAATTCTCAGGTCACGGTCCCTCTCTTCTGCACAGGAGCCCGGAATTAGTTCCCCTATCTGCTTCCTCGTGTCAGCACACCAAGCAGCTCACACCAAGCAGTTAGACAAAGCCATCAACCAACCCCAGACCAACTCTACACACAGAAGGATCTGTCTGCTGGATGGAGCCTCGGCTGTCGGAAAGGGGGCAAAAAGCTGCAGGTTCCCCGTGCTCTCCCACCGTGGGGTGGCACAGGCCAGATGCCAGATCTAGTGCCACCATGGTCGGGGGGTCGTCTGCAACAAACGGTATCCGAGACATTCTGGGACGCCACCTTAATTCGCTATCCTCGCTCAAAAGCCCAGTCTTGGTTGGTCCTCCCCCGGCCGCCCATTCTCCGAGGTGGAGAGGTCTCACGGCGTCGGAAGCAGCAGGGCAAGATAGAGTGGAAGATGTCGGGGGGAGGGGGAAGCTGTGGCTGGCGAGAGAAACAGAACAGACCTGAGAGGACATACAGGGACTGAGAAAGCTTTACTGATGATGACCTAAGTGTGGTTGGTATACCTAGGTGACTAGGAAAGAAAGAGTGAAGAAAAGGGCCAAGTAAACAAATGCCGAAAAAACAGACCTTTGCTACCTACCTATGCACCACGCTCGTACAGAACAATCTTATGAGACTGAGTAACTGCAAAAAAAAGGAACGACTCGCTTCACCGCATCCAAAACACGGCGCCCGCTACCACCACACCAAGCAAGACACACAATAGAACCGTCCGTGTCTACGACATAGTGCCGGCAAACCCCATCTTACACACAGGCGCAGCCCACCCAGCCTCAAAATCGGGCGGGACGTCCACCCCCGCAAGTAAATCCGGAAACAAGCACCCAGTAGTGCGACCAAGTCAAGCGCCGCCTGCCATTTGCAACACAACATCGCCCTGTGGTCCCCCAGCCGCTCGCGTCGAGAGGGCGAAACAAAAAGAAACAAAAGGCGGAAAATGAACCGATGGCACCCGGGTGGTGCTCGCTTCACAGCCGGCTCTGCAGGGCGGCATGTTCATGCTCGCCCGGCCACCGGCCGTCGGGCCAGACATGACGAACGGCTTCCCAGATGTGGCTAGGTTTTGTCTCCAGCGTCAGTTCTTTTTTTCATGCCCCTGAGCAGACAACAAAAACAACAACGACAGACATACCTGACATGGACAATCTCGAGCCCATCCTTGACTTCCTGCGGCAGGTCCTTGACGTCCTTGCGGTTCTGGGCCGGCAGCAGCACCGTCTTGACACCCGCCCGGAGGGCCCCGATCAGCTTCTCCTTGATGCCTCCGACGGCCGTGATGCGTCCGCGAAGCGAGATTTCGCCCTGTTGTGTTGTGAAACAGAGGGGGATGCCGTGTTAGCCGGGCGGCGGTTCCAAGAGGGTAAACAATTTGGAAACGGACGTAAGGGGGGGTAGCTGCAAGGAGTAGACGATTTGTGGAAAGGGGTCCAACAAGAAAGGAAAAGATAAGAAATTCACGGCAAGGTCGCAAACGGGGGAGAATAGACGGGAGTGACCTACAGTCATAGCCATGGTAGGCGGCACGGCTCTCCCCGAAAACAGCGAGATCAGGGCAACCGCCTGGGCGATCCCGCTGCTGGGCCCGTCCTTGGGGATGGAGCCCGAGGGACAGTGCACGTGGATGCTCCGGTCCTTCATGATGTTGGTGTCGGCGCTCTGCGTCAGGCCCAGCTCGAACGCGTGCGCCTTGACCCACGTCAGCGCCACCTCGACGCTCTCCTTGAGCACGTCGCCCAGCTTGCCCGTCAGCTGGACCGTGCCCGTGCCGGGCATGTCGGCCACCTCGATGAAGAGGATGCTGCCGTTGCCGCCGGAGCTGTATGCCACTAGGCCCGTGACGATGCCCGGCCGGCTCGTCTTCTCGGTGATCTCCTCCTCGAACTTCTCGATGCCGAGGAACCGCTCCAGATCGTCGACGCTGAGGCGGGAGTTGTACTTTTCCGGGTGGCCCTCGTCCTTGGCGTCGGCAAATTCGACCGCCTTGCCGCGCAGCACCGACGATATCTCGCGCTCGAGGTTGCGCACGCCTGCCTCGCGCGTGTAGGACTCGATGATCTTGGAGACGACCTCTTCAGTAAAGACGACCTGGTCCTCGCTCAGTCCGTTGACGCGGATCTGCTTGGGCACCAGGTGCTGCATGGCGATGTGGCGCTTCTCCAGCGTAGTGTAGCCGGGCAGGTAGATGGTCTCCATGCGGTCGAGCAGCGGTGCCGGGATCGTGTCCAGCGTGTTGGCAGTGGCGATAAACATGACCTTGCTCAGGTCGATGGGGATGCTGACGTAATGGTCGGTAAAGGTGTGGTTCTGTTCGGGGTCCAGCACCTCGAGCATCGCCGCGGACGGGTCCCCGTGAACGCTGGAGCCGCCCACCTTGTCTATCTCATCGAGCAAGAACACGGGGTTGGCCACGCCTACCTTCTTCAGTCCCTGGACGATAAGACCCGGCATGGCGGCGACGTAGGTGCGGCGGTGACCCCGTATCTCGGCCTCGTCTCGAACGCCGCCCAGCGAGATGCGGTGGAACTTTCTTCCCAGAGCAATCGCCACGGAGCGTGCCAGACTGGTCTTGCCGACTCCTGGAGGCCCGACGAGCAGCAGAATCGGAGACTTATCCACCATGCGCCTACTTCGCAACACGTCCAGCTTCGCGCTAGCGGCCTTGATCTTTTCCTCCACACTAAGCTCCGGCGAGGATGTTTCCGTCTTCTCATCCTTGCTTGCATTTCCTGCCGTTCCAGCCTCCTCCTCCTCGGCCTGCTTGATTTGCGCATCCACGTCGTCGTTGACGGACTGCTTGAGTCTCAGGACGGCAAGGTACTCCAGCAGCCGCTTCTTGACCTTTTCCAGCCCGTAATGGTCGTCGTCCAGTTGCTTTCGCGCCCTGCTGAGGGTCTGGGGGCCCAGTCGGTCGTCTGTGATCGCTGTCCAAGGAATCTCGGCCAGGGTCTCCAGGTAGGTTCGCATGACGGCGTGCTCAGCCTGCGCAGGGTGGATCTTCCTCAGGCGCTTGATCTCCCTGTCAGCGACCTTGGCAGCCTCGAAAGACAGTTTTGCAGCGTCGAGTCTCTTCTGCAGCTCGTCAATCTCGTCTGGCTCCTGCTCCACGTCCGCATCCCCACCCGAGGGCCCAGATCCGGGCGGCGGTAGCGTGCGGGTCCCGGTTGTGCCAATCTTGGTGGATGTCCGCGTCTTGTTTGGCTGAATCATTCTGTCAATCTGCTTCCGGGCCGAGTCGGGATCGGCAAAGGGTAGCATCGTGGTGGTGACAGCGGTGATCTTGATGTTGTTCTTGATGTTGCCGACTTGGCGATCGAGCAGCTCGATGACCTTGGCAACTCGTTCCTTGACGTCCAGCAGCGCCAAGACCTGGAGCTTCTCTTCGTACGAGCTCTCGACGATGTTCGCCATGAAGTCGGCGAGGGCGCCCGGCTGCTTCTGCTTGGCGATGAACATGTCCAGCCGGCGGGCGAGCAAGGGCGACAGTCCGGGTGTGCCATTTACGCGCGGGAGGATTGACGACAGCCTAAGTATTGCGACCAGCTCCCTGGAAAGAAGCTTCAAGTGTTGGAAGAGCTCCTCGAGCGTCGAGTCCACATGGCTGCCCTCCTCTTGGAAATACACGACCCGACCCTCCAGGTACGGCTTCTCCTGGTGGATCTTGTCGACCCGGACGCGCGTGACACCCTCGACGAGCAGAGTGAACTCCCCTGTGCCACGTCCCTCGACGCCCGTTATCTTGGCCGCGACACCCCAGCCAAAGAGGTCCGACTTGGATGCCTTTGCCGGGTCGACATTGCCTCGGCCGGGGCTGACGGCTTTCTCCCCGTTCTCGATCAGGAGCTGTCCGTTGGGGCCCAGTACAGGGGAGGCGAGTGGGACGCAGGCAATCGGGACCGTGTCGATGCGGCCGTTGGGCGTCTTGGAGGCAGCGCGGGTGTAGACAGCGGCGAGCAGCGAGGCGATGTCGGGGCGGTTTGACGAGACGGGGATGCGCTGGACGACGCCGGGCAGGAGCACGCTTCCCCGCGGAAGCGCGATGACGGGAAGAGTCGCCGTCTGTGTGCGAGTCATTGGGGGTCGGTTTCGATGCGAGTTGACGGGTTGCAAGTGGGCGGCGTATCCAATGAGTGGTTCGCCAAAGACAAATCAGCTAGGTGCTCGCGAAGGAGCGAGAGAGGTGTTAACGTTGGAAGAGCAAAGTATATGTTTGTTGACTTGGGGATCACTTCCCAACCATCGAGCGTGAGAGAATGCTGGCGAGGAGATGGAACGGGTACTTTGGGTTTGCTGGTGATAGTCAGCGAAGGGATGCCCGTCTGCCGAGGCTTACCGTGGCAAGGTTAACGCGATGTGGAGTGACTGCTCGGGTGTGGAACTGTGGATGTGAGGCCAGCGGCCCCAGGTTCCGATTGCCGGGGGCAAGCTGCCGAGAGGGCGGAGCAGGGGTCCAAGCGTGTTGCTTGCCAAGTCCCCCAGCCAAAGGACGGGAACATGTGATTGTCGATGGCTGATGGAACCTTCCATCTGATCTCGAATGTTCGCAATGGAGGGACGGAAGGAACAAACTTGGATGCCAGTGCAGAGACCGAGGCCTCTCTTCTGGCACGAAATGGTTTACCTTTGGTGAGTCCTTGGCGCCAAAATTATCATCTCAATTACCTCGTCTATGTAACAGCCATCGAGGCCACCACGAGCTGCTCAGAGCTCAGTTGCATACCTCAACCATACTTCTACTCTTGTCTCACAACCAAGAGTCGGGCATTCGGGCTTGATGGCACTCAGAGAGAAATAAACCCAAACTTAGTCCATCGCAGTCCCAGCCAAAACTCGCCGACATACAGCTCCAAGTGGCTGTAAACTCCCGCAGCGCACCCGGTCAATCCAAGCAGCCAGGCAGCCACCAACCTGGTATCTCAGCCCAAACTACAAAACCACATCACACATCCCGCATCATTCCCATCGTTGCTCTTTTCGACTGGCGAGTTACATGACGCCCAATTCTCGCAACCCGTTTGAAGCGCATCATCATCCACCAGTAAATGTTCAATCCATCTTTGATGATCAACAAGCCCAGACACCGGGCGACGCCAGACATGCCCCGCAGAAACCCCAGCATAGTGGTAAGGAGAAGAAGAAAAAAAAGCCCAAAAAAAGCTCCACACACCAAATCACACCCCCGGCGTCCGCGGCCTGGGCTGAATCTGATGACCCAGCGGCAGAAACCCCCCATACACCTTGTTAGGCCCCGCCTGCTGCTGCTGAGGCGAGCCCCCACCACCCGCCACAAGAGCCGCCGAAGCAAAGGGAGGAGGCGCAGCGTCCTGCTGCTGTTGCTGTTGCTGTTGCTGTTGCTGTTGCTGTTGCTGTTGCTGTTGCTGTTGCTGTTGCTGTTGCTGTTGCTGTTGCTGTTGCTGTTGCTGCTGCTGCTGCTGCTGCTGCTGGTGCAGGTAGAAAGGGAGCCCGCCGTCGCGGGACCGACCGCTCGTCATGCGGCGCACGCGCGACCGGGTACTCTGCGTCAGCGGGCGTATGACGTTTTCCAAAAAGAAGGATCCGCCCGGGCCCTCGCCGCTGGCCGTATTCGGCCGCTCGTCGTCGCCGTCGGAGAAGACGTCCTCTAGGAACTCGTCGTCCGATGTCACCTCGCCGAGCTGGGCGTGGTACGAGGCTGGCGCCGAGGGCGACGTGATGGAGCGGGCGTGGAGGCCGGGGCGGTTCGGCGGGGTAACCGTTGTGATGGTGGTTGCCGTGATATTGCTGCTGCTGCTGTTAATGTTGGTGTTGTAGTTGTTGCCCGGAGTGCCACTGGCTCCAATGTTGAAGGCGCCCGGGTTCATCGTGTTGTTGGCCCCTCCGACCCCGCCCGCTGCCTCGCGCGGAAGGAAGATGGGCCTGTCGGCGAAGCCGTTCTGGAAAGACATGCTGCTGTTGCTGGAGGCTTGGTGCAGGATGGGAAGGATCTGCTCGTACATCTGCGCGCCGGACTCGAACGTGTCGGGCGAGAATTCCGTGACGGTCCGCGACGACCGGCCGTCGCTTGGTGGGCTCGTCGACAGGTCGTCGAAGAAGTCGTCCAAGCTATCAAGCTTGGAGAAGAGATCTCCCATGGGCACATCGATCCGCACGTCGTCCGACATCATCGTGTCGGCCCGATCGCCTGAACCGGGGAAGTACCCGTAGGGAAAGTCGTCCGTGTGAAACTCGACCTCGGGCGTCATGGCAGGCTGCACAACGACGCCCTCGTCGCTCTGGCACATGTAGAAAGCTGCGTGGATGTTGGCCCGTGTCGAGTCCGTCTTCCGCGCGGGCATGGGAATCGCCCAGCCCGACGCCTCGGGAATACCAAACAGACTCTGCGTTCGCTCGTACTCCTTGCGGACCGCCTTGGATGTGGGCCGCGTCATGCTCATCCGGAGATGGTGCTTGTCCATCGACGACCCTGACATGGTCATGATGTTGTCCAGCACCTCCAGAGCCTCCATGCAGTACTCGGTCTGCAGTAACCGCAAAAGCGGTGAGATCATGTCGGACCCGTGGCTGGCGATGTCGGGCTTCTTCATGTCCACCACGGGGATAGCCACACGGAGGATCCGCATCGTCTTGATTTTGACCCATGACGTTGCGTTGGTGAGGAACCCCATCAGCATGGTCATCATTGGGAAGTCCAGCGCAGGTAAGAACCGTTCCCGGAGCGCCGCAAGCATTGGGCGCACAAATTCTTCTCCAGACAGGTATTTGGATCCGAGATAGCTCTCCAGTACCACCGCCATGCTCGTCATCCCTTGCTCGTCGGCAGCTGCCATCAATGTTTCCACCGCCTGTACCACGCTCCGGTCAAGGGACTCCTGGTCCATGGCATGCAAGAAGCGGGGCAGGTTGGCGATGGTCGTGAAGAAGAGACGGCTGTCGTCGCCAACCAGAGCATCGCTGGGCAGCCGGATGAGCTTCGCAAGCGTCTCGAGCGTAAGGTCGAGGCACGCCGAGGACCGCAGGCCTTTGTACAAGAGGGGCTGCAACCCTTCAAAGGGCCCGTCCCATTTGGAGGGCTGTCCATCGTACAGAAGCCGCCGCACCGTGGGAGATTGAAAGTCGAGTATGTTGAGGAACTCGTTCAGCATCTCGACCGCCTCAAGGTATTCACACTCGTTGATGGATTCGAGGCAGGCGCACGTGGTCCAGAAGAGCTGAGGAAGAGCCAGGAGCTTGTCCGCATCGAGCTTGAGGATGAGGGTCTTGAGTGTGGTGAGGATCTCCATGGAGAAGGTCTGAATCTCTGTGTCTTCGTCCGCTATGGTGTTGGACAGGCGTGCGAGCATGTCGCCGAGCATGTACTGGTCGAGCGACGTCAGAATGCACCTGAAGATCTGGAACGACCGGCAGGCAAGATGCCTCACAGGGCACGACGTCGCCCAGGTGAGTGAGAGCCGGCCCCACTGATCCTTAATCCCAGGAAAGGTAAGCTCAAACATGTTCACTACCTCGGCCGTCAAGTGTTCCATGCTAGCAGGCACCTTGTTGTCGTGGCCGTCCACCTTCCCGTTGCTGTCCTCGTATCCCCACACAACGGATCGGTCGTGGCGACGGATAGCATCGATCAAGCTTTCGATCCGCTGCTTGGTGGCTGCTGGCGTGTTGTCGTTAAGGTTGGAGATGACAAGCTCGTGCATCAAGTGCACCAACATCTCACGGGCCTGTTCTTGAACGAGCGGGGTATAGTGGTCCCAGAGCACCGTGACCACTTGTAGCAGGACGGGAACACTATCCGCGGCGAGGCTGACGGGCGCCACCATGAGGTCCACGAGCAAAATGAGAGACAGCTGGCCGAGAGAGAAGCCGGCTTGCTTGGTTCCGATGGGCAACGCTTCCGAGAGATCTGCACAGTAAGGAAGCGCATTGATGTCGGGAGGAGGCGGGATGGCCTCGCGCTTCTCGTTTGGCACCATAGCCTTGGGGGTGATCTGGAGCAGCAGGAAATCGACCACCTTGTTGACCGGCGTGCTGTTGGTGCTCGCGAGAAAGACGACGATCTGCTTGGCGTACTCGACGAAATTCTGCTCTCTCCGCTCCAGACACAGCGTCATGATGAAGTCCAGAATGAGCCGCACGTTGCCGGGGTACGGCCCTGTGGCCAGCGCTTGCCACAGCGCCTGCACCTCATTGTGCAGTGCCGCGCTGGACTTGATGGTGATCTCGAGCAGATTGGCCAGGAGCACGTACGACTGCGCAATGGGCCCTCCGTTCGGATCTACCTGGAGCTCGACCGCCTGGATCCATGGGAGGATCACGGCGATGACGTTCCGCTGCGCGGCGGCCTGCTGCTCCTTGAAGTAAAAGGTGAACTCGGAAAAGATGTGGAAGGCCAGCTCAGTGTGCTGCTTGGCCAGCCGCTTCGAGATTTCAAACTGAGCGAGCTTATACACTGCTTTCGTCTTGTCCGAGATGCTGATGTCGAAATCCTGGATCTTGGAGCTCCGTGGTTGAGGCTGTCGTTCCTCGAGCGCCTTGAGGAGGTTCGCGGCTCTGGACCTGATGGCGCTCTCGTCATTGCCCAGCATGAAGAGGCAGAGGCCGAGCAGCTTCCAAAACGGGGTAGAGTACTTGGGATGCTCCAAGAGAACGTCTGTCACGGCACTGAAGTAGCTCTCCAGCATGGCGGTGGCCTCTGAGAGATAGCAGCGCGAGATGCAGTGCTCGAGCAGATAGGGATACTCTTGGTTGTGGACAATCAGATTCTTGAGCGCCCTCCTGCCGATCACGTTCATTCGGTCGCTGCCCGAGTTGAAAATGGCCTCGATCCAGGCCAGCATTCTTCGAACGTCGAACTGTAGAGATGCACCACTTTCTGTGGTTCTGCTGATGGGCCCGCCACACAGCGCAGCCATGGCGCTCAGAGCCGCCGTCCGCAGGTTCCGCTTCTCGATCTCCATGGCCGCCGTCACCGTCCCTCGCTCGCCCGCCGTCTTCTGATCAATGACCGACTGCCTCATGTTGTCCTCTCTCTGGCGGATCTGGGGCTGATTGGGCGAGAAGCCGCACCAGTCCTCCATCAGGGCAAAGGCCGACTTCCGGGCTTCGAACGTCATCCACCGGGACGGATCCTTTGTCCGGTTGATGCCCTCGAAAAGCTCCTCCATCAGGCCACAGTAGTGGCGCCTTAGCTTCTGAAACTCCCAGTCCATCTGGACCTCATTGTCCCCCAGAAAAAGCTTCAGATCCTTCGCGTACGCCACCAGATTGTTCAAAACCCAGTCGTCTTGGTAGACCTGAGCGTCTCTCAAGAAAGGCGAAGTCAACTTGTAGACATGCGTGATCTCGGTCCGTAGAATGTCCATCTTTCGGTTCCGGCGCGGACTGCTGTTGGAACGCTGATGATGGATGCGCTGCTTCGCGTCGTCGTTACACCGGGACACCTGCCCCTGCAGCTCCTCAAGCAGCGTCCGATAGATGTGGATGTTGATAGAGCCAATGGCGATAACCACGGCCTCCCTGATGGGCGCCGACGACACCGAGAGCATGGGATTCAGGTATTTGAAGAGCGTCCTGGCCGAACCAATCTTTTCGGCCGCCGAAGACGACTTGGACCCTTGCCGGCCGTGCTGGCCGTTCGGCGCGCCGCTCGCCTGTGCGCTGCCGGGATCTGCGAGTGTGGTGCAAGCAAAGACGAGGTACAACTTCCACTGCTCTATGACCACCTCCGGTTGCGTTGTCGGGGTCTTGCTCGCCATGCGAGCACTGCTGGGCTCCGAGTAGAACTGCCCTCGAAGCTCTCGCGGGGGTTCGGAAAGCACCGTGATGACAGGGTACAGCTGAAGGATGCGCTCGCAGACGAGGTCACGGCTGAGTGTGATGGCGAAAGGGCACTTGTCAAAGGCAATGCGGATGAAGTTGGGGAAGATCTTGAACCACAAGGTCGTGTCGTACGAGACGTCGCTGGTACAGAGCTCAATGAGGGCCCCTTGGCTGTTGGTATTCTGCATCCCGCGTTGCAGTCTGCTCCGCTCTGCTACCGAGAGCTGCTCGTCGTTGAAGCTCATGACCTGCATCGAGTCGTTCTCGAGGATGTCGATCAGTCTTGGCGTATCCTTCTCGCGGCCGCTGGGCTTCCGGAGGACTGCGTCAAACTCGGTGATCAGGCGCAGCACGTTGACTGCATAGTACCGGACTCGTCGAGATTGGGAGCAAAGAAAGAACAGCCCGTGAGCTTCGACTTGGTCGACCTCGGCCCAGACACTAGACAAGTCGAGCTTGATGCCCCTCTTCTCGGCCACGCTGGACTCACCGCTCTCGTCCGCAGCGCTCTTGGTTTTTTGCTTGATCTCATCGATCCATATGTGGAGGAGCTCGATGTAGAGCATCAGGGTCTTCTCAATGTGTCCCGGGCCCAGCATTCCGCCGTCGGACATGGTAGAGTAGCGGTCGTCAAAGTTGAAGATGAAGCGCGCAAACCCCATCGTGACTTGATGGGCGTGGGACTGGCGGGCGATGGCTTTCAGGGACTGGGCAGACGACTCAGCAATGTTGTTTTGCACGTGTGCCGTTCCGGTGCAGAGAAGGTTGATCAGCGTGTTGAAGGGTATGTTGGCTGAGAGACACCGGGGGAGAGCCTGTACGGCGACATGAAGAAGCTCATAGAAGGCTTGCTTCTGATCATGCGGGTTAGAATGGTCCTCCCTTCGAGAGAAGTTGAACGTCTCGGCAATGGGAGTCTTGGGCCCCGGGCTGCTGAATTTTTCCATCTTGTCAAACTTCTCATCCAAGGCCGCCTGGCCGCCAAATGTGTTGTCACAGATGATGCTGATCTTGCCGAGGATCTCGCAGAACCTGGCGTAGTACTCCCTGACACTTTCGGAGAGCGCCGAGACCAACACTGGCCGGAAAAGCCGCTCGCCGCCCGACAGAGCAGCCCAGGCGACCGAGGGGGAGTCGCGGGGCGAACCGAAGACGGGAGACGTCGGGGGCGGCCGTTCAGCTAGGGAGGGCGGAGCGTACGACTGCGGAAAAGGGGGCTTGCCCTTGTCGCCCTTCTCGAGATCCGACATGATGGTGAGAAAAGCCCGGATGCCGACCACGATTCTGTCGGGATCCAGCTGCTCGATCCTGAGCTCCTTGTTGGATGTGAAGAGGTCGGCATTGACCAAGGGGAAGATAATGGTTCGGAAGCAGTATTCTGGGTGCTTGTACCCAATGAATCGGATGACTTGTATCAGGGGGTCAATGACGGCCGTATCCGTGGCGACCAGCGTCCTCCTAGTGTTGGGAAGAACCACCTTCAGAACGTCGTCCAGTTTCTTGGTCATGCCCGAGGAGCTGTCGTTGGTTCGGTAGAGATATGTCCAGAGCAGCCTGGAGATGACCTGCAAGCATAGCGGTCGAGTGTAGCGGTCTTTGAGCCGCGGCTGAAGAGGGTGGATCAACTGGAGCCACTGACTGACAAAGGTCTCTGGTGGCGAGACGCACAGCATGGTGGCCGTCAGAGGGAAGGTGTACTGCCAGTGTCTCGGCTTGACAAACATCTGGGCGAGCCGTGGCCCAACGGCGGCCAGGACTTCGGTCCACTTTTGGTGCGCAATATCACTCTTGGAAGCCTTGGCCGCTATGGGAAGCACAAGCATCTCGAGGACCTGGCAGAAGGCCGATTTTACCTTGGGGCCGTGGGATCGGCTGAACAGCTTCCCCAGCGAGGCCATGAACTCACAGGACCGTTCCCAGGCATCTGCGGTGGTTTTGATGTGGAGATGCTTCATGCCCCCCAGCACAAGCTCCACTTTGTTTTCAAGATCCCGGGGCGAGGGTGTCGGGTTCTTCGCGGCCAACTCGTGCAACAAGCGGTCTAAATCGGCGATGAAGCGGTCAGTAACGGTGGTGAAGCTGATTTCGCTCATGGCGCCCATCAGTTGAGCGAAGAGGTTCCAGTTGGATAGCTTGAGCGGCGAGACCATCAGCTGGTCCGTGTCGGATATCTTGAGCTGCCCAAATATGATGTTCTCGAGTTTGTCCTCCATTTCTGGTGTGATGGAGGGCAACGTGCTCTGCGTAAGAACCTCGAGGAGGACGCGGCAAAGGAGGTAGATGGACACGGTTGATCGGCGCTCCGCTTGGGCGACGTATTCCTGTTTGGCAGCCAGGGACATCTGCCCGCCAGGATGAGCCTCCGGAGCGGCGCCCGTTGGTGCGGCCGACTGCACCGGTTCCGTGTTCCGCCTCTGCAGCGGTCCCGGAGGAGGGTAGATTCGAGACTGCTGAAGCTGGGCACGCGCCTCGTTGGCTGCGTCGCTCTTGCTCTTCCTCCACAACATCATCGAGTCGATCAGCGGCTTGGGCTTCTGCTTGGCGATGTGCCCCAGAGCCACGATGAGCTGGTCAAAGGCCGGGTCTGCGCCGGGACCGCATATCTGCTCCACCTGGGGCTCCGGCTCGAAGGGCACCGTGATGCACTCGTTCAACTTCTCCTCTGCCTGGGCGATGAAGGCCGTGAAGAGGACGTGGAGGGCGTACTCGCCGACTGTCTTCTGCTCATCTTTAGGGTATCGCGACGAGTGCGAGGGGTTCTGAAGGTGGTCGCGCCGGGACTTGCCGCTAGGTTTCCGATCCACCTTTCCCCGGGCCGGCATGTGGCCGCCAATCTCGCCTGCGGCGGCCGAGGATGATCTTTCGGGGAGGCTGGACAGTGACCCGAGGGTCGTTCCGGACATGGCGGTGGGGGGGCGTTGGCCCAGCGAAGCATCGCCGTCGAGGCGTGGAAAGGGCTGCATCTCTGCCCTGTCCGGCGTGAGACCAACGCCAGCGGCGGCAATCATTTGCGGGCTGAGGGGACTGGACGCGGAGCTGGCAAGGCTCCCGTTCCTGGAGTGGTGGATCCCAATGCCATGGACGATTGAAGTCTGCCTATGGTGCCCATACGTAGATGCCTTGGGATCAACCACCCGCTCTATCACACCCCCGATGGCGCTTCGATTGGGCGGCACATGGGATCGAGGGGCCGGGTGTTGGGTGGTGGTGATGTCGGGAGGGCGTGGGAGCTTCTCGATGGACGACTCGCGCGAGTGTGCGACGCTTCTGGAACCGAGAGCTATGGGGCGTATGGTCTGTTGCCAGTCGTCTTCATCCTCCTCGTCGAGTCGAGAAACGGCGCGAGGGGAGAACTTTAGCGGTTCGTGGTCCGGCAACGTCGTCTGGGACGGAGCTGTGATGGTGGTCAATATGGACTCAGTACGGCAGTCTATAGCTCCCCCCCACGGCATCACCCCTACACCTGATTATTCTTTGAAGGCCTAGTGGGGTACGGATGAAACTGGACGGAGGCGACTGGAAGCCCGGGAGACGGCGGCAATTGCAACGAGGGGCTTCGGCGCTGAGCAGCCTGACGACACACGCCCCAGGCCTTTTGCGGCCACGACAGGACCTCACCAAAGAGCGACCAAGACAGGGGGGGGGCGAACAAACATGGAAGTTAAAGAATCGAATGCGCTTGTTTGCGACTCACCCATTGTCCACGAGAACCGACTTGCATGATCTTCCTCCCGCAGCGAGGGCAAGTTTGAGATGCCGCGATTTCCCGGCAGCAAATAGAGGAAGCAATCTGGAAACTTGGAATACAGTGTCGCCGGTGGACAGCCACGCCCAACTTTGCTGTCCGACTCGCCGACAGTTGAGGTCCCGGTCGATGCCTTGCGATCGCTCAGGCGCAGGGCTGCCAGGGCCCAGGGGTAGCTTCAGGGGTCCTTCTCAAGTTCTCCACTTTGGCGTGGCTTCAGATGCCGGTGTCGACCTTGACGTCGAAAAGTCAGGAGTCATACGGTATCTCGATTCTCGAGGGTATCAATACGGTTTACGTCTAGAATAATTGTTAGCGCCTGACATGGTCGACTGGTAGGACAATTCTAAACTCAACTTGAACGCTACAGCGACCGACTCAGTTGGTTTTCCAATAAACCTCACTTTGAATATTATGGCAGTTTCTAAGATCTCTTCTCATGCTTGAATGCCAGGTTTTGAGGGAATTGGTTGAGGATCACTATTCTGTGACTTACAATCAATCAAGGGCTGGGCTGTACCTTCCAGTACCAGGGATAACGACGCTGAATCTTACTGTACGGTACTGTACATACTAACCTGGAAAGTGCCGATCGATCTGTCGGCGGATTTTGGGAATTTCTGGCGGGAAAGCTGACTGGGCTGATGATGGAAATCCCGACGGGATTGCAGGCAAGGCATCTGTGATCTGTCCGGCGCCAAAGTCCAAGGCAAGGGCAGCTCATAAGGCTTTTGTCTTCAAGTTCGTTCTTCTCTGTTCAGCTTTCCGCTCCTTCCTGTTGTGCTTTTATCGTCCTTTCCAGGGGCAGATCTGGCTTGCCGTCCTTCCAGTTTTCCCAGCACGTGGCGGTTTAGCGAATTTGCATCCACCGCATCGTCGCGTTTCTGTACACACTTGTCAACAACCCAGCTGTCTACGGTATCTATATACCTTGCTTCGGTCTTCACCCTTTCTACGTGCCACGCCGACTGGAACGGCAACCTTGTTGCGGCTAACGTTTCCCGCCGACCCATCGGATCCGATCTCCAGGCCACTACAACTTGCGAGTGGAGTGACGGCTGGGGCTGCACTCGGCTGGATCTCGGAAGTCGCTAGGCACGTCGCCCTCTCGCCTGTCGCTAAATCAAAACCAACAAGGCCGCCGTTCCGTCACCTTCTTGCTCCCAGACGACTCGTCGAGTATTCTCCTGCCCTGGGCTTCGATCCCGTCCGTCACCATGGCTGGGCTTGACGTTACGGACATCATTGTCCTAGCCGCTCTCTTCGTTGGGACGGTGGCCTACCTCACCAAGGGCACGTTATGGGGCATCACTAAGAACCCCTATGCGAGCTCGCTGGCCGCCTCCCATGGCCTCAAACCTCCCAAGACGCGGAACATCATCGAGATGATGGAGGAGTCGGGCAAAAACTGCGTCATCTTCTTCGGCTCGCAGACTGGCACCGCCGAGGACTATGCCTCGAGACTCGCAAAGGAGGGCAAGAGCCGTTTCGGCCTGGAGACCATGGTCGCTGATCTGGAGGAGTACGAATACGACAATCTCGATGCAATCCCCAGCGACAAGGTCGTCATGTTTGTTCTCGCGACCTACGGCGAAGGCGAACCGACCGACAACGCCGTCGAGTTCTACGAGTTCATCACCTCCGAGAGCCCGACCTTCAGTCTCGACAACGACCCTCCCCTCGGTAATCTGAACTACGTCGCATTCGGCCTGGGCAACAACACGTACGAGCACTACAACTCGATGGTCCGCAACGTCAACAAGGCGCTGGAGAAGCTCGGCGCCCACCGCATCGGGAAGGCTGGCGAGGGCGACGACGGCGCTGGTACCATGGAAGAAGACTATCTGGCTTGGAAAGAACCCATGTGGAGAGCTCTGGCCGAGAAGATGGGCCTGGAGGAGCGCGAGGCCGTGTACGAGCCCATCTTTGGCATCCTCGAGAAGTACGGCCTCACCCGCGACTCGCTCGAGGTCTACCTGGGGGAACCCAACAAGATGCACCTCAACGGCACGGCTAAGGGCCCCTTCAACGCGCACAACCCCTACATCGCCCCCATCCGCCAGTCGTATGAGCTCTTCAGCGTCAGGGACCGCAACTGCCTGCACATGGACATCGACATTAGTGGCTCCAACCTCAGCTACCAGACGGGCGATCATGTCGCTGTTTGGCCCACAAACGCCGGCGAAGAGGTCGACCGCTTTTTGGACATCTTTGGTCTCACCAGCAAGCGCCACAATGTCATCAGCGTCAAGGCCCTGGAGCCCACGGCCAAGGTTCCTTTCCCGACTCCGACTACGTTCGACGCCATCGTCCGCTACCACATGGAGATCTGCGCTCCCGTCTCCCGCCAATTCATCGCCACTCTCGCTGCATTTGCGCCCGACGACGTGTCAAAGGGCGAACTGGGCAAGCTCGGAAACGACAAGGACTACTTCCACTCCAAGGTCAACACTCAGTATCTCAACATTGCTCGCCTCCTGGCCAAGGTCAGCAAGGGCAAGCAATGGACTGCCGTTCCGTTTTCTGCGCTCATCGAAGGCATCACCAAGTTGCAACCCCGTTACTACTCCATCTCGTCCTCCTCTCTGGAGCAGCCCAAGGTGGTCTCCGTCACAGCGGTGGTCGAGGCCCGGCAACTTCCAGGCCGTGGGGACCCCTTCAGGGGCGTGTCGACGAACTATCTCCTGGCCCTCAAGGAGAAGCAAAATGGCGACCCCAAGCCTACTCCTTTCGGTCTCAGCTACGAGATCACAGGGCCCCGCAACAAGTACGACGGCATCCACGTCCCGGTCCATATTCGCCACTCCAATTTCAAGCTGCCTTCCGATCCCACGAAGCCCATCATCATGGTCGGTCCCGGTACCGGTGTCGCTCCGTTCCGAGGCTTTGTCCGCGAAAGGAGGAAGATGGCCGAGAGCGGCCAGGCTGTCGGCAAGACAATCCTCTTCTTTGGCTGCCGGGGACCAACCGAGGACTTCTTGTATGAGAAGGATTGGGAGGAGGCCAAGCAGGTGCTTGGCGACAAGTTTGAGCTGGTCCTGGCCTTCTCTCGCCAGGGGCCCAAGAAGGTCTATGTGCAGCACCGGCTGAAAGAACGCGCCAAGGAGGTCAACGAGCTCCTGCTGCAGAAGGCTTACATCTATGTCTGCGGTGACGCCTCCAACATGGCTCGCGAGGTCAACGCCGTCTTGGCCCAGATTATCTCTGGGGAGCGGGGTATGTCGGAAGCCGAGGCTGAGGACATCGTCAAGCAAATGAGGTCATCCAACCAGTACCAGGTACGTCTCCCGTCTGTTTTTGTTCGTCGTTGCAGTTTGATTAGTTGGCTAACCTCGCCCAACAGGAGGATGTGTGGTCATGAAAAGGCTGTCGATGAGACTCGGGCTATTTTGTACATGTCAATGGCGCTAGGTCGGGGCAACGTTGGCGGTTTTGCATGCGGGGCGCTCTGGGAATAGAAGGGCCTCCGAGAGAGGGGGTCTGTCCACGATGCATTGGTTGTTGCTGCCGGCTGGTTGGCTTCTAGAGTAATACCTCTTTTGTTACAGGGCCGGCGGATTCGGAACAGGTTTTATAAACAGCGTTTCATGTACCTCCTTTCAGCTATACTTGGGTGTTAGCGAGAGCGACGGGTGTATATGGCAATGGATGGTATTCGTACATGGACGCATCTGATGTTCCTCGACGTCGTTCTTGTCCAACGGGCCGTATTCGGAACAGGTGAACCATCATCTGGAGCCGTGGCTTGCCCCGCTTTATTGCCAAACCCCTTTCTCCAAACTCCGCAAGCCCCTTTTTCCCGCGGTCCCGAGAGGGCATCCACAAGCGGGATCAAATATCTCCCAACCCGGTAGTGAAACCCTTGGGGAGAACTACAGAGACTCCTGGCTGGCTGCATGTCTCTCCATGTCTCGGAGCTTTGTCACCTTCCTGGCATCGGTTGACCACACTCAAGCGCCACCGCATAACACCCGAGTGTCCGAGGCGAGGAGCAGGTTAAGACGGGACTAACGCTGAGAGAACCTCTACTTCAAGATGACTCTCTTCCTTGGGCTTTGGCAACGAGCAGTTCCCCAGGTATCCGAGGCAACCAAAATATTCACCTCCAACTTCCAGTTCTGCATGTGGTCAGCCGGCGTCTTGCATCCATCTTCATTGTCCTTCGCCCTCACGATGTTGGGTCCCCAAAAAGCGAACAACTCAACTAAGAAGGCTGTCTTGTTCCGATATGCCCACACCAAGCAAGCAGCATCCACGTTCACGTAGAAGACAATGAGATCAAAAATGCAGTGAGCGCCTAGTCACACTCTCTGTTGTGAGTTCGTGTTATTGGGCTAACCAAGCAGGTTTTAGAGATCTGGTGGCACTCACCCGTCCTGCAGACGGGACTAAAGAACAGGAGCTGGCTCCCTGTGGAGGTAACGGACTCGGGACGGTCTGCCTGTCGTTTGGACTTCTTCTCTCCTTTGTTTTAGTATCACTATCTGGGCATTTAGCAAAGTATTCCACCATACTATCCAGCTTTAAGACTTAACTGGCTGCCTAGAAGTCCAAGGATGTTTGATGGAAGCTGTTGGCTTTTGATCGCTTGTCTGGCCGCTGTCACGAGTCCACCGCCCAACCCGGAAGTCTGTGAAAAGTCTCTATGGTCGGCAGTCAGGTAAGGTTTGATCTCACCATGATGGAGGACATCACTCGACGGTACCCTTACTGACTGGGCTTCAGTATTCCTTCAGCTCTGCCAACCATTATCAACACAAGGCCAAGCACATATCTCCGAACTCGCACGCACATGCTGAACGCTCTCCGCAAACTTTGGAGCATGGCTGCTTCGATAGCTGGGGCTTTCTTACCTTACCGCGCCCAGATGAGGGGGCAGGATGCCAGACTGCCCGGTCTCAACTGACCTGGGAGGACTCAACCTGAGTCAACCTTTGCCAGGCACCTTCGGCCATTTCCGGTTTGGCCATGGTGACAGGATCTGGACGGGACGCCGACATCCATATTGCTTGCGAATCTTGGGAGAGGAAGAGGTAACTGCCAAGAGGAGGGTCAAGAATGCAGAGTCCGTCACGGCACACGATAGGATCCGGCACTTTTGGGCAACAGAAAGGGACATCGTCGAAGCCGTGCAGGCACATCTCTTTGACAGGAAGCACCGGGTAAAGACCCGGGGGCCACCGCTTGCTGTGAAGAGGGAGAAAGCAAAAATCGGTCCTTCTTTGGGCGGTCGAAGCTGGCAGTTGCCTGACCTTCCAAATTGCCTAAGGTACCTACTCTTCTAGACCCCCCTTCAAGAAATCGCTCCTTCCTTCTTGACCTCTTAAACAGAACCCTCCTCGATTGGTAATTCCCATTTGAAACCTGGAACGAACACCGTCATCTTTCCTCGCCAAAATCCACACCTGGAACCGCCTCCAAACTCACCAACGACCACTTCTTGGAAACCACGAGGATTAGCAGCACCCTACCGCACAAGCCGGCTTCCGTGTGCTTCATTGACCTAGGTATATTGCTACTTCCCATAAGGTACTTTGGGTTGGCAGCAGTCCCGGTCGAGTAAGTCCAGCTGCTTCTCCTTTGTCTTTCTCTCCTCTCTGTCCTCTTGCTTCTTCACTGCTTGACATTCATGATCACATGCATCCCTCCATGGAGATTCTTCACTCCACTTGCTGCAAGCAGATCAACTGCACATGGATCCATGGCTCCTGTCACTCCATTCTTTCGTAACGGTTCCTTCAGTGGGCAGATGTACTACACACGTTCCTTCCTTGACTTCAGTTGCTCAACGCTCCTCTCGTCTTTCCACGCTTTCACGAGGCAAGAAGCCAGGGCACTGCTCGACTGCCAGCAACTGCCAGCAACTGGGGACCCGCGTGCCCTTAAAATCCTTCTTCTCTGCGCACTCAAACCGAAACTTTTTCTTGGTTTGTCGTGGACTCTGCTTCCGATCATTACAGCATCAACACCCCCATTCCATCCCAGACCACCGCAGTCTCTTCCATTCATCTTGCTGATAGCTCGATCCATCTTCTTACCCCCTTCTCTCCATCGCTTGAATTCGACTCTTTGGTACTAACATTTCCGGTCGCTGAGTGGCTCAGTTTCTTGACGTCGATTCACATCTCTGATTCCGAGTCTGCTCCCACCGGTCAGAGTCCATTTTGGAGGTGAGTCCACGCGTTGATTGCAACAGCTGGTGCGCTCCGCCAAAGCCCACACGCGTTTTCCGCGAGACTTCCCTCATCATTTCCTTCTTTTCTCGCCCGATTTCTGATTCTGCGTTCCCCCCCCCCCTCCCCTCCCTTCCTCTTTCTACCAACTCAACCCATCCTTCGCACCCTTCTCTCTCCAATCCATCACAACCACCTCACCGATATTGTTTGCACTCTGGATGAATTCGGCGCGGCATTCCCTTGCTTCAACAATACTGACACATCGTCTTGCAGAAGCCTTCATCTGTCGGAAATCCAGAATCTGCTAAGGTACGTACGGACGTTACTTTCCCAGGCCCTCCAGCCTCGCTGCAACAGCCCCGTCCTTCAATTCATTTCTGCAGCTTGAGATTATGTCCCAATTGTCCAGTCCGAGGATTGGTCTCCTGGAGATGTCTGGAAGTCTGAACCTGGCTTCCGGTGCAGGAATTGCTCCGTCACTCTCTGCTTCCAACAACGAACGTCACCGAGATCGAGGCTGATGCTGAATTCTAGGCTGCACTACGACGATCATGGCAACCTACCGAGCACATACCATGTCTTCGGACGCTGGCAACAATCGCCATGCGTCGTACCCCGCATACTTGAGTGCCCAGCTTGGAAACAATCATCAGCACGATGTTGCGGGCTCTCATGGACAGCATGTCGGAGCCCATTCGGATGCCCTTGGTGCCGTCATGAGTCAGTTCAGCACTCTGGCTCTCCCCGCAGCCCCCGGCACGCAGCTTCAAGCCCATCACGCCTACTGTGCTGGTCAGGAGCAGCCCGTTGCTTATCAAGGCTACTCGATGCCGTTGCACGTCGGAATGGCGCCCGATGCCGCTTACTCTTTCGGAGTATCTGGGCAATACCCTATTCAGAGCGGCTTCGCGCCCTTGCCTGTTCCGTACCACGGTATGCCTTACACTCCAGGTCGGGTGGCATCTTTTGCCGACCGCAGCAGTGAGGTCCCCGGTCTTGAGAATCGCCGCGGGTCGTACTCAACGACCGAGTCAACCCCTGCTACGCCCTTCTTTGGCAGTGCCTCGGAGCGCGGTAGTGCATCGAGAGTTGGCGTGTTCCGCTCGAGCTACACGACTCCCTCCCCGGAGCAGATTGTGGCTCCCAAAGTGCCGCAGCCCATCGATGATGAGCTGCTCGCGCTTCTCAAACAGGATCCTCCGATCCCCGAGGCTGTGCCGGCTGTTTTCACGCCCCCCAGTCACACCAAGTCCCTTGAGCAGTGCCTGGAGAATAGAATTCACGGAAACCGCAATGTCTACATCCGCGGTCTCCATCCCACCACCGATGACGAGCTTTTGCTCCGGTATGCCGGTCGGTTCGGTAAGGTCGAGCAGAGCAAGGCCATTATTGACACCTCGACTGGCGCCTGCAAGGGGTACGTCCTTTTTCACCTTCTCGCTGTGAACTTGACTGACACACTTTGCAGGTTCGGATTCGCCAAGTTTGCTGATGTCCGCGACTCCGAGAAGTGCATCCGCGGGTTCTACCACCTTGGTTATGAGGTCGGCTTTGCTCGGGTAAGCTGTCGCGCTTCGTGTTTCTTGCACATGTCTTCGAGGCTGACAACGAGACAGGAGAGTTTCAATGCCAGACTCAAGGCCGAGGGTGATGAGAGCTCCACGAACTTGTACTTGTCGAACCTTCCGAAGCGCCTCAACGAATCGGTGAGTTTTTCAACCATGCGTCACGCTTTCATATGACTGACGTCCATCAGGAGCTGAATGCCATCTTTGCTGGTTATCATGTCGTCTCCAGCAAGATTCTCCGTGACAGCATGGGCAACAGCCGTGGCGTCGGCTTTGCTCGGTGAGTCTCTTTTTAAACCGTGATCATACCTTTCACAGCTGTTGGCTGAGACCTGCTGCAGATTCGAGACTCGTGACGAGTGCGAAGACGTAATCAAAAAGTACCATGGCGCTTCCATCGGCGAGGAGGGCATGTTGATGCAGGTTCGATATGCGGACACGCCAGCCCAAAAGGAGCTGAAGCGGATCACCGCAGAGCGCCGGCAGTTCCGCACGAATGAGTATAATATCGGGGCGTACGGCACGGCAGATGTTGGCATCCACCCCAGCATCTATTCGCCTGCTCCATGGAATCGCCGCGGTGGCATGGGAGCTGATACGTACGTTTGTTTTCTCCATTTTCCAGACGATGAAACCTGAGACTGACTCTGATCACAGCCTCTTTGCACCTCGCGTGCCCTCGATCCGCGCTAGCATCGGTGGCAGCGCGAGCGTGGGCTCCATGATGGGTCAGAGCGTGGGGCACACCCCTAAGTATGACGAGCACCAGTGCCTCGGGCGGCTCCCTGAGCATTCCCACTAACCATCATTGACAGACAGAGCATCTCGGTGCCCGGCACAGCATCCTCTGAGGACGGCCTGGGCGGTGACAATGCGACCGTCGTCGACTCCCCGACGGTGAACAAGGGCAGTACCCAATCGTCCCCGACAGCGAAGAAGGAGAAGGCCTAGGTGCTTGTCGATATCTTCCCCTGAGTTCAAGTCTTGGGGCTGCCGCGACGTGTAGGACTTTTTGTTGTTGGACCACCTGTCTTTCCTTATCTCAATGGTTTGTCTCAACGATATCGGATACGTCACTATCGTCATCTTGCTGTTTCTTTGCTATCACAATGGCACGGACTGGGCGCGAGTCGGTTTCGGGGCCAAAGTGGTTGTCAGCTCACATAATTCAACTCTACTATGTCGGACAGGAGCAGCACAATCTTAGGGATGGACTCTTAGCCTGTTAGTGGAAGGGGTGGGAAGGGCAGCCGCCAACAATACTCTTTTGTACGTCGTTTCAACTTTGAAGGGAAAATCGGTCTTCGAGCTCGGAGCCCAGCTTGACAGTATGGATCAATTGGAAGATTCGCGATACCCTATGTACGAGTCCATCTGTGCAGCGACCGAGTGAATGGCGCAGCGACTCTGAAGTACGAGACTCATCAAGAGGTTGTGAATTTTGCATGGAGATTGATTCATGTTCCATCACTAATTGTCAGTTTCTGTAAACCTTCGCTCTCGAGTGAAATATGATCGCCAATGACCACTTCTCCCTGTTCATCCTCTCCACTCCCGTTGTCACCCTCCTCCTCAGAGTCGTCCTCTGAGTCGTCCGAGTCGTGAGCATCTTCCTTGCAGTTGGCCTGCTGCTCCCGAATGGCAGCCTCCAGGTCCTTGACCATCTTCTTGGTGAAACCAGATGCTTCCACTGCGGCGTCTAGCCTTCTCGCGCCGTCCCTGCCCACCGTCTTCTTGGCATCCTTGAAGAAGGGCCCCGGCGTCGTGCTCGTAAAGTGGAAGCGCCGCGAGAAGAAGCGCTTGATGCACTCGACATCGCGGTCAAAGTACATTTCGGCGTTTTGGTGATCCATCGAGACCATCTGGGGGAAGTCGATTAGAATCGGGGTCAAGATGATGTTGTCTGGGTCTCGCTCGTCTCTGTCCTCGCGGATGAGGATGTTGAACTCGTTGAAATCGCCGTGGATCAGGCCGTGCTTGGCCAGTCGCAGGATGAGCCCGATCAGGTCGGCGTAGAGGCTGGCGGGGTCCGGGACGGACGAGACTTGGCGCATCGGCAGGGCGTCGACCAGGCTCATGACGATGGTGTGCCGCGACTGGGCGATGGGTTCGGGGACGGGGAAGCCCTCCTCTTGCAGGGCCTGCATGAAGGCGTACTCCTTGATGGCGGCGAGGCGGCTGAGGTACATCCAGGAGGCGGACTGGCGGTTCTTGAGGTAGTCGCGGTTGGTCTTGACGGTGCGGAACGAGATGCGGCCGAGGCGGTGGATCTTGAGCACCTTTTGGGTGCCCTTGTCGTCGGCCACCATCATGATGTCGCTCTCCTTGCCGACGCCGATGCGGCTGCCGACGCTGTAGACGTGCTTGCGGGCGGCGTGGGTGTGCAGGGCGAGGTAGTCGAGCCCGCCGTAGCCCAGCCGGTAGCCGTCGTACTTGGCCTCCTTCATGCGCGCGATCAGGCCGGCCTTGGCGAGGGCCGAGATGGACTTGTGCACGCCGCTGGCGCCGCCCTTGAGGCGGGCTATCTTCTCGATCAAGGGCGTCGGCACGATCTCGTGGTTCTTGCTGCCCATTTCTACCTGTGGGAATGGGGGGTTTCGGGTGTTGGTGGGGTGAAAGCTGCAACGGGGGATACAGAGAAGAAACGAACCGCTGTCAACACCCTCCAGTCCTCCGGCGTCAAATAACGCATAGCTCTCGTGTCTAACTTCATGGCGACAGATGCACCAAGCAACGAAATGTGGACGGTGTGCTGGATTGTTTGGACTGTTGCCGACGCAAGACCACACACGTCGTGGAGTTGGTTGAAATCAGAGCCCCTCCACACTAGCACTCGAAGTGTCCCAGAAAGTTGGCTGATAAGGCTTGGCAGGTGCCGATAAGATCAAGTGGGCTATTGGGCCGTGGGCTGGGGTGATGATGGCTCCAGCTTCTTGCAGGGTCAGGCTCGCTTGCTGGAGCACTGACCGCTGGTTGGGCGCCTCGCTGCCCCCCGGCGACAACCAAGCATCGCGTAACCAAGCTGCCGCCTTGCCCACCCCGATTTGTTAAGCTTCGATTTTGGTACCAACGAACAGCCAAAGCCCCGAGCCACATCATCAACCCAACCTTATCTCACGACAGGAATTACCATCCTGCCATCGAAAACGCCAATTTCAAAAGTGCGAACCGCTGTGAAACTTCCGCAAACCCCTCAATACCTGGCTCGTCCGTCGCCGCCCGCCTGTGCATTTGGCCATCCCCGCCATCCGAGATCCGACCATGGCGCAAGAGAGCGATCTGTCCAAGACGGCCGACAAGGGCAAGGGGAAGGCTGTTGATGATGAGACGCCAAAGGACAAGGCTGGGCAGCCGGTGGCAAACGGCAAGAAGGAGGACGATAAGGCCGACTGTTTGTTTTTCTCTCCTGCGCCGTCCGCCATCAAGGTTGGCTCGAACTCGGGCTTGCGCTGACTGTCGAATGCAGCTTCAGAAGAGCTCAGTGAAGAGGACCAGCAGCTGAAAAGCGAGCTCGACATGCTTGTTGAGAGGCTGACGGTTTGTTGCCAAACACCCTAGAGGCTATGTGAGCCCTGCTGACTTGTGTTTTTGCAGGAATCAAATACCGAACTTTACAAGCCGGCCCTCGAGGCCATGAAGACGTTCATCAAGACGTCGACCTCCTCCATGACAGCAGTCCCCAAGCCTCTAAAGTTCCTGCGGCCACACTATGAGACGATGACGAAGCTGTACGATGAATGGCCAGCAGGCGACGACAAGCATTCCCTGGCGGATGTGTTGTCCGTCATTGGGATGACCTACTCGGACGAAGAGCGCCAGGACACACTGAAGTACCGCCTTCTCGCCCCAACTCAGGATATTGGCTCCTGGGGCCACGAATACGTTCGCCACCTGGCGCTCGAAATCGGCGAGGTCTATGCGAAGCGCATCGCGGCCGACGAGCCAACCGCAGACTTAGTCGACCTCGCGCTGATCCTCGTGCCTCTTTTCGTGAAGAGCAACCAGGAGGCCGACGCCGTCGACCTGATGAGCGAGTTGGAGATCATCGAGGAGCTGCCCAAGTTCCTTGACGAAAATACCTACGGGAGGGTCTGCTTGTACATGGTTTCCATGGTCAACCTGCTCACTTACCCGGAGAACGAGCAGTTCCTGCGAGTGGCGCACCGCATCTACAAGACGTACAAGCAGTACACGCAGGCCATGGTGCTCGCCATTAGGCTCAACGACCACGAGCTCATCGAGGCCGACTTCAATGATGCACCAGACGCGGCACTCAAGAAACAGCTTGCTTTCCTCGTCGCCCGTCAGCGGATATGCCTGGACCACCCGAGAGAGACGCCGGATGACGAGGAGATTGTGGAATGCCTCGGCAATGTGAAGATGCCGGAGCACTTCAAGGCACTCGGCAAGGAGCTGAATATCCTCGAGCCCAAAACGACCGAGGACATCTACAAGAGCCACTTGGAGAGCAGCCGTGTGGCAGGTCTAACCAACTTTGATTCGGCCCGCAACAACTTGGCAGCAGCCTTTGTCAACGCATTCGTGAATGCCGGTTTCGGAAACGACAAGATGATGCTCGTTGAGAAGGACAAGGAGAGCTGGGTGTGGAAGACCAAAGAGGAGGGCATGATGTCGACAGTGGCTTCTCTGGGAACCCTGCTGATGTGGGATATTGAGAACGGCCTAGATCAGGTCGACAAGTACACCTACCTCGACGAGGAGCAAATCCAGGCTGGCGCCTATCTCGCGATAGGAATCATGAACTCGGGCATTCGGTTGGATTCGGAGCCTGCCTTGGCTTTGCTCGCCGACAACGACAAGCTCAACCACAAGAACCCCCTGATCAGGGTAGCCGCCATCATGGGACTCGGCTTGTCGTATGCTGGCTCCAATAAGGAGGAGCTACTGGCTTACCTTCTGCCCATCATCTCAGACACTACCCAAGAGATGCGTGTGTCGGCAATGGCTGCGCTGGCTTGCGGCTTGGTGTTTGTGGGGTCTTCGCACGCAGAGGCTGGCGAGGCCATCATCATGACCTTGCTGGACGACGAGCGCAAGAGCCAACTCACGGACAAGTGGACACGCTTCCTCGCACTCGGCTTGGGTCTGCTCTATTTCGGCCGTCAAGAAGAGGTTGATGTTGTGCTCGAGACTCTTAAAGTGGTCGAGCACCCAATGGCGAAGCCGACAGCTGTTCTCGCGTCCATCTGCGCCTGGGCCGGCACCGGCGCTGTTCTCAAGATCCAGGAGCTTCTGCACCTGTGCAATGAGCACATGGAGGAGTCGGACGAGAAGAAGGGCGACGAGTTGCTGCAGGCTTATGCTGTGCTCGGTATCGGTTTGATCGCCATGGGCGAGGATGTTGGCCAGGACATGGTTCTCCGCCACTTCGGCCATCTCATGCACTACGGCGAGGCCAACATCCGAAGGACAGTGCCCCTGGCTATGGGCCTCGTCAGTCCCAGCAATCCGCAAATGAAGATCTACGACACGCTCTCGCGGTACAGCCACGACAACGACAACGATGTGGCCATCAACGCCATCTTCGCCATGGGCCTTTTGGGTGCCGGTACCAATAACGCGAGACTGGCACAGCTCTTGCGCCAGCTCGCCAGCTATTACCACAGGGATCAAGAGTCCCTGTTTATGGTGCGCATCGCCCAGGGTCTCTTGCACATGGGCAAGGGCACCCTGTCTATCAACCCCTTCCACACCGACCGTCAGATCCTCTCGCGCGTCTCCGCCGCCGGCCTGCTCGCCGTCCTCGTGGCCATGATCGACGCCAAGCAGTTCATCACGTCCAACTCGCACTACCTGCTCTACTTCCTCGTCACGGCCATGCACCCGCGCTTCCTGGTCACGCTCGACGAGAATCTCAAGCCGCTGACGGTCAACGTGCGCGTCGGTCAGGCCGTCGACGTGGTCGGCCAGGCCGGCCGGCCCAAGACCATCACCGGGTGGCAGACACAGAGCACGCCCGTGCTGCTCGCCTACGGCGAGCGCGCCGAGCTCGAGGACGAGGAGTACATCAGCCTCAGCAGCACCCTCGAGGGCCTGGTCATTCTGCGCAAGGTATGTCTGCTCCGGGTAACCCCATTAATCCTTTCGAGTGTCCGCCACACGATGCTAACTCCAGTGGCCATCTAGAACCCGGAATGGGAGGGCGGTAAATAAGAACATGATGCGGGGCTCTCCTAGAGTCAAGGGAGCAGGAAGCAGAAGAACCGGCTTCCGACAGAAGGATGGAGGATGATGTATGTGTACAGTACAAATAAGGTAAAAATGAGCTCGAGCAGGGTCCTATACTGAGACGCCAGGTCCAGTCGCGGTGCCGGTCCTGGACGGCTTCTGGTTGCTACAATGGTATCACCGTAACTTTCAAGTTGTTTCGTCCGTATCCTGCCACGAGGGGACCCCGAGAACATGCAGTGGAAGATGCGATAATCCAAAGTGCTCACTCAGCCAGGGCAAGAAATCCGAGTTACCTAGTGGCAGGCACAGCTATATGCAACACATCTGTGTCAATCCAACATGAACAAAACCCCTTGTTATTTGCCTGTCCAACACATTGTATTGTACCATTTGCCCAAACCGGAACTCCTTGCTTGATCAGACCAAACAGACAGAAAGCGTCATTGAACTAAACAAGACCCCAGGATCTCCATGCAATTAATCAACCAAGTATACAGCCGGTTCCAAAGTCGATTAACCAAGCAAGCAAAGAGCCCGTTCCAAAACCCCACCACCCTCTCAGACATTTCCAACCAACTACTTGACACATGAAGCCAGCGCCAACTTTACTTCTTGAGCCCAAAAATGTTCCTCTTCTTCTTCTCTTTATCCTTCTTCCCCGACGCCTCGGAACTGGCCAGGGACGCCGACGAGGCACCTCCACTGCTCAGCGACATACCCGCGAGGGCCTTGGTCGGCGGGCGGGCACCCCCTGGGGGGTTCTGGCGACCCATACTCGCGGCGACCTGGGGCGGCAGCTGCTGTTGGACTGGTTGTGGCTGCTGCTGGACCGGTGGCGGGGCCGGCCGCTCAAACAGGTGGGCGGGGGCCTTGGGCGGGGGGCGGTCCATGGGCAGGTCGAGGCGGCGGCGGTCGGTCTTGAGGACGCGCAGGTCGGCGATGAAGCGGGCCGGGGTGAGCATGTGGCTCGTGGCGAGGAAGACGTCGCGGCTTTGCTTCTCCGACACGTCGTAGCAGGCGCGGGCCTCGGAGTAGGTGGCGCCGCCGGCGACGAAGACGATGATGCGCTGGCGATTCTCGGCCTGGCGGCGGTTGGCCGAGGCCCAGCGCGGGGCGGCGGAGCGGAGGGAGGCCTGGTGCATGAGCGACTCGGCGCCCCCGTCTGCCGGGGGGACGACGTAGGGGAAGAGGGCCGTGTCGAGATCGCCAGCGCAGGCGCGCTCAAGCATGTGCTTGACGGCCGGCTCGAAGCGGGAGAGGGCGTATTCTTCGTCTGGTACCGCAGTCTTGGGGTTGAGCGGGAAGAGAGGCGGGGCGGGTTGGCGAGGCTCCTTGAGCTCCTTCACGGGGCGAGCGCCGAGAAGGTCGAGATTCTCAATGACTGCCTGGTCCTGGCTGTCCCGCGACCGCTGCAATGATGCGTGCCAGAGAAGGCGAGTGAGATCTTTGTCAATCATACCGTCACGATAGAGCGCATAGATGGCGATAAGACGCAACCTGTCCGCCGGGGCGACGGCTGGATCATCCAGCAGGCGGACAATCTGGTCGAGGAGGTTTTTTGGTTTCTTGTAGTCCTCGTCAAGGCCCGTGGCCATGGTCTGTTCTACCGAAGCAATGTCTGCGAGCTTGTATTTTTGAAAAATGTTCATGGCTTCCTGCGCCATGGTGAGGTGAAGAGCATATGCCTGCTTCATCTCCTGGAACTGTGGTAATCCCGCAAGCATATCCCTGATGTCGTGGAGAGATGTGGCGTTGGTGTTCTTCCCCGCGAGCTGGGGGTTTTGGTCAATGAACTTTTGAAAGTCACTCATGAGCTTGTCAATGGTGTCCTTCATGTGCTGGTGCCGATTGTTCACCCAGACGGTATCCTTCTCGGTAAGCTCCATGTCCTTTTCTTGGGCATCGGCCGTGCCCTCATCCGGAGCCATGCGGAAGGTGGCCTTGCCGTCTTCTCGGTCTTTTATTGGGAGCAGGTCGTGAGCCATGGCTTGGTAGGTGAACTCGTGCAGCAGCGGGGCCATCAGGTCCATTGACCTGTCCGTGATGAGCAAGACAGACTGGGGCCGCTGGGACGGAGGGGGGAAGTTGCGGTCCCACTGCTGATAGCCGTCGAGCTCCTGCTGGACGAAGCGGGCCAGGTGTGCACACAATACCCTCGCTTCATGCCTATTGTGCTCGGCCGGCTGGTAGTACCGGATCTTGGGGAACTCTTGCAAGGTGACGCAAATCGAGGCGATCTAGCGGGCAGCCTCTTTAGTTATACAGAACCCTCGGGCGATCTCTCTCCTGTATGATCCGGGGAGCTCGTACCTTTGACGCCAGTGTCCGCAAGTGGCGTGCCACGAGGTCGTTGCACGTGGGGTTGTACAAGACGAGGAAGCTGGATGGGTCCTGGAAGACGACAAGGTGGGACTCGCGCGGGTAGAAATCGACCAGCAGCATGGTAGGGGGTGCTACACAGGCAGTGTGAGCCCAACTGCGCGATAAAATGCCCAAGACAACGACGACGTAGCACACCTGCCATCTGCCTCCGGGCGCCATCTAAGCGGCGTTGCAGGGGATCCGGCAACGAGCCAGTCCAAATGATGAAGGCCCTCCTGTACCTGCGGCGCTCGAAATCGGCGAGAAGACAATCGACGATATGCGGCTGTGGCGAGAGTATGTATATGGCGTCCATGTCTGGGTTCACCTCCCTCCGCTCCTCCATTCGCTCGATGTCTAGGACCGACTTAGTACTGGGCGGCACCTCTCAGTCAAGCAACACGGAGGCCTACTGGCGATATTGTGGTTGAGGATTTCATCCTCGACGACGGAACTGTCGATGATCCGTTTTGCTGTTTCGTCGACAACGAGGACTTTCCACTAGGCAGACAGGCGGGCAGCGTTAGAGCGGGGCTCGGTCGGACGAGGGGCAGAGATGGATGGGCTCACATCGTTCGGGGCGATTCTGCGGATGGCATCGATGATGGCTATGGGAACAGCAGTTAGCGATGGCGCATACGGGCAGGGCCAGAAACGGGTGTCGGCGAAAGAGGGAACTGGCCGCATACCCTTGGCATGCTCCTTGATGATGGAGGGGCCGTCCATGGCGCACACGGTGAGGCCAGAGCCAGCTCAAGCCCCAGCGACAAGCTTTCGACAAATCCGTGGCAGGGTCTTGTTGTTGGGGTGAGGGCGCTGGAGGCCGGAGTCGGATAGGTGGGCCGAATGCGACAACTCAAAGGTGCCGAAGGGTGACTTTCCTAACTCGACACTTTGGAAGCAGGTGTTGTTGATGCCGACGAGACGTGCAGGTGGGGTGCGTTCAATGCATCAGCCCAGGGTGCAAAGGGACCATTAACAGATGCACAACCCTAACCCTGTACTCAATCGAGGCTTGTCTTGCTCGTGGACGACGTGGAGGTCCATGATGCCGAGCTATATGGCTCTGTTTTCAATGCGCTGCACGTTTCAAACACTAGATGTCGTAAACTCATTGGCAACTTGATTGTATCACACACAAACTCTAGCCACACAGCCATGTGTCAGCATCCAAGCACGACCAAGAGCAGTTCACACATGGCTAGTCGGACCTTTCCCGTTGTCCTGAGTCGGTGGTTACCACAGTAGGTAGGTAGTCCAGGAGGTAGACCCTGACCCCGTCACAAACTTTTTGTAGGAACGGCTGTTCCCGCAGTTGCCTGCCGTCGGCTGCTGTAGCCTTGCCAATCGGCCTTTGGTTTTGGCTCTGCCTTTGGTTTCCGACTGCTTGGGTCGGTGAGCTGCATGGGCTCGCCACAGCGTGGAACCACGACCACGAAACTTTCCTCTCGGAGGTCCGAAATATGACACTTGCCGTTCGTTCACCTTGAAATCCTCCCACACAACACCACATCCTCCCCCAACGGGCACCACGTCACGTCCGTCAGCCTGACCGGCGCCGGCTTCCCGTCCTCCCCAGCAGTCCTCGGCGGCGACACCACCACGCCCCCCTGGCCCAACCACGTAGGCGCAATCGTCGCAATCACCGAACCAACAAACCGGTTCTCGGGCGGCGCCAGCAGCGAATTAATCACCTCCCCGCCGCCCTCGACCATGACGCTCTCCAGCCCCTCCCCCTTCAACACCCGCAGCACATCCTCCCACTTGAATCTCCCCCTTTCCCCCTTTGCCTCAAGCGGGATATACCTCCCCCCGACCGCCTCCAGAACCCGCCTTCTCCCCTCGTCCACCACCGTCCGAGAACCAACCAAGACCCACGGCCCCAACCCCTTCCCCTCCCTCGCCAACACCACCACTCTACTCCCCTCATGCACATCCCACCGCGCCCGGGGATCCAGCACCACCGGCCGCGGCTGACTCGCCTTCTTCTTCTTCTCCTCTTCTTCCCCTTCCCTTCCCCCTTCCTCCACAGCCCCCTCGTCCCCGCCGCAGCCACCCCCGTCAGGCAACGACACCGACGCCGACACCGACACCGACACCGACACCGACACCGACACCGACACCGACACCGACACCAGCCGTGAGTTCAGCCCCGGATCGTCGGCCACGGCCGTCCCGGCGCCGACGAGGATCCCGTCGTGGTGGGCGCGCAGAAAGTGCGTCATGGCCTTGGACTGGGGTCCCGAGAGGGTCGTGCGGACGCCCGGCGCGAGGGACAGGGCCGCGTCGAGGGAGTGGGCGTAGGTGAGGGTTACGTGCGGGAAGGGAGTGGCTGTGGTGGTGGAGGAGGAGGAGGAAGAGGAGGATACGGAAGGGGGTGGTGGGAGGTAGGGTTGGATGAGGGAGGCATGGTGGGAGGGGAAGGTGAGGGGTTCTTGTGGTTGTGGTTGTTGGGATTGAGTTGACATGGTGGGTATCGTCAAAAGTGAAAAGAAAGAGGTGAGATGAGATGTGGATAGTGTGTACGGAGTAGAGGTTTGATGAATGCCAAAGCTGGATAAGCTAATGGCCCTGCCAAGACGGAAGTGTTCGGTTGTGTAGCGGCAGGTGGAGCGACGGGAGAAATGCGATATGTGTATTGTAATACACAGTCAGTCGCTGATCGCATTACCATACATACAGCTGGTAGCAGTCCACACCCAGCCTTGCCCCAACACGTCATATCGCGAGTGTGGAATGACTCTCCGTTCACTGATCTGAACGACTGCTCTGCGCGCGTGTGAATCGAAGTCGCAGCCCTCGATTCATGGGTTCACCCCGACTTTCTCGGAAGACGTGGCGAAGCACGCAGGGGTTCCAGCAGTCGCATGGACCGCTCATGTGAGACGCCTGAGGTTGGATTCGGAGGCACTTGTAAAAAGCACAAGGCTTGGCTTGGCATCCATGGCAAGAAAGCTTACGTGTCTCGAGCGTCTACCGGAGCCGGCGGTCTTCATCCCATCCGGACATTTCTCTTTGTTGCTCATCTCCATCGACAACCAGTAACCACTGTCTTTGTTCCGACCCGTTTATAGTCTTTGGAGTCGAGCGCTGGTAAAATCTCTGACCTATCCTCCAAGCCTCATCAACTTTGCCCTGATTGCTAGGCGAAAGAAATTTACTCGGAGCATTTCGGAGCCTCTTTCGCGGCTTCCATTTGCCCTTTTGAGCCACTGAATCTGTGCCAAGCGCTCCCGTTGGCTGTGCTCTTTCGCCCGGCGCCAGCCAGCGACACAGCCACACGCCTCGCCACTCAAGATCACCTGCAACTGTTAATAACGTTAACGCCGACTTTCATTTTCCGACGGAGCGTTGCGCCCGCCTTCTCTGCGAAACATACCACAGCGGTTTCTGCAACCTCTCCCCCCGAGCAACCCCTTCCCCCCCACCGAATTCTCAACCCGCGCCTCGATCGGATCCTCAACGTCGCCTTTTTGTCGCTCCCGTCGCTCGCGAAGAATCTCGTCGCGCCATATTTCCAAGCCAACAATCACGTACAAATACCACACCAAACAATGTCGCAAAAATACGACCAGCCGCCCGCCTACGGCGCCCCCCAGCAGCCGCAGCCGTCTTACTACCAGCACCCCCAGGACGGCGCCGCACAGGGCTACTACCAGCAACAACCGCAGATGGGCTACGGCGGCCAGCAGCCGCCGCCCCCGCAGGGGGCCTACTACCCGCCACAAGGAGGACCGCAGCCCATGTACTACCAGCAGCATCCGGAGCAGCAGAAGAAGAGCGGGCCGGTGAGTTTTTTCTTCTTTTTTCCTGCTGCTGAAGTTTTCTTTCTACCTCGTGGTGCTGTGGTCGCCTGTTTTCGGTGTGTCAACATGCCTGCTGACCGGTGCATACTATGGCAGGGTTTTTTTGAGGCGTGTCTTGCTGGCATGGCCTGCTGTTGCTGCTTGGACATCTTGTTCTAGGCAGCGAAGGGGACGGAGAGAAGGGGAGGAGATGGCGGTCGACAAACACATACCCGGATGATCCATCGCTCAACCGACGTCCGACGGAGGGCTGGTCTATTTCAGCCCCGACTCGCAGCCTCGCAGGATATCCCTCCTTGGAACACCGAATGGCCGACTGGAAGGACGAATGGGGGAAGGGAATATTTATCTGCGCGGGATATGGAAGGATAGGCATTGGGAGTGACGAAACCGCACTAGGGGTGCAGGCTTGCGGCATGGGAAGGGATGGGCTTACAGCGGCGCAACGCCGACGACGATCTCCTCAACGGATCTCCTATGTCACCAGTTTCGGAATTCCTTTTGTCTTTCGGTAATCCTTGTAATGAACTACCTAGGTGCCTGCCTGTTCTAGGGTTCGCGCCATAGCAACCGCCGATGGGCGGTGGTGGTATGCTGAATATCCAATACTTGCTCTAACGATAGTCCCCGCGTCAACCCCCCTCAGAGCGTGGCAAATAGCCGCTCGTAGTTGTCGTTGGCCTCCTTGATCCAGTCGTGCGAGTAGACCATCTGTTGCACGTCCGGGCTGGCCCACTTGTCGGGCAGCGAGCCCGTCTTGCCGTTCTGGCGGAACTCGCGATCCCGCTCCTCCTTGGCCGTGCCCTCCCCGAGATGCAGGCTGCGCCCAGAGTGGGCGGCCAGGTCGACCAGCGCGGTGCAGTGCGGCTTGCGCAGCAGCTCGTACACCTTGAGCGTCTTGGTCACCGTCTCGGGGTCGTGCACCTTGTCCGCGGGTATCTTGCTGACGACCTCGGCCAGAACGGCGCCGTCCTCGATGGCCATGGCCGCTCCCTGGCTCAGGTGCGGCAGGGTCGGGTGGCACGCGTCGCCGAGCAGCGCCACCGATCCGTGCACCCACGTGGGCAGCGGCTTGTGCACGCGCAGCTTCCACTCGCACACCTCGCCGTCGGGCACCAGGTTGAGCATGCGCTGCACGAGCGGGCAAAAGTCCTCGTACACCTTGAGCATGTCCGCCTTGGAGGCTCTCGTCGTGTACGTGGCGTTGGTCGCCGACGCAAAGTGGTCGTCGGGCTGCGCCGACGACAGGTTGTAGATCTGCTTGTTGCTGACGGGGTAGGCGATGATGTGCCGCCGCTCGCCCACCCAGCGCACCACCGTGTCGCTGTCGAGGAGCGCCAGCATCTCCGGGTCGTGCTCCATCTCGGACCGCTGGAGCATGATGCGGTACGCGGCCTGGCCCGTGTCCTCCTCCTGCGACTCGGTGCCCAGCTCAGCGAGCATCTGCGTGCGCACCCGCGACTTGATGCCGTCGGCCGCGAGTATGAGGTCCGCCCCGAGCGTGTACTCGTCGCCGTCGCGCGGCTTGAGCGTGACGCTGGGCGCGGGCCCGAACGAGTCGATCCGGACCAGCGCCGTCGAGAAGTGGAACTTGATGGCGTTCTCCTTCTGGCAGCCGCTGAGGAGACCGCCCGCGAGCGACGACCGGTGTCCGGTGCAGTGTGGAAACCCGTACTTCTCTTCGATGTCGGGCATCTCGACGTGCGAGAGCTCGATGTTGGTGCTCCCCTCTGCGGCCCAGTCAGACACACCGGGCATCATGATGATCGTTGTGAGGGTTGGGCTTACGCCTGATGCTGGTTCCCCTGACGTTGGTTGACTCTGCCAAGATGGCTTCCCAGCATCCGAGACGGTCAAGTACACGGACGACGTTGGGGGGCATCTGGATGCCAGCGCCAACGAAGCCGAGGTTAGAAGCCGTCTCGAAGACATGAATGTTGTTGAAGCCCTTCTTGGCGAAGGCTAGGGCTGTCCCTAACCCGCCCATGCCTGGAGAGAAGGTTAGCTCCAGCTTGCCGCTGCCTGAAGATCGTGAAGAGATCGCTGAGGGTGCCGTGGGAGCCGTACCTGCACCGATGATGACGATGCGCATGTCGCGGACGTCCGCCATGGCATCAAATTGGCGATTAGGTCCAAGGTAGTGATTGTGTAGTCAATATATGCTTGGGGAATTAGGTCCAAGTGCTGCGTAGGGAGGTGGAGATGTCGGCGTTGGTGGTTTAAGACGTGTTTGGAAAGTCAACGGGCTCGAGGTGTGTGGAATGTCAGGACCGCGACATCGGAAACCAAACGGGTAAAATAAACCGTGCCTTCCAGGTCCCTCACGATTCATATATACACCGATCGCGATGTCCCCGGGTCTGGTCCTCGGCTCCTGCTGTCGCAGACACACATGCCGGCTGCCCACGTACCTGACCTTTCATGCGATCTCGGTTTCTGATCCATTCCCGTCGTTCTCATGGCAGGCGGCGCGTAACGGGGTGGACCATGGCTGGCGTAATGTCCGCCCGGCCGGAGCCTCCCTTATCTGTCAGTCCCCTCACTTTCTTCAAGAAGAAGGCCTATTCCAATCCTCGGAGGACATGTCGCTCTGCGGAAGCGTTTGACAAAGGGGGCTTGCGATGGAGTGTGGGGTATGAAATGTGGTACCTTAATTCGGCGGTGCGGGGAAGACTCCTAGCGCCGGGACAAAGTTGAATCCGCGCGGAGCTTGGTGCTGCTCGGGATTCGTAGGCCATGGGAAAATGGATTGGCCGATGCATACCCGTACACACAAAAACCTCGTACAGACGAGATACACCCGGACGGATGAGACTGCTCAGACTGTTTGGTTCATAGGCGTCATAAGAAATGTCACCATCTTCCCTTTTCCCTCTCTCTCCCTTCTCCCCGCCCTTCTCCCCGTCACAAAATCTCCAGGGAGAAGGGGTTGGTCATCTCGTAAAATTTTGCCTCCATGTTCGTTATTTGGAAAGACCCGTGTTGGTGATGCCGGCCGTGAGGAGCCACCCACGTGACCGCGATCCTCATTGTCGCTATTCAGAATTTGCCAGATCAAATTCCGGGCAAGAGACCGCCGGCCCGACATTCATGCGGCGCCTTAAGAACCGAGGGCTTCGGGGGCACAAGTGGCTTCGGAAGTTCGGGCAGGAGGTTGGAAGTGGGCGTTGTGAAATTTAGAAAGTGGTCACTGGATTGGGACAGCGGTCGTCGGGCCGGGTTAACGTTAGACATGTTTCGGCAGGTCGGCAACCAGGAACGCGGACCACCCCTGCACAACACGTGTGTTTGAAGAAAGGGGCATGCGCCCCAACAATGAACAAAGCAGAATTGCCAAGGTGTCTGTTATTATTGACACAAATGGAGAGGAACCAGAATAAGCTCAACAAAGCGCGCGCTTAAGCTTGAATTGGGCATTGGGTTGTAAAAACAAACAACGCTGGCTGGCCGGCAAGACGGCGTGGAGTCAAAAGACGCCAGAACTTGGCGGCAAGCCAGCCCTGAAGCTGGCCAGTGAAGGTGCTTGACCTGCGGAAACGGAGCCGCCGACGTCACTGGCAAGAACCAATGAGCTGCCAACCGCGGCTGCGAAAACTGCTTTGCTCGGACGAACAGGCTCCCCCGTCCAGTGGAGCCTTCAGCGACTTTTTTTGGCCCAGTTTCAGGCCCAATGTCATGGACCAATGGCCTAATGACGGACCGCAACACCATGCCCGGCCTTGGGCCCTTGATCTTGTTTTTGTGGAGGCCAGGATGCACATCGCGGCCGCTCGCCGCTTTTTCCGCCTCTCTCCATTATGACGGCTGGCCGTGTGACACCGCCCAGGTTCTGGTCCCATCTACATCTCATATGATTCCTCTTGTATTCTTCTTGTGTTTGTAGAACCTGACCCCTCGCCAAACACGTCGTCGCCGCCGTCTCCTAGTCCCCCAAAACAGCGGGAACACGGCTGCTACTCCTACAATTCGCCGTATCCCACACTCTACTCTCGGCACGCCAGAATCGCATGGCTTGCCGCTATTTTGGACACCGGAGTCGCGGCAGCGCGGTTTAAGGCATACGGCCAGCAGTTTAGAGAGGGAAAGCATCGACCACCAAGTATCCCACGCGACATCGACATCGAGATCGACACCACATCCATGAGTAGTACAACCCTGACGTCGGGGGCGACAACGGCGACGGTCCCTGTGGCACAGTCGACGACTGTGATCCCCGATGGAGCCGGGTCCGCCCAACAGGCGACGGGCATCAGCCTCATCGCCTTCATCACGGCCTTGGCCGCCTCGTTGATAGTCTTTGGCATCCAGATGGGCTTCTTCTTGCTGCTGAGGAACAAGCTGGTCAGGATATTGTGTGTCGGCCTCTTCTTCCGTTCCTTGTTACCGAGAGCATGCCGCTGACAGGCCCGATGACAGCAAACCCAAGACCTACTTGGTCCCCGAACGAGAAAGAACCGACCCCCCTCCCACCAACCACTTTGCCCTAGCGTTCAAGCTCATGGGCTTTGAAGACCGCGAGATCATCAAAAAGTGCGGCCTCGACGCCTACTTCTTCCTGCGCTACCTGCAGACCCTCCTCGTCATATTCATCCCCATCGCCGTCATCGTCATCCCAGTTCTCGTCCCGCTCAACTACATCGGGGGGATGGGGCGCGACATCGTTAACAACGCCACGGCCAATGGCTCCACTGGCAACATCCCCACGGGCCTGGACACCCTGGCCTGGGGCAACATCGCTCCCACCAAGCAAAGCCGCCGCTGGGCCCACCTGGTTCTTGCCCTGCTCGTCATCCTCTGGGTTTGCGGCGTTTTCTTCAGCGAACTCAGGGTCTACGTGAAGATCCGCCAGGACTACCTGACCAGTGCCGAGCACCGCCTGCGCGCCTCGGCCAACACGGTGCTCGTCAGCTCCATCCCGGACAAGTGGCTGACCGAGGAAGCCTTGAGAGGCTTGTTTGACGTGTTTCCCGGAGGCATTAGAAATGTCTGGCTTACCCGGGACTTCACGGCCCTCCTCTCCAAAATCCACGAGCGCGAGGGTGTCCACAAGAAGCTGGAGAGCGCAGAGAGCGAACTGATCCGCACCGCCAAGCGCAACCAGCTCAAGCAGGCGAAAAAAGGCAGCTCGACCCACCGATTGAAGGGCGAGACCAGGGCCGACAGAGCGGAGCGTGTCAAAACACAGGATGAAGAGGCTCAGCGACGCGCCGAGGCCGCCGGAGGTTTGAGCGCCAACACGCCGCATGTACCCCAGGCGGTGCAAGAGGCTGTAGTCGAAGCGGACGACAAGAGCGGTACCGATGTGTCCGACATCCAGGAGGGGAACGAAGCAGGAGAGAAGCGCGAGGGAAACAGAAAACCGCTTGCTAAGATTGGGCAGGGCCTGGGTAAGGGCGTCGCTGCCGTCAGCGGCGCAGGGCTGGGCCTCATCGGAGGGGCGAAAGCCTTCCAGAGAACCATCGGCGATGAGATGGAGAAAACCGCCGGCTTTGACTTTGCGCATCCGGGTGGCCAACCTCGCCCTGCCTCGGCGCCAAGGAGCGATCCCGACTCTCCCAGTCGGGACGGCCGGCCAAAGACGTCATTCGCGTCAGAAGCCCCCTTGACTAGACACGTCCGTCATGCCCACACCTCGTCCGACGCCTCGCAGGACTCGGATACTACGAAAGACGCCGCTGGTCCCAGGATCTTCGGCAACACGACTCGCCGTGTTACCAACCTGGACGAGATGATTGTTACGGAGCAGACACGGTGGTATCAGTTTTGGAAGCCCCCGACGGGAAGCTATGCGTCTCCGATCCCCCAGGGCAGCGAGGGCAGCGAGCACCAGTGGAAGAGCCAGAAGAAGTCATTCTGGCGGGCTGTGAAGGACGCGATCCCCGGTTTAGGCGAGCACGAGCCGCCTGTCGAGTACCCAGCTGCATTCTCCCGCGACTACTCGAGCCAACCGGAAGAAGATGCCGAATGGAGGAAGTGGCTAAAACCGGAGGAGCGTCCTCATCACCGGGTTGCCAACTTTCACTGGACGCCCTCGTGGCTGCCCGGGCTGCCCTTGGTCAACAAGAAGGTCGACACCATCTACTGGTGTCGCGCCGAGTTGGCCCGGCTGAACATGGAGATCGAAGAGGACCAGAGCCACCCAGAGCGCTACCCGGTCATGAACTCGGCCTTCATTCAGTTCAACCACCAGGTGGCAGCCCACATGGCCTGCCAGTCGGTCACATACCATATCCCGAAACACATGGCGCCTCGCATGGTCGAGATCTCGCCCGAAGACGTCATCTGGGACAACATGGCTATGTCGTGGTGGGGCGAGTGGGCGAGGCGTGCCATTGTCTTCATCATCGTCTCCGGCATGGTCATTCTCTGGGCTTTCCCAGTGGCCTGGACTGCCTCGCTGGCCCAGATTGACGCCCTGGTTGAGAACTACAGCTGGCTTGGGTTCCTAGTGGAAAACAAGGTGGTCGAGAACGCCATCAAAGCGATTGCTGGTGTGCTGCCCGCCCTAGTCCTGACCATTATCTTGGCGCTCGTGCCCGTCCTCTTCGGCTTCCTGGCCATCTTCCAGGGATGCAAGACGGGCTCGCAAAAGTCCGAGATGGTCCAGGTCTACTACTTCACCTTCCTCTTTGTCCAGGTCTTCCTGGTCGTTTCCATCGCCTCGGGTACCTTTCAGACGCTCGCCAGCCTTTCGAGGGACGTTACGTCGACGCCCAACGTTCTGGCCGAGAATCTCCCCAAGGCGGCTAATTACTTCTTCGCCTACATGATTCTACAAGCGCTCTCGACGAGCTCGGGCACTCTGCTGCAGATTGGCACGCTCTTTGTCTGGTACGTGTGGGCAAGGATGGTGGACAACACGGCGCGGGCGAAGTGGACACGCAACACGGAGCTGCCCACCGTGACGTGGGGCTCGTTCTTCCCCGTGTACACCAACTTTGCGTGCATCGCCCTCATTTACTCGATCGCTGCGCCGCTCATCTCCATCTTCGCCATCATCACCTTCAGCCTGCTCTGGGTGGCACACCGCTACAACATGCTCTACGTGACGCGGTTCAGGACGGACACGGGCGGCGTGCTGTATCCGCGCGCCATCAACCAGACCTTTACGGGCCTCTACGTCATGGAGCTCTGTCTCGTGGGCCTCTTCTTCCTGGCCGAGGACGAGACGGGCAAGAACGTGTGCTTCCCGCAGGGCATCATCATGGTCGTCACCATCATCCTGACGGCCCTGTACCAATACCTCCTGAACGCGTCCTTTGGCCCGCTCCTGCGCTACCTCCCGATCACGTTTGAAGACGAGGCCGTGATCCGCGACGAAGCCTTCCAGCGCGCCCAGGCCCGCCGCCTCGGCCTGGTCGGAGACGACGACGATGACGACGAGGCTTCGGCGCTCAACCGCTCCGGACCCACCGGCGACGCAGGAGCAGACGCGGCCGCGGCCGACGATATCGAGCTCGAAAAGCTTCGCGGGCGCCGCGGCGGGCACAACCGTAGCGGGTCGGCGCTGGGGCGGTTCAAGCCGGTCAAGGGCATCGCGCAGGCGGGCACGTGGGCGGCGCGGGGCGGCAAGCAGATACGGGCGGCGACGTTTGGGCGGGCCGAGGAGTCGATCCGCACGGCGGCGCAGTACCGCAAGCAGCGCCGGCAGACGGACCTCGAGGCGCAGCGGGCCATGGGCGACGCGCTCTACGGCGGCTACTGCGACGTGATCGAGGACCTCACGCCCGGGGAGCGCGACGTGCTGGTGAGGAAGGCGTTTCAGCACTCGGCGCTGCGGGCGCGGCGGCCCGTCGTGTGGATCCCGCGCGACGACATCGGGGTCAGCGACGACGAGATTGGGCGGACCAACGAGTTCAGCGGGTACCTGTCCATCACCAACGAGGGCACGGCGCTGGATAGCAGGGTGAGGGTGTTGTATGGGAGGAATCCGCCTGATTTCTCCGAGGTGGATCTCATTAATCTTTGAGGCGGGGAGGGGTGGGACAAGGAAAAGGGGGATTATGCTATAGACACCCGTGATGCTGGTAAAGGGAAAGGGGAAGGTGATGCATGCGGTGAGAAGGAGATACCCGGCGTTTATATCAGGGTTTCAGCTTTAGCAACTTGCATCGCATTGGGGTTGGGTGGATGTATGCAATGGCGGCACACGGCTCAGGGATCAGGAATAGCATTGCATTTGTGTACTAGAACATCTACCTAAGTACAAGACGCGGGCTCGGTTGTGCAGCTACCACGGGTGTAATTACAGCTGTGAGAATGTTTCTACTCCGATTCCCTTCCGATTTCGCACAGGGCACATCAACCGTCCTGTGCGTACTTATTTTGATCCTTTCAGCCCTCTTTTCGACCGATAATTGTTCAATGTTGCCTCAGCTTCCCACTCCGAGCAGCCCTGGCCGGCCAGATGGCCTTCATCAACGGGCCCAGCACGATGGCCCCCACCAGGCACAACAGCGTGGAGTAGAGCTGCAGCAGGGCGGCGACGGCGGCGCCGGGGCGCAGCGACACAAACTTGAGGAACTCGTTGACCTGGTACAGGTCCTCCTGCTTGCGGATCAGGTAGCGCGTGGCGCGGCGCCGGGCCTCGTCCTCCTGCTCCTGGTGATGCTGCTCGGCCTGCTCGGACGAGGCGCCGCCCGAGGCCACGGCGGCGTAGCTCGGCTCGGCGCCCTCCTGTACTGCGTGCAGCTTCTCCCGGGCCGCGTCGTAGGGCGGCGGCGGGCTGCCGGCGTCGGACGGGATGGTCGGTGTCAGGTGCAGCACCGTCACCAGGCGCACGGGGGCGCGGTGCAGGGGGATGAACCAGATGGAGAAGACCTGGAAGATGCGGAGGTAGATGGTGTTGGTCTGTTCGTCGAGGACTGATGGGGAAGCTTCGTTAGGAGCTTGGCTCTTCGTTTGTTGGACTCTTGCTGGGTGTCATAGTTACCGCATGACTCAATCTTGAGGTTGATTCTGGGGCTGAGGATCTTGTCTGGTGATGGAAGGCCATGGGTTAATTAGTCATGTGCGGTCGGCCAAATCACTCTGAAGTTGAGTGGAAACATACACCTGGCACAATACATGTCAATATCTCAGCTGATTCTCTGTCAAACTTGTCCACAGCAGGTCTCGGGCTTACCATCGATACGTGGCCGTGATGAGGGCGCGGGAGTCAAAATGGCCCACGCCGGGCACCTTCAGATCTGTGAAGGACGGAACCCGACAGAAGGGGTGCTCCAGTGTGGCGCCGGGAGCGTAGTAGCGGTAGATGGCATCGTGCTGCTCCTCCGGAGTCCCCTGGGTAAGAGCCCGGATGACATGTCTGATTTCCTCGGCTGCGCAAAGGCACGATTGTGACCTCTTTGTGAGCTCATTCGGTCCACCATAGCTGCGAAGGGGGTTTGATTGACTCGTACCTGGGTTTTCCATGGTGGTAGGGAATAGGGATGGCTAGAGTCGATTGAGACAGAACCGACTTTGATGAGACTGTTATTGTTGTGTTACAATGAGTTGTTGGGGAGTTGCAGCAAGTAGTAAGCTCCGGCTGCACTGCACCTCATGATGCAGTCCTGACGTTGGTTTGGCTCGGTGATGTCATTGCTCCGTCTACACTCTACACATGGACGAGTAAACACAGGTAGCCCCACAGCATGTGAAAGCCCCGGCCGGCTTGGCAGCTCTCCGGCTCTCCGGGCAGCGGCGCGGTATGCCAAGCCGGAGTCTGGGTCCGAGCGGAACCGCAAGCCGGCTAACACTTTCATGATGCCGGCTGAGACACCCACCAGGTGCTGAATAGAACAGATCCATTTCTACCATGCGAAGCCATCTCGCTAGCAAGCCATTGCACACCAGGTATTCAGAAGCCAAACATCCCACCCAGATCATTAATCTAAACACTTGAGCTGACGCTGCCATCGCCATGAGTACCGCATGCCCTGACCGGACATCTCCAGCACTTCACCCAGACTCCTTCGCTCACCCCAAACATTAGCACAACAGCAATGCACCACCACAATCCCCTCACCGCCGGTGACTCCCCGACCGCCGAACCTCAATAAACGACGCATCCCCGCCCGCGAACCGATCCGGGTCCACCTCCCTAAACCCGCTCGACCTCCTCTCGACGCTGCGCACCCGGCTCCTCTGCCTCCTCGGGGGGCTATGCTCCTCAATAACCACCACCTCGTCATCATCGTCATCATAATCATCCCTCGACGACGACACCGGCGGCGGCGGCGGCCGGCCCATCCTCGCCCGACTAACGCTCCTCCTCCTCCTCCGCTCCTCCTCCTCCACAATCACCCGCGCATCCATCACCCCAGACGACGACGTCGGCCCCACAGACGAAACAGCCTCCTCGACAATAATCCTCCCCCCTCCACCACCACCTCCTCCACGGGACCGCCGTATCTCCACCATCTCCTCGCGCCCGCCGCCGCCACGCCGACTGGCGGTACCGCGGCGGCCGCGGCGCCGGCGCGTGTAGACCGAGGCCGTGCCCTCGGTGACGACGGTCGACGTCTCGTGGCTGCTCGTGGCGCCGCTGCTGGGGTTGCCGAGGTTGATGCACGTGTAGATGAGCCAGAGCAAGAGGACGAAGCCCGCCACGGACCCCAGCGTGATGCCCGCCACGGTGCCCGGGTCCGGGCCCGAATAGAGAGAGCCGTAGTGTGCTGGGATGGTGGTGGTGGGTGTCTGTTGGCGGGCGAGGAGTCTGTGGAGGGCGGCGATGGTGGTAGAGTTGTTGTTGTTGTTGTTGTTCGGGTCGGGTGCCGGCATGGGTGCTGCCGCGCGCGGCTGTTGTTTTCTCGCTGCGGGCGCCATTTGCGCCGACGGGGTTGGGGATCGGGTTGAGACGGGGTGTTGGCCTAGAAGACTGTGAGATTGATTGCGTATTGCCCAACGAAAGAGGGCTGCGATTGGAGTCGCTGACTTGGCCGGGATGGCAGGCTTTGCGCGTGGTTCCGGCGGCTCGAGGCCCTGCTTTGCGATGTCGGGTCTGGCTTGGGTGAGACAAGTTCACGTCTTTCCTGTTGTCCAGTTGACGTTGACTGTTGGTAAATTCGTGAGCCGTGCCGTGCTGCTGTGGGTATTTGCAGCGAAAATGCGAGCAGGCAGCAGGAATTGGCGGCGACAGCCTTCGTCGCAATAGGAGCGACTTCGCGACACGGGCGGTTAGTGTGTCGAAGGTTCAATTGAGTCCTTGGTGACCTTTCAGGACCAATCTCGCAGGCCGGCCAACCCTCGCGCTGGTAGAATCGATGTTTCGGCAACTCAGCGGTTAATTAAACAACCACAAAGACGCAAGCAGCAATCCACTTCTCCGAGCAGTTGGTTCATGAGAAAATCCGCATCGGCGAGCGCAATCCAAACGGCGCGCGGCACGGCGCCGAGGGGGAGGCTGGGGAGGCACTCACTCCACTCAGAATAAACATGCGAAGATCCGCCAGGGCTTGGCGCGGGATCGGAACAGAACCCCTGCACCACCTGCAGCTGCCAAGCACACAAGGCTGGACTGACCAGGGGCTTGCTGGAGACTGGGGAGACTTCCACCTCGACCGCGCCGTCAAACAGCCTTGTTGTGCTCGTCACAGAGAATACAGGACTAGGAGAGCGATACCGAGTGTCCTAGCCTTGAAGTCGAAGACTGGAAGAATGGCATTGCAACCCCCGGTACAGCAAGCTCAGAACCTTGATAATCACACAAAGCCCCGGATTGCCCTCATTCCCATCGACTTCTTGTCTTTTTTATCACCCTTCTCTTCCTTCTTGTCTTTGCGCTCTTTTCGCGCCGCATTTTGAACCCCTCCTAGACACGCCGTCAGCAGCCGTTTCTGGACTATCAGTGTTGCGCATGGAAACCGACTAACCTCGACCATGATATCTCTCTGCAGTGGGGCTGGTCATCCCTGATCCGGCGTTGTCGCTGACCTCGGCCTGCCCTGTGGCATTTAACGGAGCCTGAAGCCCGGACCCGGTCGCCGTTGGCAAAGGCGCTGGGTCCTGCGGCGAGGTCTCGACAGCTTTTGGGTCCGAAAACCCTCGCGGCCGGCTCTGGACGCCCGGTGGGCTTCTCGCCACCGCCAATAATTCGTCGTCCGCGTCCGCCAATGAGCCTTGCTCTGACCTCCCTCCCGTTTGCTCCATGTTGCATTGCATATCCAAGAACGACGACTCGAGCGCCGTGTGTTTCTTCATGAGGGTGTCGTACCGCTTCTGGAGTGCCGTGTTCTTCGTTCGGAGAGACGAAAGAACGCTCTCGTATGCGGTCGCCACGTCTCCAGCCGGTTTTCTGTGCTTCTCCTGGAGCGCCCTGGCAAGCTGCGCTTTCAGGTCCTCGATTTGTGACTTGTAGTGCTGTTCTGCCTTGTGCAGCCGTTCCTCTCGCGCAGCAACCTCTGCGGTCATTTGGTGGGCTCTGGCCTGGGCCATCTCCGCCTCTTGCACCGCAGCCTCCATCTTCATCTCCTTGCCCTGATACTCCCGTTCCGACGCCGACAGGCGCACAATCTCAGCCTTGAGCCCGTCAATCATGGCAGTGCTGATATCGACCGCCTCCAGATTTTGCTCAGACTCCAGCCTCTTGTCCTCGGCCTCGGCGACGATCCGGCGTAGGTTATCGCACTCGGCCCACGCCTTTTCCAGCTGCTGCCTCAAGTCGGCGCCTTCCAGGTTCCACTTCTTTTGCTCCTCACGGAGAGCTCGTAGCTTGTTTGACAGGTCGTTCTCCCACTTCTTGGCCATATTCCGGCGGTGGTCAAACTCTTTCTTGATCTGCGCCTCGCCTCTCTTGGCCTCGTCGAGCCGTTGCTTCAGGCTCCGGTTCGCCATCACCAGGTTCTGTGTTTCGGCTTCTGTGGCTGATACCCTGATCTGTCGCCGCCGAAGCTCGCCCATGTGTACCATGTGTTGCTCCTTTATGAATCTCTCGTACTGCAGGTCGTTGATCAGACCAAGTCTCTGGTGCTGAAGCAATGCTACGTGATCGTCCATCGAGCTAGAACCTGCTGTGCGCTCGGGCCCATGGACGACCGATAGTTGCGGCGGCGCCTTCTCGACCTCCTGCTCCTGAGAACTGAGGAGCAAAGATGGCACACTGTCGTTGGTAAGCGACTGGTGCAGTCCACTCCTGCTCAGGCTGCTCGAGCGAACTGCGTCTCGCATCTGACCCTGAGACGTCGTTTGACCATGGTACTGTGGCAGCGTCGGGCTGTCGGAGCCCGGTCCGCGTTTCTTGATTTCGCCCACGTCATTTACCGATCGTTGACTGGATTGGGAGCCCCGGCGTATCGAGAGGCTGTTAGCCCGGCCGATGGACATGGAACTTGTAGACCGTGCTGGGTGGGAAGGGTCGATATGGGCCGGATCGCGCAGGAGAGCATAGTCAAAGCTGTCCTGCCCTGGACCGTCACCCAAAACTGAGCCGGGAGCCCCAGGGAGCGGTGTAACCGGGCGACCTTGTGCCAAGCCAGGCGTCTGGTCCACGACCAAAGCCATGCAGTCCGCCAGAACCTCGTCCGCCTCACTCTTTATCCAGCGACTCATGTCGTCCCTTTCGGACTGAATAGTGTAGTTGTAGAAGTTTGGGTGCAAGATGTGCTGCTTTCTGAACCGCTCCGACCTGTCCCGTATTTCCATGGCCTGAACGTCGATGTCCTCGGCGTTGTTCGCATGGCGGAGGTACCTCTGGGGTTTTCGAATGTAATCGAGGAAGTTGAGAGGATAGAGTCCGTACAGAATGGCGAAGTACTCCGGAAGATAGGAAAGCGAGTGCCCATCATAGTCGGGATCCAACAGAGACTTGTCCCAAGGGATCCCGCCTCCCCCTTCCCCGTTCTCTGTCCCCATCTCGGTATGCTGCTGGGCAAAGTACGAATCCCGGTCCCAGAAGAGCAAGCGGGCGTAGATGTTGAACAGGGTGGGGAGATGGTCAACCAAAGAGCTCGGTATAAAGGGGAGAATCATGATCAAAGCTATCAAGGCCAGATTGACCGTCGCCGTTGACTCATCTTTCTGCAGCGAGTGCAAGATGTTCTTGAACAGGTCTGTCTGCAGAATGAGATGCAGATGCGGCGGTCCACTGGAGACGAAGTGGCAGAGGAGGCTTAGAGCCGAGTTCCTGTGCTCTCGCTTGACCACAAAGCCGTTTAGGGCTACCATGAAACCCTTGGGGTCCCTCTTGCCGAAAGCCATCAGCGCATCCTCGATCATCTGCTCCTTGAGGTCGGCCGTAGGTCCAAGATCCGGCTGGGTCTCGCGCAGCTCTATCCACCTCGTCAGGAGCCGATTCACGAGCGGCACCAGACCCTGCTCGCTCCAGGCTGCGGGGTCGTCGTACTCGTCGGCCGAGAGCAGATCCAGGGTGTGGTCCATGACCTCCCTCGCCAGGCCCTTCTCCCGGCCGACATGGTCCAGAACAGGATCGAGAAGCTTGTCCCACCACTTGAAGACCCTCGCAGGCGTCCGGAGGCCGGGACGAAGCTGGCGCAGGATAGCGAGAAATGCAGCGTATCTTTCGGGGTGGTCCTGCACGACTTTTCCCCAGATGGCTAGGAGCTCGTCGCCTAGCCGCTCGCCGGACGCCTCATCGTACTTTTCGTGCTTCTCAAGGTAGAGCGCTATGATATTGTTGATCTCGGCGGGAAGGGGAAGCGTCGGTGCGTGAAGGAAGGCATTGAGGGCCTTGGCGAGATCCTTCGAAGACCTTAATCAAGCATAAGCAATTGGGTCCATGCCAGGGACCATTGCACCGGTAGGAAGGGGGCGCATGCGCGGCAGAGAACGGAGGTTATAGCACTTACCCGGATGAAGTCATCCTGATCGACACGGGGCGTGGCTCATTGGGGATGAGGTTTTGGCGAGCAATCTGGAGGACCTGAGGCTGATTGAACCCGTCGACGGGATTGTCCTAGATCTTTCTCCGCCGAGCGCTGCGCACGAACAGCGTGGAAACCAAAAACAGAAGAAGCGGAGTACCGGTCCCTAGGTGAAGATATGTTTTGTTCCGGTACGAAAGCTAGGTCGGTGAGCATCCGTACGGCCAGGGTCTTGAGGATTGAGGCAGTTCCTGGCCTCGGGCTTTGTGGGCCGGGGTGTCAGCGGCGCTGGGGTGAAGCAGGGCAGTTGCAGTTATTCAAGCCCCACCCAAGCATTTGAGCCGGTTTGGGTTTGTGAAGAAGCCCGGATCAGCGCCAAAACAGGTGGGCGCACCATGTGACATGACCGCCGCCCGCTTTCAAGCCCCGCAGAGGCAGGTGGGGCAAGTAGGTACCCCAGATGTCGATGTGGGGCCCGGGATCGTCTGATGCATGACCCGATGACGGGAGCTTGGAGTGAGAGAGCAATTGAGTGGCATGAAATGCAACTGCCCCTCATCACTTTCCTTGGGTCTGCGAAGAGAGCTCTCTCGTGACCAGTTTGTTCATAGCCCCTCCTCCAGTGAGCGACGTGACACAAAACGCCGTGGATCCCCGTCCCGCATCAGCATTGGGCACACTCGCTCATCTCCCCTCCCAAGATTCCAGTCCTTCCATCTTCTCTCCAACATCAGCTCTTTTAGTCTTTCCATCTCTCCTCGGTGATCAATCCCAAGACAACTTGCACCTGGCAAGATATCGAAGGCAGGCGTGCTCAGACCACCTTTCTTCCCATCACACCATCAAAGACGTTGCCAAAGATGGCAAGTAAGACTTCCGCAGTGGCAGACGAGCCAATTGAGGTTCTCATTGCCCTGCATGACAAGTTCGACCTCATGGACTTTGCTGGGCCGGTTGAGGTCTTGACAACGGCCCTCCATGATGCCAACGATCCCAGTGAGTGGCCGCCCTCGTCTTTGTTCTGCCAACCCCGCACCGTCCCTTTCGGTGGCCACAGCAAGGCTCAGCCACTTGCGTCCTGGCACTCTCGTCGCTGCGCAGTGGAGGCCCAGAGCTCTCCAAAAGCACTCGGGTTCACACTGGCGAGAAAACAGAACTGACTCGACCTCTGCTGAACAGGTTCCAAGGTCTTCGATGTTACCATTGCGGCTGGCGAGCCTAAGGTCCTCTCGGAGCAGGGTGTCATCATCGGCTCCCAGTGCTCCTGGAAGGAGGCCCACGAACGCCTCAACGACTTTGACGTTCTCATCGTCATCGGAGGCAACAGCGCAGAGACCCTGGAGAAGAAGGCTGAGCCGCTCGACCTCATCACGGCCTATGCAGAGCTGCAGAAGAACGACCCCAGCCGCGAGCGCACCCTGCTCTCTGTCTGCACGGGCTCCTTGTTCCTGGCCAAGGCGGGCATCCTCTCTGGCCTTTCTGCCACGACCCATGCCGACTACATTACCACGCTCGAGATCCTCTGCAGCAGGGTTGTCATCGAAGGCAAGGGTGACCACACCGACGTCATTGAAGACGCCCGCTATGTCGTGAACAATCTGCGCTTTGAGATCGGAGACGAGGACGATAATCCCTACGTCCGGCGCAAGTCGGATGCTGGCCGGCGCCCATCCAACGCCCGGTAGGTCCCTGTCGAGTGCCCCGTGCTGATGCAGCCCAACTGACATCTGTCTCCAGGAAGGGATCAATGTCGTTCAAGGGCGCTTCGCGTCGCGAGTCGATCGCCCGCCGGGCCGCGATGCGCCTGGGTGGCCTCCGTGTCATCACAGCTGGCGGTGTGGCATCTGGCGTGGACGCAGCCCTTTACCTGGTCAGTATCCTGGTGGATGAGGAGTCCGCAAACGGAGTCGCCCGCTTGATGCAGTGGACGTGGACCAAGGGCGTCGTGGTGGATGGCCTTGACGTGTAGAGATAAACTGGAATGGCGTTAAGACTTGCGGGATAGCACCGCGCAGGAACTGGGGACCGCCGGTAGTTTCCTTGGTTTTGGGACTGGAGAGCAATGATTGTAGACGGCTAGATACAGTCGCGAAGCGAAACAAATATCTTCTCTTTTACGACATGCGCTGCTTCTGGGTTCAACTGTTTGTTGATTTGAAAACAGACAGTGGCCTCGGTGTTGTTAACTAGCGCCGGCAGGATCCCTGTTCAGCTTGGCCGAGAAGCCTGTCACCTGCCGACGGTCCGACAAGGCCCTACCGAAATTCGAAAACCTGTCGCTGAGCTCAACACGACATTCCACTAGCTGCACTTTGGACCATACTCGGAACGAACGACTACAACAACAAACAAACAGACATGGCGACACGAGTAGCAGCGGCAACAGAGGCAGTGGCCCAACAATTGCCGCGCAGACTCGGCAAGAACCAAATATTTCTGTACGAGCACACTTTCCATTTCGTCCCGTGATGGAGATGCTGATGGCTGTCTCCTGACCACAGACCAAACCATGTCGTAGCCTTCATCCGCCCCAAACCGAGGCAGCCGCCAAACCTGGCGACCTTCGTCGTGCCGCTGCAATTCAACAAGTTCGATCTGCGCGACTACCTCTTCCATGCCTACAACGTCGAGGTGACGTCGGTGCGGTCCTTCATCAACCAGCCAACGCCCCGGCGCAAATACGGCAACGCTGGCAAGTGGTTCCGGCCGCGCTCGCAGAAGATGATGATTGCCGAGCTCGTCAAGCCCTTCGTCTGGCCCGACCCGCCCGCCGAGAAGGACCGGGAGGATTTCGACCACCCCACATTCACCAAGTTGGAGAAGCTGAGGGAGCAGCAGATGGAGCAGCAGATGGACCCGGGCAACATCCGCTTGCGCACGCAGGTCAAGGCGCCCGAGGACAGGAAGTCTCTGAAGAAGCAAGCAAAGGAGTTTATGGAGAGCGGAGAATGGAGCAATGGGCAGATAGGGGACGGCAAATGGACAGAGGTGGAGAAGGATGCCCCCGTATGATTGTGGGAATGAAGAACAAATCGGGAGTCGGGGGCCGGTTGGCTGGCGACTGGGACAAGCAACCCGGAGTTGCGGATAGAGATGTCCTGGAGTCGCCAAGGAGACCCAGCGCGACGATATTGTATTATACCATGCTATGCCCGGGTTACAATGTATTATTGGATGACGATATCACGAAGCCCTGCCGATGTTTCCCTTTCCCTCTTCCTCAACCTCATCCCCCTCAACCCAGCACTCCCTCCTCTGAAACAACAAAACCTCGTCCCCCCAAGCCCACCATCCGGCCGTCAGATTCCTCGCAAAGACCTCGAGCGCCTCGTACCGCTCCGGCAGCAACTCCTCAAAAACCCCTCGGAGGTTCGGCTTCCGCGAGTGCACCTCCGGCACCGAAACAATCACCTTCCCCGTCGGCACCGCGCCCCCTCCCCTCCCTTGCAGCCCTCCTCCCCCCTTCTTCCGCGCGATAAGCAACCGCTCCCAAGGCTTCCGCCACCCGGACCCGACCCCGACCACGGGCTCCCCCCGCGTCGTGACCTTGAGCCACGTCCACTCGCCGATCGGCTCGACATTCCACTCGGCCGCGAACAAACCGCCGCCGCCGCGCAGCAGCAGGTCGGCGAAGCGCCCCGCGTTGGTCACCCACACGGCGACGAGCCCGCCCGGCGCGAGCCGCGACGCCACGGGGACCTGGCGCAGCAGCGTGTCGATCGAGGGCACGTCGCGTGCCGGGCTGTAGGCGCCGGCGCCGGACCGCTTGCGCTTGGCGGAGCGGTTGGGCCAGGGCGGGTCGAGAATGATGAGGTCGAAGTGGTTCGGCGGCGTCTGGTCGAGGAGGGTTGCGCGGTGGGACGAGATGGTGCCCCGGAGGGGGTGGGAGTTGGGCGGGAGGTGGTAGTGGAGGGATGGGTCGGGGATTGCTTCTTTGGTCGGAGGGTGGTGGTGTTGTTGTTGTCCTGGAGGGGACGAATGAGTGGGGGGCTCCGCTTCTGGGATTGGTGAGGAGGCACGTGAACCTGGTTTCGGGCTTGGGTAAGTTGGGTTGGGTCTGGAGGTAATCCGTGGGAGACACCAGGGCCCGCCATATGACGCTCTGATCTCCTCCAAGGCTGATTCTACCGCCGCCTGGGTCATGAGCTCAGCCACTTGCGCCGAGGGTGACGAGGCTGGCGGTTCGGATCCGCCCGCCTTGGGCTCCGGCGTTGGGAACGGAGCCGCCGGGGGGTTCGCCGAGATCAGTCGGCGGAGCTTCTTGCGAGGGTCCCCGTTTGCGGCTGTCAGCTCATTGGAGGGAGCCTGTGCCTCCTCGACTGACCGCGGCAGATCCAGCAGCACCACTGATTTGCTCTCATTCTGCCAGAGGATGCAAGATCGCAAGGTCATTCTCATCTGCCGCCATCTGGTCTTGCAGTACGAATAGAAATGTACATTTGTAATAGACTGGCACGATATCTGGGGAAGAAGGACAAGCGTTGAATGCCAAGCATGGAAGGGCACTGGCTGGAAAGAAAATCGGGGCGCGAAGGTCGCGTGACTGCCGGTTGGCCCGCTTTGTCAGGCACCCCCAGGGGTTGTTGCGGGAGTAAGCCGGCGTGTCGGTAATCCTCGGCTTGGTGGCGGCGCCCCCGGTACAAAGCTAAAAATGCCGTTTGAAGACTCCAGACTGGAAATGACGTTCTCGGTCTTACATTTCCGGAATTTGGGCTCTTGTGTCCGTCAACACCTCACGATCGCGGAATTACCCAATCGCAACCAACAACAGTGACTGGAAATCGAACCGAACATACAGCGCTTTAGCTGTTTCGCAAACTAAAGAATATTCTCCAGAAACGACGTTATTTGCGCGATGCGCCTTTAAGGGAGCGCACCAATTCAGCCCCTCAGATCTCCCTGACGGTCCTGCGTCGCAAACCCACCGAGCGCACGCCCTCCGTGAGGGATCTCCCCCGGCCCTCATGAGTGCTCATGACTCTTTGCCGGGGGTCTTGCCGTCGCGCCAAATGCGAGACGCCACCGACGTGCGACGGACACCGGTAGCCCCTAAGAAGGAGCCTGCTATCTGTCCGACAGACGACGAGGCGCAAGTTCCCCGGAAGGCAGCAAAGGACAAGCGCAGTTTCGGCTATGTCTGGAGATCTGGCGTTGCAGGAGGCTTGGCGGGCTGCGCGGTACGTGATGCGCCCTGTATGCCGAGTACTGCAGATCAACATGCTGACATGATGCCCAGGCCAAAACGATTGTCGCGCCGCTAGACCGGGTCAAGATTTTGTTCCAATCCCACAACCCGCACTTCGTCAAATACACGGGGTCATGGTCCGGCGTGGCCCTGGCCGTCAAGGATATCTACCGACAGGATGGATCCGTGGGGCTGTTCAAAGGTCACTCGGCCACCCTGCTGAGAATCTTTCCCTATGCAGCAATCAAATTCCTCGCCTACGAGCAGATCCGCGCCATTGTCATCCCACATAAGGACAAGGAAACACCCTTTCGGCGGCTTATCAGCGGGTCTCTGGCCGGTGTGACGTCCGTCTTCTTCACCTACCCCTTGGAGCTGATCAGGGTACGGCTTGCCTTTGAGACAAAGAAGGAGGGCCGGTCATCACTTCGATCGATATGCAAGCAAATCTATCAAGAACGGCACTTTACCAAACTAGCGCTCCCTGGAACGGATGCGGCTGCCGCGTCGGCTTCAAGTATCCGGGGGGCCGTGGCCACGGCCGCGCCGCCGCTGGCATCAAGCTACGGATTGGCCAACTTCTACCGCGGCTTTTCCCCGACACTCCTGGGCATGCTGCCCTATGCCGGAATGTCCTTTCTCACTCACGATACCGTGGGCGACCTGCTTCGGCACCCGGCAATCGCGCAGTACACGACGCTGGCGAAGCCCGAGAACTCGCCGCCGGGCAAGCCGGCACCCCTCCGTTCGTGGGCCGAGCTGTCCGCGGGTGGTATTGCCGGAGTGGTCTCCCAGACGGCGTCGTACCCGCTCGAGGTGATCAGGCGGCGCATGCAGGTGGCCGGTGCGGTCGGCGACGGGCACCGGATGCGGGTGGGCGAGACGGCCAGGTTGATCATGAGGGAGCGTGGCTTCCGGGGCTTCTTTGTGGGGCTGACCATCGGCTATGTCAAGGTGATGCCCATGGCGGCGGCGGCTTTTTATACGTACGAGCGGCTGAAGATGTGGTTTGGCATCTAGACGACGGGGGTTGTGGCTGTTTGGATCATTGCACATGAACGGCGTTTTGGGGTGGTTTCTTTTGTGTATCTGGAGTTGATTCATGATTCGCGAGCAGCGTCGGAGTCGATAGAGATTCTTCTAGATGAGAGGGAAGAGGTCATCTCGACCTAGAGGCATTCTATAAGAACCGTATTGTGGAGCTTTCGGTGTCCCATTGAGAGGACTGTCGTTTTAAGCACCGGGGAACCGTCTTATGACTCCTATGGAACGTGCTGTCGACCAGATCCGGTTGTCGTGTCGAGGAAGATAGTGCCTCCTAAGCGCGAAGTAGGGGGCCTACGCAGCAATGCCAACCCCCTCGCCCTCCCCAAGTAGGGTACAAGGTTTTGAAGACGAAGTCCGGTGAGATGGAAGTCGATACACATAGTCTGAATTGAAACCGTCAGGTACGCTACAGCTCTCAAAGACAATGTGTGATTGGTTGAAGGTGGTACTTGACCCGCAAAAGCTCGTCCCACTTTACACTGACTTTCGGTGCCTGCCCCTTGAACGTCGAAAACGCGCCTGCTCGCTTGTTGAGACGCGTCTTTGCACAAAGAATCAAGTAAACTTCGTCCTGACATGACCACACCACTTAACCATGCCAAACACGCTGTCATTTAATATTCCCATCAGTTACCGGTAGTATTAAGGATGGTCGGCCGGAACAACAGCGCTGTAGCCCGGAAACGAACTCGGCCACAAACCGAGGACGAGCCTTCATCGACAGCCAAGAAACCTCGGACCCGTCTATCCAAGGCCTCGCCAGCTGATGCTGGCGGTGATGAGGATTCTCAGGAGCCCAAACTAGCGTCAGTCGCGAACGGGACCTTGAAACGCGGTCTTCGCGCGACCGCTGCCCGACCGGCAAAGGGTACTCCCGCTGACTCGGAAGAAGTTCCAGGCTCCGAAGAGGAGTCTGCAACACAGCCCAAGCAGCCCGCCCAGCGCCAAAAGGGCAGGCCCCCTCGCCAAATATTTCAGGCATCAGCCGCCAGCCAACGGAGCAGTGTCTACGACGTGCCGGACTCCGACGAGGATGAGCTCACTGCTGCCGCCGTGGAGGAACGCCCAGAGCGCCACAAGCCGAACGCTGCGACGGCTGCCAGAGACGAGGTCGATCCCGCTGGTGCAAAAGTAGGGGGCGAGGCTGGCAAGAAGAAGCGCGGTCGGCCTAGCAAGCAGGACCGTGAAGCCCAGGCTAAGGTCCAGCATGGCGAGGTCCCACCAAGCCCAAGGCAATCTGTGGGCCCAGGCCGGTCGGGAGCCCGTGGTATCCCACCTTTTAAGGGTCAGGCGCCCGATAATGGCGTCGCCGCGAGGAAATCGCCGGTTCAGAAGGCGGCCCACCGGGAGGCTGGTGCAAATGGGACTCTAGCAAAGGATGTGGAGCTGCCGAAGGGAATTTTGACACCTCGGAAAGGGAGGGCCCGGGGTGACTTTCTGCGAAAGAGCGTGGCCTTTGATCAGTCACTCAATGAAGGGCTCAGTGAGGAACCCCTGAGCAGCTTGGCCGCCGAGTCGCCTTCGAAGTCGGCTAGGAAACGCCGCCAAGCAGCAGCCGGGCTGGTTGATGAGATACAAATCAATGGGAAGACGACAGACAACGATCGGACCTCTAGCAACAAGAGCGAAAGCGAGGAAGAAGACGACCAGGTCTGCGCCATCTGCTCCAAGCCAGATTCCGAACCGCCCAACGAGATTGTGTTTTGCGACAACTGCGACATGCCGGTGCATCAGGAATGTTACGGACTCCCAGAGATCCCTGAAGGAGATTGGATCTGCCGAAACTGCTCGCAGGACGACGCAACCGCCGTCAGCCACGGCACGGCAAACCAGGCGATGTTATCTATGGTGGCGCGGGCAGACCAACGGCCGGATATTCCAAACTTTGATCATCACCTCCGCTTGACGCAGCGCGTGCTGCTCGACCGTTGTGCGGGCAGGCGCCGGATTAAGCCTCGCGGGCAGAACGAGGCTTACGAGAAGACGTTCCAGTTGGTCGAGCAGACGGTCGTGGCAGGTGAGGGCAACTCGATGATGGTAATCGGCGCCCGCGGTTGTGGCAAGACTACGGTGGGCCATCTCGTCCCCTCCTCTCAGGGACTGCAGAGCTAAGTTCGTTTTTCGCAGTCGGTCGAATCCGTCGTAAACGAGCTGTCAAACCGCCACCAGGATCAATTCCACGTTGTCCGGCTGAGCGGCTTTATCCATACCGACGACAAGCTGGCTCTTAGGGAGATCTGGCGGCAGCTTGGCAAGGAGATGGAGGTCGAAGATGACCTCGTCAACAAGGTGAGCTCTTCGGGGACATCTAGTAGCGTGTCCTTCTCGCTGACCGGGTAGACCACCAACTACGCCGACACCATGGCTTCTTTGCTTGCTCTGCTTTCACACCCTTCCGAGATCGCGGAGACGCAGGACGGAGTTACGTCCAAGTCCGTCATCTTCGTCATAGACGAGTTTGACCTCTTTGCGACGCATGCTCGCCAAACCCTTCTCTATAACCTTTTCGACATCGCGCAGGCCCGAAAAGCCCCGATTGCTGTTCTCGGCCTGACTACGAGAGTCGACGTTGTCGAAAGTTTGGAGAAGCGGGTCAAGAGTCGGTTCAGCCACCGATCCGTCTATCTCTCCCTGCCAAAGAGCCTTCCGGCGTACTGGGACGTATGTAGACAAGGGCTCACCATCGACGACGAGGATATGGTATCGGAGGGTATCGATCCGAAGGCCAAGGGCCACCGTGAGTTTTGGGACTGGTGGAACGGCAGGATCGAGGTACGTGCATTCGTGCAGTCCCAACGCTGCTGCTTATTCTTCTCACCCGTGTTAACCAATCTTCAGTCTCTCTACAAGTCGCAAGGCTTCCTGGATCATCTCGAGTCGCACTTCTTCAGTACGAAATCGGCATCTGCATTCTTAACGACGTGCATCCTACCCCTCGCAGCGCTTTCCCCGTCTTCGCCATCGCTGAAAATACCTGCAGGCGCGGAACTCGCCGTCGCGCTGGAACCGCCGGACTCGAAACTACATCTTCTCGGGTCCCTCTCGGACCTGGACCTATCCATGCTGATTGCGGCCGCGCGGTTGGACATTGTGGCGCACACCGACACGGTCAACTTCGCCATGGCCTACGACGAGTATACGTCGCTCATGAGCAAGCAGCGCGTGCAGTCCGCCGGCGCCGGGGTACTGGCCCTGGGAGGCGGAGCGCGAGTGTGGGGCCGCGGGACCGCTGGCATTGCGTGGGAGCGCCTGGTCGCTCTCGGCCTGCTGGTCCCGGCGGCGGCGGGCGGCAGGGGCACCGCCGGCTTGGGCGGGCTGGACGCCAAGATGTGGAAGGTGGATGTCGCCCTCGAGGAGATTCCGGCGGCGGTGAAGCTCAATGCGGTGCTGGCGCGGTGGTGTAGGGAGATATAACCCGGGAGGGGAGCGACCCGCGCCTATTCCTTGCAGCCCAGCATGCGCAAATACCGCTCCATGCAGGCTGTTGTTGGTGCAGCACAGTATATTGTACGGAAAGTTCATCCTCCGATTACTCACATCAACGACTAGGCCATTCGATGTCTCTCGACTGCAACACACAATTTCCCGACCTCTTCAATTCGGTCGGAATCCGGGTTACTCTTGCAAGTGGTGTGGCCTGGGCCAACCGTCCAGCCCACTCTTCGAGCTGCGGCCAGGGCAAACATCACATGGAAGCCGAGTTCTCGCGCTACCTACGGATACCAGACACTCATCAATATCACGGCCATTGCGTCGACGGAGCGGGACAATCACCGTCGTCTATGAAGAGCCTCGGCGTCAACAGACATGGCTGGATCTATCAAGCGGTGGCCAACCGACTGCCACAGGCCATTTCCGTCCCAGCGCAGCCCCTGGATGCCAGAACTGGCAAGACTCGGATGGCACTGCATGACCCTGCATACTGGCGACGGCAAGCAGGGGTCTATTTTCGGATGCACTGCCGCCATGCTTGCAAGCTGTGCCATCGGGCCCACGTGGCTAGGTAGCATCGCAGGCCAACGGAACACTGCAGCCGCAGTGCGCCACACCTAGCAATAACCCGGATGCTGCCAAGCCGACCGGATGCGGTTCAGCCGTCGGGCGCGGCTGGTGTCTTAATCCGAACGATCATTCAAGACTATCACATCATGTCTGTTTATACATGAGTGACTTCCCGGAGATAATACACACTTGTTTTCGAGTTGGTTTGGGGTTTTCCCTTTTGACAGAGCAGCTATCGAAACACCTGAGGTTGAAGACTTCCTGATCCGTTACTTACTCAGGCCCCGTCATGTCGAAGCGTACTCAATTTACCACGGTCACGCCGCTCCCGGCAGGAGTTCCACGGCAGATCGCGTTGGATCTCGTCCACAATCACGAGGAAATGATTGACCTGAACCCGCTGGTCAAGGAGCGGCATATAATCCCGACGCCGCCACATGCTCAGGCAGACGAGCTGCATTGTCAATGGTACTCCTTGACCGACAAGATCTCATACTTTCCTGGTGTGGCCGGCGATGTGAGCTACACATGCGCGTTCAACGATCTGCCAACCGGCCTTCAGACGCACTGCTATGCGCCGGCTGGGCTGAGTAGGTCACAGCCCTTCCAGCTGGGTGTTGTATCCACCGTCTGACACTCGCTTGCAGCCATCCGCGACAAATGGACCGTTGGCGGCTCGCTCCCGGGTGAACCCACGGAACCGGTCGAGTTGGGACTCAGGGTGCCGCCGTCAGGTCTCTACCTCCGCGAAGACGTCGACATGCGGTGCAATGTCATCATGACAGGCTTCGTGAAGAAGACACTCAAGAAGTCGCATGCCGCACTCGTCGACCGGCTCAAAGTGAAGGCCGAGATTGCGATTGCTGCCAGCAGTTTTGAGGCCAACAGAAACAGTAGCAGCAGCGCCGGGTCGTCAGAGACGATCAAACCGACAAGCAGCGGGAGCGGGAGTGGGGGATCGAAAAGCATCGGCAGCCTTCCTTACCATCTCCTGCCTGCATCTGCCCCGGCCAGTCGCCCCTCGTCCCCGGCGTCCTCCATTGTCAGCACCGCGTCGTCACCCTCGATCTACAGCGCACCCAGCAGCCCGATGTGGTCATCTCCAGCAAGCAGTCTGGGAGCAAGCCCGGCCAGTGCAGCCTTGAGTCCGCCGACAGCTCACAGCAACGACTCCCGACCGCAGTATATGCAGCAACCAAACAAATCCGCCGCGTGGCCCTTTCGGCCATCGAACAATATGACCAAACAGAAACCTGAACCGGCGCCCATACCCGCTCGGATCTCGTCGCCAGAAACGTCATTCCAACCCCACCAGCAACAACCCGACTGGCCGCTGGCAACACAGAAAGCAGTCCCGGCGCCACGCCCTCAGAGCCAGCTCTTGATACATGCCTACCAGCCTCCGGCCGACCACTACTCCTCCTCTGGCGCTGCTGCTCCCAGCAACATGCACCCGAACAGCATGTCCACCACGTCCACCGGCAACAGAGGCGACGACGTCCTCTCACCTGCCGCCCTCTGGCAAGCCCTGGGCGGCGGACGCTTGGCGGCCGTAAGGAACGCGGCTAATTTCCAGGCCAACAATGGCCAGCAATCTCGCCCTCGCAACCACGGTCGCGGCCACCCGGATTATCCCCAGGTGGGGCCGTACGACGACGATGACGACAGCGTCGAGAGCAATGGAGCGGTCGCCGGGCTGGGCGTGGCGGGCTTGCGACCGCTTCCGTTGCGCACCAGGCCTTGAGCTGATGTTTCGTTGCCCCATTTGATTGAAGGTTGAAGGGGTCTGTTTTGGTCGTCGGTTCCATGTATCATCAAAAAATTGTTTGGGGCATTCTCCTTGTGTTAAGCATGGTGCTAGGTGTTATGAAAAGGGATGGTTTCAAATCGAGTACGAATAGCTTGCATGTAATACCCAGACACTCAATGAATATCGGTGTTCTTCTGCTGATTGTGTAGCGTTGGGTCGATTGATCTCAACAAGAGAAGGACTCGTCTAAGACTTCCCTCAACCCTAGCAGGACATTGATTCCCAAGTGAGACAGGCTTCTTCGCATTGTTTCGGCTAAGCTCTACCCTCAACCCAGACAACGCGCAGACTGCAGGTCCAAACAGAAGAGATACTCGCCTTCGAGAAACGGCAAGAAACAGAACCAACCCAAGAAACCAAGGTTTCCACCCTCCCCCTTCTATCCCAAGGTCCCTACTACTTGAATAGTGAGAACACCCATCTGACAATTACAACAAAGCCACAACGGCGCCAACCACACCCACAACCGCCATTACGCCCGTCACCTCCCGAGCCCCATTCCGACCACCCCCAGCCAGGTAAACAAACGTAGTAGTCGGCTTCAGCCCGCCCGTCGCCACCGCCCCGCCGGTGCCGGTAGGCTACGGCGGCATGATCAGCCCGGCCTCGGGAGGCGGCGCAGCGGCCGTCTCAGGGGCAGGGGCGGAGATGCACGTCTCCGGAGGAGAAGGGGGGCCCGGAGGAGGAGGAGGAGGAACGACGGCCTGGAGAGGGGGGTCGACACTCTCCTCGGTGGGGGGCGGCACGACAGGGACAACAACAACAACAACATCATCATCATCCCCGTCCTCGGGCCCATCGCAGTCGTGATGTGCTGCGTGTCCGACGCTTGAGCCGTGGTTGTTGTTCTATTGCCCATCCCGAATGGAGGAATGGTGTTGGTTAGTCACAAGAACAATAACGTTAAACTCACAACCCCCGAGACACACGAGACTGGTACGATGAATTCTGTGGAATGGTGGAGGTGAAGAGGAAAGAATGGAAGAGATAGTGAAACCCATACGCTTGAGACGACGAAGTTGGGATCGGCATTCGCACCCGTCTCGTTGCTGGCGTCGACGGCATGGTTGCGGTACGAGTGCTGATGGCTCGGTTGCCGGGCTTGGTTGTTGTAGTGGTGATGCCGGTTCGTCGAGGCTGTGACGGCCGCCACGGAGGCGGCCAGGAGCAAGAGGGCTTTGGCAGTGAACTGCATCTTTTGCGAGAGAGGATAGGACGTATGTATGGCTTGTCTGCTCTAGCGGTGAGGTGTGATGTGTGATCAGATGAATAGTACACTGCTCCCTCGTCAGCCGAGTGAGAGAGAGGTGGACTTCGAAGCCAAATGCAGTCAGTGGTAAGCAAATCCGTCGCAAGTAGACAGAGTTGAAGCAGGAAAGTCAATGTGCGAATACGACCTTGGGCTGCCGCGTTTTATGGCCTGATATCAGCTACCACTGGCATTCCAGGGATGGCAGAGTCGTGATGCCCACAGCCCATCAGTCTCCCAGAGTGCCAGTGTCCCATCCCAGTCTCCCAAACAAACACAGGCAGCCCGCCACCAAGAATGCGAGCTTCCATGCCAGGAGCTCAAGTAGCCGGCATTCCAGCATCGACCCAAAGCATGAGCCTCCGGTCCACTTCTCGAGCCAGCGCCGAGTAGCCACATTCTTTCACGCGTCACATCGTCCGCACCTGTGAAAGAATCCAATGCAGTAGGATTCTCTGTCTCTTGTTTACTTTGAGTAAATGCGGATCTCGCGAGATCATCACGAGCCGCCGCGACCTGCCACACGCCCTCAATTTTCCATTCCCCTCGCTCAACCGCATCGTCCGGAGAAACTCTGCAAGCATCAGGAGCCCCATCCACGCCCCTGGAGCTGGCGGCTCCAGCGCTTGCTGGGTCCTACCGCGGCCAGTTTCACCCACCTCCGTCCACTAAACGCCTCATCTCCGTGGCGCGAAGCCGTTCACCCCGCCGACGTGACAGATAGACGCAAATGATTGCTGTGTGTATGCCAAATGATCTCCTCTCCCATCTATGCCGCCACCATCCCGAAAACGCCTGTATATCGACCTCTCGACAAAAGGATTAGAACACGAGAGAAGAAGAAAAATAGCAATGGGGATATAACGCGAGGAGGAAAGCAACAAGTGCTGCCTCATGCAACCAACTCAATACCATGCTCGCCGATCCAGTTGACGGTAAAACAAGACAAAAAGAAAGGCTGACGGATCGTTGTGGAAGGGGTCATAGCAGAGGCCTCATACAAAACTTTGCCTTGTCCTGGTGGGGCCGACCTCGATGTAAGATCGATTCGAGCGCAGCCGTCTCAAGGAGGGCACCCTAGGCAGTCAACCGCGATTTGACCTGCTCTGGCTGCGCTCAGGTCCGCGGGCCGGCGGGTGGGTCGCCGTGATGGAGTCGAAATCGTAATTCTTGAGAGTCTGCTCATACTTTGGGCTGCGCAGAAACTTGGGGACAGAGTCCTACTAGGGCGTTAGCGGTGGGTCTCAAGATGACGAGCGGCGCAAAAGGCGCAACTTACACTAGCCATCAGCTTGAAGACGGCATTCTGAGCATCCTCAAAGAGCGAGGTCACTTCGTGCAGAGTGTCGATCATGGCAACGTCCTGTCCCACCGCCTTCGTCATGCGCGTCGCCAGGTTATTTCGAAGCTGGTGGTCGATGTTCAGCTCGCAAGGGGAGCCTGGCGCCAAGAAGGCGTTGTAGATGCCGTACGCCTGAGCCATGATTTCCTTGATGCCGTCGAGTGACGCGGCGTTGCTGGGGCTCTTTTGCGCCAGACGAATCGCCTGTCTGCACTGCCGGACGAATTCGTCGACGTCTAGATAGAACGACAGATTCTCCTCGCAGTGAGTCTCGCGGAGGTTCTCGCGGAACAGCAACCGCAGGGCGGGGTCGTTGAGAATCTTGTCAAGCCGCTGCGTGTTAGAGTCGCGGGCGATGCCGCCAGGTCGCGATCCCGACAGTCCCTCGCTCTCGGACGCGCGCCCTCTGGCCAGAGCGCCGTTGACAAGGTCTCGCCCCTTGGCTGTGACCTGGTAGATGGCCTGCTTGGTCGGCTGGAAGAGGCTATGCGCTGGATACTGAGCCATGTGGCTGCGATCCTGGTGCACGGCTTCTAGAAGATCATACTCGACGAAGAGAGAGGCGATCTCGATGGTTTCCCTCCTGTCGACTGTGGTCGAGCAGTCCATCAGCCAATCCGTCGCAGCCTTGCCGGTGAAGGTATCCTTGAACGTCTTTCCTCCGACTTTACGCTCCGCGGCCATCTTGACGCCCGTAAGACCGTCCCTGTAGTCGCTCAGAGAATCCGAGTCTGCCGTGTTCACGGTCGACTTGATATTGAAGCCATTGGCGCCGATAAACCGCCGGAAGATGACCTCGATCGTGCCGCGATCCGTCAAGAGCTTGTCTGACTGCCCGTCACGCTCCAAGATGACGAGCTGCGGCAGAGACGACCCGACAAGTTCGGCGACCTGCTTTTGCTGAATGCCATTCCGTGAGCAGAAGCGGTCCAAGATGCAGATGCCCTTGGGGGTCAGCTGCCAGACAATGCCCTTCATCGCGTAAACCGACTGATATTTTCCGTCCGCCGACTCGATGAACCTCGCCTCGAGAAACCGCTGGCAGATGGAGCGCGCCATGTCCTTGGCCATGGAGAATGTCGTGGTCGTGGTGGTCGTCACAATCCTTGAGGGGTCCTTGGGATCTGGCATGCGGTTGGACTGAGAAAATTTGAGGGAACCCAGATTGTTGATGGCATCTTCCGATAGAAACGTGTGTTCCACCTTGGAGAGCCGCACGCGATGTGCCGAGAGCGGCAGAAGGCTGACGATCAGGGTAGCGAACAGGTCTTTGAAGTCCTATTCGCAGATCTTGGGATCAGCCTTGGGGGTTCTCGGGAAAGCAGACGACACCCAATCCAGCGCGTTGGGGCCAACGGCAACCTCCCGTCACTTACTTTTGTGAACGGACGGTCATCGTCCGTCATGCGCAACAGCCGCGACGATGTTTGGTGCATTTTGGCGTCGGGACGGGGCAGGAGGGTCGGCTCCGGCAGCGAGGGATCTGTCTGGCTGTACGGCTGCGAAGGTGGGTCACCGAGCACGATTGTCGGACTTGGTTGGCTGCTGTCGACGAACAATGGCCCTAGGGGAGCAGCGTAGTTTGATGTTGGCCTGGCACTGCGAAGTCCCTTCTCCGGGCTGGACTGGCTGCCAGCGAGCGATTCCGGACCGGTCGAGATGCGACTGAGCGACTGGCGCGGTCGAACTCTGGGCTCCGCAATTCCGGCGAGCGTCCTGTCGAAGAAAGCGAGGAGGCCGTTGGACCGCTGCGAGCTGATGGACAGGTGGCTCAGATGGTGAGGCCGATGAGCACTGGTGGCGCCGGTGAAGGCGGACGTGTCTCGGCGAGTGGCACTTGAGGAGGAGGGACTCGAGGGGGATGTGGTGTGCAATGTCGTGGTGCGGTCGCGGACGGTCGGCGGGTCGGTTGCTTCTTCAGGCGATGGCGATGGGCGAGACGACTTTGACGCCGCGGCCATCTAACAGGGAGAGAAAAATGGAGAGACCAGCGGAAACATTGATTAAAAGAGAGGGGTTGACCATGGGTGCGTGGGCGTCGCGGGACTGGGACTGGGCAGGGCTTCGGTTCAAATAAAAGAGGGACGCCGGCAGAGAGGAGCGAAAACGTGGAGCGGGCCCGCAGATGACTGCACAATGAACGGCCCTGCAGGCCAGGGGGGGGCTAGTGGGTGTGTGTGGGAGCAAGGGCCCTGATGGATAATCCGTAATGCAGTACAGGTACCTGTACCTCAGCGCCGCTTATTACGGTATGGGCCGAATTGTGGACCCCGAGTGGGGCTGCCCACTGCCGCCTGCCGTCTGGCCATGCTCGAGCCACGCTCGTGCACCCGACCTTATTATGAGATTGATCCGTTCGGCTGGGCGCACACAAAGAAATCTTTTGTTTTGTTTTCCTCGCAGGCAGAAATCTGACTTCTCGGGAGTCTCAGGTTTCGTAATTCTCTTTTGGGAGCAGCGAGCAATCGATGAAGAGTGACGGTGACACCAGTGGCTCCTGCCCCCCCTCATTTTTCTGCAGACCGCCGCGCCTGGGCTGGGACATGCCCCTCCGCAAGGCGCCAAGGGTGGTTCCACATGGCCACACTCCCCATTCTCCAATCTTCTTCCGCGTTTTTGACGGATTGACGAGAAGCAGATGCCAGAAAAATGTACCTGCTCGGGAACAGCGGTTTCATCAACACGGTCCCCTCTTGTCTGATAGGAATACTGCTAGTATGAGACCGGTGGATTTCTCTCGGCACCGTGGGTCGTCGATGAGTCCGGGAGAGCCAAGCGCGCTTGTTGAAACTTCTCAAGTTCGGCAACTGCCCTGGTGCTCACTGCGGACTTTGACCCACCCCGGTCTGTATCATGAGACATATCGAGACCGTACCAACGCTCGCTGGCAGTGTTCGTATGTACACTAGTTGAGGCCCTGATGAAACGGCTTTGCAGCATGCACAAGGCGCAAAGCTGCGACCGCGTGGAACAGTCAAATTTGCCTCAGCACTGCGTAACTAGAAGACAAGCTGTCTGATGCACGGAGTGCCTCGTGGAACCAACGTCTGGATTTCGTGGCAATCCAAGCAGCAAAATGAGGTGACAGGAATGCTGCGATGCCCTCCCTGAAGCAAAGTCGCCGTCATGGAGCCCGCAGACCCGGCTCCAGCAAAAAGGAAGGCGGTCAGTCCGTGATAGATCCGTCTACTAAGGTAGCCACAAATCAAGCCCAGGCAACTCCCTAAACTTATAGCGTGTTGTACCTTGACGTTCAGCGTTCACAACCTGAATGTACGGATGCCTGAAGCAATAAGCACGAGTCCAAGAAGACACTGATTGGATGAAACTAGCGATTCATGGGCTGGCTGACTAGGTCACTCAACGACATCACAGAAAAACAAACGCGGCATCAGACACGGCCAGATCTCGTGCGCATGGCTTCAGGGATCTTTCCACGAGGCCCAGGCTGTTTGGAGTGGATGCCCTGCAGCCGTGCTTGCTGGCTTGCAGACCAGTTTGTGGTGGTGAAAGAAGCGGGGTGCGACGCTAGTCACCGCCAATCAAAGACTTTGATCAACCTTGCCTGACGACCCACATGGCGGAAACAACAAGTGGAAGGCGGGCACGGGTCATGGTGCTGCTCATCCATGAGCCGGCTTGACTCTTTGATTGTGGAGTGGACAGCTCACCGCTTGATGAGAAGCGCCCGATCAACCCACACGACAGCAGGACGTGTTCTTGACGCAATCTTTCAACGGTCACGGCCCGCGGGGGGCAGACGAGTCGGAAAGACGGGCTGTCGCGGCCTGCTGGGAGCCCGGGACTGAGTTTGAGTCAATAAGTCGGTGAGCAGTTCTCATTGAAGATCAATGAGACGGGAACCCAAAACCGTTCGCCATTCGGGATGGATATCCCCCGCTGTAGGCATCCGCAAAATTGAGTCCGATCATCGGCTCGAGCCGTGATGCTTGATTTGCTGGGCCCAACATCGGGCGCGGGGTCAGAGCGAAGTGCCAGTGTACTTTGACAATACGACCTAGGTAGGACTCATGCGTGGGACCAGCACACGCTTGAAGCAAGCTTACTGGATTCCATTGATGAGACGTTCGCCAATGCATCATCACCCTTTGGGTAGTGACATGGCACGGCTTTCGTGATTTGTCATGCACGCGGATGGAGGACAACCAACGTCTTGACTGTACGCATAATGTGCTTTGGGAACGAAGAAACGCTGACCTTTCTCAGCTTCTCTACCACAGTACGCCTGCAGTGGTCCAAGCCAATGGTACAGCTCTGGTCTTCCCTCACAAATCCAGTTTGTTGGACGATTGGCGTTTCAACGTCTGCAACTCTGCAGGCGTGCTGAAGGAGGATATTTATATGGAATTGCAGACATACTATCCTAGGCCCATTTCAGTCACCGGGTTTTCATCATTAAACTACAGAACGCCTTTTGCGCTCCGCCATACTAGGTACGTGATAAATCTTGAAGGTAACCTGCGCAAGGGAATGCTGCTGAAAAGCGAGGGATCAAAGAAGAGAGCGATCCCCCGCGATCGCAAAAGGAGAGGGACACGTCCCTCCACAACCCTGTTGTTTTGTATAGTCATCATATAGTTGCTCAGATTCTCCCCATTGTCTACCTACTGTGTAGGCATTCATATCCCGGCGTATCAATTCACACAGCGTTACCATCCAGCGGCAGACGACACGACATTCTCATGTCAAGACTGTTATTTTCCCTCCGAGATAGCCGTAAGGTCTTCGACTTCCCACATTCTCCACCCAACGTAAAGCACCTTATCATACCTGGTCAGCAGGCTGCGTCCTCGCGGAGCGAGGCATTTGATGGAGCGCTGGTCTTGAAGTTCACCCCGCCCAATTGGTAGGAATATTGATGAGGAGGAAATGCCGAGGGCTGGGCAAAGCAACGGGAACCGGCATGACCTTGATACCTTGGGCGATTAGACGAGGAGAATAACGTGGGAATCGAGCGCGTCGGCATCTGGAACAGGATGGCGTTACCTCCAGGGCTGGCTGGCTGGCTGGCACTCGGAGACTGACAGCAGTCCGACGAGACGAATCCCCAAAATGCTGGGGGCAGCGATGATATGATGGTATCGGGCAGCCGCGGCATGTAGCGGTACCTCCGAGGCGGGATTGCCGCCACGTGAGCCAGCCTGCAGCCTCTGATGAGGGAAGAGAAAGCGAAAAGAAAGCCTGGGCAGAGTGGGGATGGCCACGTGGTAACTAGGGCCAGCCACACGTCGCACAAAACTTTGTCCCGGAAATGGAACCAGACATGGGGGTTGCGCAAGAATTGCCCGACCTTCTGTGTTGCATATATTACCAAGCCGCCAATATGAACCTGGCTGAAACATCAAGACAGCTCGGATCCGCGCAATGCCTTCGCACAGCTCGGTACGTGCTCAGTAGCACAGATTCTACGTGAGGGTTTGCTTCAAATGACCTTCAATCAAGCGTTGCCTGCTAGGCCTTTGTTTTTGGTCGGACTTCGCGGAGGGCCGAAGGAGGCGGGAGCCAGCGGTTTACTCAGCAGCCAGATTACGCGACAAGGCTTTGTATCCCAGAGAAGGGCGCGACCTCGCCCAATGGTTCCGAGGAGTTTCATCATTCCACGGCTGTTGGGAAAGCCACATGGCAAAAACGATCGGGAGCTCTCCGCTGCCAGGCTGCCGCATGCCTCAGCCCGCCAACCAGCCAGTCACGTCTGTCCAAGACCATGCGGAATGTCCGAAACGGAAAGGGATTAAGCAACAAGGACCCAAAGTGGTGGAACGCGCAGAATCCAACAATGCATCTGTCTCATGGCAGGCTCGAGATGGACGCAATGTATCGTCGAAAGATCCTGAAGAATCTGCGAGGTATGCCCCTGTGAAAAACCATACATTGCGACAGCGCGTGGTCGTCTTTGGTTGTCGGATCGCGAAGTCTCCGGTCAGCACTAAGCGCTAGCGTCAACATTATCAGCCTCATCCTCGCCGGGGTAGGCGAGATACGGCCCACAATTGACGCTTCAAGGTTGTTCTCTCGCAGAGCTTCGGACTTTCTGGAAGATTTCTCATTTCTCTCGCCATCCACTCGCCAACTCCCGCAGCAGTGCAAGGCCGTTTCATCAGTCTCTCGCTGCAAGGAAACTCAGGGTCATTTCATCAGTTGGAAGTACTGATACAACACTACCTGAGGTATTGTACCATCTTAGGATCTGGACGCCATTGGAGAGCCACCGAGGTAAGGTACCTCAAGCTCCACTCCTACTCAACATCACCGCGTCTTTTAGCGCGGCTGGCGCGGGTCAGTGGGCGACCCCGAATCTGCTCCGGATCTTTGTCAAAGGGGGGCCGTCCGTCAGGAACCGCTTCTCCAACCATTGGGCTCTCCGGAGCCACCATTCCGGGGCCGGGACACAGCAAGTCGCCGCTGTGGGGTCGAAAGCCGATTTTGTGACTCTGCCCCACTCGATCAACAAAGCGGGCAAAGAATCGGACAAGGCAGCGGCGTCATAGGCATCGTGAACTCGCCGCGTGCCTCCGAAGGCGGCCGTCTGCATCGGCTGCAGAGTGTATACGCGGAAGAAGAGCCACTGGTCGATCGCGCCACAGTGGTGTCCGTCCCGGGGCTTTGGGACGTTTGGACGTCTAGAAACTATTAGGTCATGTTTTCGGGGACCCGTGTGGCCGGATTTGAGGAACACAAGCTCCGTTGATCACGGGCCAGCGGGGCATGCGGAGACAACCCTGTAGCTTCCAGAGATCCGGGAGCCCGGGACCGGAGCGGGCATGGGACGAGATTCTGTCGAGATGGGACGACGCCTTGCTCATTGCCCGCTCATTGGGGTCAAAATCGCCCCCGCAGGCATGTACTGTACACAATACTTACTTTCAAGGTTACCCTGACTTGTCCCGCAGAGCACGGCGTCGCTGTCTGTTCCCTAGTTGCGGCGTTCACTCGATCGATACCTGTGCCTTTAAGGCGCAGCTCAGCCCTATGGCCAATGGATGGCAATCTACCACGCGATGTGGCGGGGCTGCGGCAATCGTTCAAGTTGGTTTCATATCGTACGGCTCAGTCCAACTGTATAGGCATTTTAGGCGCCCTGACATAATAAGAAGCGGCTCGCCGCGACCGCAGACCAAGGCCCGTCTGTCTGGTGGTGGCAAGACGCTTTGTTTTGAATACCTAACCGGAATCATACACACCCCCCGACCTGATTCACCAACGTCCCCTTCTAAGGCAAAGCTCGACCAGTAGAGAGCCTGTTAGCTAAACGTTAGCTACCCGTCGCCACGCTAACCGCCCGCCTCGGCCCGACCTCTGAAACAGGCTCGGATCCAGCACGCGTTCAGCACAACCTCCAGGGCTCCGCGGAGGAACAGATTGCTGTACTAGTACATCTCAGATCCGCAGTTCGAGCACACAATGCCCGAATCAGTCTACTCCACGAGCCAGCTCGACCATGACAATGACGGCCATCGCCCACTGGCAGCCCGCCGCACGACAAGCCGACCAAGACCAAGACCAAGACCCCGCCCTTCCCCGCGCGGGGACGACGAGTCGTCGGACGACTCCGAGCGGGGCCGCCAGTCTCGAACCCGTCATCCCCGGCGCGCCAGGTCCACTGGATCGTGCTGGTCTTCTTCTTCCTCCCCATGCTCCCCGCGCTCCCCCTCCTCCTCCACCACCAACAACAACAACAACAACAACAACAACAACAACAACAACAACAACAACAACAACAACAACAACAGAGACGCACTCATACCGCACCCGTCTCTGACCCGGGAGGCAAAGCGGAGGAGGGGGGGATCTTCGGCGGCGTCGGATACTAGCAGTGCGCCGGAGGAGTACACGGTGGACCCGGACGGGCGGATCCGGGAGGAGTATCAGCATCATCATCGTCGGCGCGACGGGGAGAAGTTGGACGGTACAAGTACGTATCATCAGCAGCATCGACGCCAGGGCTGTTGGGATGGTGTGAGAGAGAGAAGGGGGGGTCGAGAGGGGGATCAGCGGAGGCGGTCTAAGGAGGAGGCTAAGGGGTTGATGATTGCTGCCGTAGTGTTTGTCGCGAGTGTCATCCTGTGTTGGGATTAGCTGAGGGAAGAACACCGGCGAGTATATGGATCGGTATTCATTGGGGGGGGTGGGGGGTTCGGTCCAGCAGTTCCCCCTTGAGCAGACGTTGCGCCTTTATATACAAAGACTTGACTCATGTTGAAACTCCATTGGCCTGCATAGCCTCTTATGTCAACACCCTGGTTCCAAAACCCCCCAGAGTGACACCGGATCGATAAAGACGTTGCTTTTCATTTGTCCTGTGCCATGGAAATATACCGGGAGGATTCCCCAGAAGGGCATAGTCTTACCCGGTCAACATCACCTGACACTTACGTGTAAGTATGGTCAGCAGCCGGCCAGGAGGCTCGTAAGGAAGGCAATGCATATACCCTCAAACATGGGCAACGCCGATGTCACCAGGACAAAACCCCTGGACGGCCCGAAGAGCCACCAACTCATCCAAACCACACAAGGAAGCCTTGGATATCATTTTCCCTCCTGTCCGCCTAGTTTTCTCAGAACCTGAGTCGCAAACCCGCCAGAATTTAGCAAACCCGGCCCAATAAGCTGACCCATGAAAAAGAGAACGACGCCCGCCCCAAACGCCCAGCTAATGCCTCGTGAATAATACAATTTGAACCAGATCTATCACCATATACCGAAGAAGGCCAGGCGCCCTTGCTCCCCTAAATAGAAGTAGGCGCGGCGTCCTTGCGCCACCCCTTGGCCCTCATATTCGCCTCGATGGCCTTCCAGATGGCCTCGACGACCTCGCGGTCGCGCCAGCGGCTCGTCTCGGCGCCGGCCTGGCCCGGGTCGCGCCACTTCTCGACCGAGCAGGCGAGCACCTTGTGGCCAAAGGCGCGGACGGGCTCGGGGGGCTCCTCGCCGCGCCAGCCGAGGTAGACGCCCAGCACGTGCTTGAACAGCTCGGCCGGGTTGCTCCAGCGGTAGTTCTTGAACTGCCACGCCTGGCCCGTCGTGAAGACGGCCACGACGCGGTTCCAGTACTCGGGCTTGAACTGCTCCGGGCCCTCGACCAGGATGAAGCGCATCGGCCGCGACGCGTCCACGTCCTTGATGGTTCGCGAGATGTGGAGCATGGTCGTCGCCGAGTTGTGGTCCGGCGGCGTGTACCGGCCGCCCTCGAGGAAGGCCTTGGCGTTGGACATGCGCAGCAGCGCCGAGGCCGACGGGGAGAGGAGGATGATGGGGTCGGGCCGCCGCGCGGGCTTTTGGTTGAGCGGGAGGGACGGGTTGGCGCCGACGCCGACGCCGGCCGCGAGGGGCGGGCCGCCTGGCTTGCGCGTCATGAAGGGCGCCGCAAGTTTGCGCACGTGGGAGAAATCCTAGGACAGTTGCGTTCGGGTTTTAGTGAATGATCGGGGAATGGGAGTAGGGCATGGCCATTTGCTGGCGACTCACAGTCGGCTTGATGCCCCTGAGGATGGTATTCCGATCGCCCATGCGGCGCTCCCCATTGTAGATCTGGGCCAGCCGCGGGTCCAGCGTGCCGCGTCCTGTGCGGCCCAACGCAGCCGGAGTGGCCTTTAGTGTTGCGCCGGCCGCGGCAGCACCGGTCCCTGTCGCAGCGTCCTTGTCGCCGGGCAGGGGCTTGATGAACTCGCTCTCTTCCTGGGCGCCCTCGAGAAAGGTGAACAGCACGAGACGCTCGACAAAGGCAAACATGTGCACGGCAGCAGCGCCGGCCATTTCCTCGTTGAGCTTGGTGGCAACGGCATTGTACTCGGGAATAGCAAAGTCGCGGTTGAGCCAGGCGAAGTAGATGGAGCGTACGTCGACGGCTTTGCCCTCGGTCGATGTGAAGCGCGTTGGGGCGTCAATGGGGACGGCGATGCGGATTGGATGTGTGAAGACGAGATGGGTCGCCTTGGAAAGAGGCGCTTCGTCGGACGAGTCGGGCGATGTGGTTGGGATAATCTTGCCGTTGGCCGCGATTGACTGCCGCAGCAACAGCAGCGGATCGTCTGTTGACGCCATGTTGGTTGCGTCGTCGAGCTTCCCGGTCCAGGCGCTTTCGAATTGGCACTCGTTGATGGTGGAAGCGGGTGGTGGTTGAGCTGCGCCGCCGAGAAAGCAGGATTCTCGATTCACCAAGCCGTCGTTGTTTGCATTGGATGTTCGAGGACGAGGCTGCGAGACCCAGAGCCGGGGCCTTGTGAAGGGAGCTTCGGCGCCCCACTTTTCTCGGCGGCAGGCTGAAGATTTGGAGAGCTCGGACCGCATTGTCCCCCTTTTGTTAACATTCAACCCCTGAATCGAGCTGAGGTGGGAAGGCGGGCACAATATCCCCAAAGAAAGAGAAAAAAAGTCTAGAAGATGAGAAAACAAAACCCTGGGGGTTATACAGTTTTGATTCTTAGCTCGCATATGTGCTGTAAGAGCTATGTAGGAGAAGGCGTCAAGGCTACCTACCTCAGTTGGCCTGGCAGAAATCGTCTTGGTTGCCCCCCGGAACCTTGAACGCGGCAGAGAGCAATCCGTCTGTGAAAAGGCTTGTGACAACCCTCGGCTGCCACTATTTTCACAGCCAGCTACCTAATCTCGCTGCCCACGAACAATTGATAGTGCATTGCAAAACTTAGAACTCGTTGATCATCATGTCATGCACCCAATTGTCATCAGAGCCACGCCAAGGTGACTACATGAATCATCTAAACTCATTCTACTGCCGAGCGAGCATTAGGTCGTTTCTGGCGGCCCTGGCCACCCTTCGTCTCAAGTCAGACTTGAACTCGCATCACAAACCCTCTCAGGCAATAACGCGCTCCATCGTTGCGCTAACAGCCGGGTGGTGAACAACATCTCGTGGACAGACGGCGTGTATATGGCGGCCCAAGCCACCTTGTGTTCCGCAACCGGACAAGTGAAAGGCGGCTTGAAACATGTCGGTCGTCTGCTCTCAGGAGTCCACGAGCATCGTGTCATCGCCATCAAACGCAGGGCCGGGCTGCTCGAGAGGGACACCTCTCCCCCGCCCAGCCAGAAGCTCCCTCCTGATCTCGGGGGCGATCTTATCGTGGCCGTGGTTCAAAAGAAGGTCCAAGAGGGCTTCGCGTTGGTCTTCGGTGACTAGAGACAGCGCGTCAACAACAGACGACCAACCCTGCGAACTGGGCAAATGGACTTACTGTCGTTGCGATATCGTTGCGCAAACACCAGCATGCATTGGTGGAAAATAACGGGCAACGAGTTGGGAACAGCATCGCCCTCCCTCGCAGCTGCGGCATACCGGAGGAAGTGGAAGACGAGAGAGTCCACGCATTGCCAAGCTGTCGAGCCTTGTGTTAGTTGACAAACTCTTTGGCAAAATGGAGGACGTAGACGTACGCAGCGCATATCTCTTTTCCAGGAGAACCTTGAGCATGTAGTTTGTCGCGCTGACACACTCTGAATGCTGCGAGGCCTGCTCTGCGGCGATATCGCACAGCGTCTTGATTGCCGCCGCTGAATGGAGTACAGGGATGGAGACCCGAGCCAAAACTGCCGAGATGATTTGCGCCTCACGCAACGTGCAGGTGCCTTGAGTGGAGATTAGTATGGCCTACTTCTTCAGATATGGAAAAGTGTCTGTCTCACCAGATGCTGCTAACGGGAATAGGAATCCTACGCTTGATCGTTAGCAACGGAGAAACGTGCTTCGAGGTTTAGCAGACCAACCCTTGAAAAAGCCGGCAGGCTTGTAGAGAGCCCGCTTGAGGCAGTTGAAAAGGTGGACATTGAGTTTCTTGTTCTCATAAATGTCCTCGCGGACACGCTCCAGGATTACCATCTCCACGAAGCGCTGGACGACAAGAGGCTTGGCCGAAACGAAAATCCTCGTCGCAGCGTAACAAGCGTTCGGAGTCCTGCGAGGGACACTGTTAGCCCGTCTTCTCTAACATGCAAAGGTTCGGCACGGACGTACCATGAATCCGGGCGTGTGACCTGGAGGATGTCTTCCCAATGGGGTATCTGGGGCAGAACCTTGAAAGGCTTCGGCAGCGGGCCCGATTTGTACCGAGCAAGAATAAGCCCAATCCTAGCGGCACGTCAGCAGCTTTATCCATGGTATCGGCTGGCACAGCCCAATGCCAGACGTACTTTGTGAACACCTCTACCACCTTGGGCGGCAGCTCGTAGTCCTCCTCAACTGGGTTGCGGTCTTCTGGCCGCCCACCGTGCATGGCCTCTTTCTCAGCAATCTTGGCCATGATCAGGTCGGCCAGATTTGTCCCCGGCCGTTGCTCCTCGGCGTCATCGCCCGGCTTCCGGTCCCAGCCATGTGTCAGAAGAGGGTCGTCGTTCATTGTGGGCGTGATGAACCGGTTGAACGTTTCGAGGTCGGCCGCGTCGACCTCAATGTCCTCGACAACATCCTCCTCGTCCCCCCAAGCCTCCTCGTTGGCATATTCTTCCTCGTCCGGCTCGCTGCCTCCCTCCAACCGAGACGGGTCAAAGTCGAAAGCCGAACTTGTCGGCCCAGCCGCGTCCGTGCCCCCAGATTGATAGTCCTGTTCATCTACGAGCTCGCGGCTCATTGCCAGAATCTTGCGGGACGATTTGGCGTCGACGTAGGCTTGCTCCTCGGCCTGTTTCCTGTCGGCCCGCTTCGAGGGCCGCCCTTCCCGGTTTTTTAACACCCCCGTCGCGACGAGGTCATCTTCGAGAGGGTTGTGCCGCCTCTTGTTGGACAGTGATGGTGTTGTTGCTTTCGGCATATTTGCGGTAGGCCAGTGTACGTCGGTACGATCTGTCGGGTCTCTCGGCTGTGTCCTGATATCCGGGAATAGTTACAGCAGACCGCTCAGCAGCACTTAGGGCGTCAAGTTGCTCTGTAATTTTTCGTGCAACTTCGCAAAAACGTTCCCACTATGGGGCATCTTGGCGGTATGCGCTACGACGCCGATTGGCTGAGCAGCGGGATAAGCGGAAATACATTTCGCCGAACCTCTCTTCCTCTCCGATAAGATCTTATCGATGACCCCCGGCTGTTGCCCCGCGGTGCCCCACGTTCACATCGACAGACGCAAATTTGTGTCAGCTGGGTGAGAGCAAGGGACCACGTCCTCATCTTGGATAGCGCGTCCTGTCCTGGCCTTTCGTTTTTTTCTTATCACCATCCCAATATGCCAACAGAACTCGAGGAGGTGAATATGATAGCATGAATACCAAGTGGTTGAATTCAGGGAGCTAACACTAGTCATACGCGCAGCTCGTGGGGTTCATTGCCCACCCAAACCCCCAGATCCGCAAGCTGGCGGCTGAGAATTTGGTGCCGTATTCGACTGAGCAGCCTTCCATCTTCAAGACTCAGGAGTTGCAACCCGTCAAGCACCTCAAGTTTCTGATCCGAGACCATCCAGTGAGAGATTTGCTGTTGCTTCGTAGATGGTTCAACCGGCTGAATGGTACTGCAGGAAATTGCAGAGCATGCAATCACCATACTGGTCAACTTGACGGCCGACCGAAGCATTCTTGAAAATGTAGCAGCCGACGACAGGTTTCTCGGCTTTCTTTTGAGCAATCTGACTGTATGTATGCTGGCCACACTGCCGCCATCCGACCCTCACCTAACGCACCTCGGTGGAGGACTGACCAAGAGGGAATACATCCCATGATAGGATCCAGCAGAGCCCAATGCCAACCTGCTAGCGATGCTTCTTGCCAACCTGGCAAAGTCGGGTGGTCTGAAGAGCATTGCGACTCGCAAACAAGACCCGCCTGCGGCCCTGACGTCCAACGAGCTCGTACTAAATCAGCTGCTTGACCTGTTCGTCAAGGGGGCGGACGGCACCTACAACAAGGATGCCAACTTTGACTATCTCGCCTACGTCCTCGCCGACCTCTCCAAACACCCCGAAATACGGCAGTTCTTCGTGACGAGGCAGGACTACGACGAAATTGTCCCCATCAACAAGATTAAGGTCTTTACGGAGCACAAGTCAGACATCAGGCGGAAAGGCGTGGCGAGCACCATCAAGAACGTGGCCTTTGACGTGCCGGCCCACCCTGCCTTCTTGGACGAGGACCAGATCAACATCCTACCGTACCTCTTACTTCCCATCACGGGTAACGAGCAGTATGACGAGGAGGAGATGATGGGCATGCTGCCGGACTTGCAGCTTCTCCCCCCCGACAAGCAGCGAGATCCAGACCACAACATTGTCCTGACCCATGTCGAGACATTGACGCTGCTGACGACTACGAGAGAAGGGCGCGACCTGATGAGGAGCGTCAACGTGTACCCGACCATTCGGGAGACACACCTGCGTGTTGATGACGAGGGAGTCCGCGAGGCGTGCGAACGGCTGGTCCAAGTACTGATGAGGGATGAAGCAGAGCCGGGTACAGAAGGAGAGGCGGAGGATGATGGCGACGACGACAGGATTGTCGAAGTTTAGGCCACTTGCAGGCTTGAAAGGCAAAAAACACCAATACAGACTGCGGGTTTGCGCCAGCGTGTCGGGCAGACGACGAGATACCCACCCTCTGCGCCGATTCTCATTTCAGCAAGAGGTTGCGTGCTCTCCTTCCTGTCTTGACAGCCAAGCAACAGGAGCCTTCCAAGGCCGCCACGCCGGCACCTTAGCGCAGCCAAGCAAGCCAAGCCACGGGACAAGCCACGCTATAAAGCTTAGCATATGCTCTGCAGCACGGATGACGTGATATTCATCACGCGACTGAACGACATGTCCTGGAAGACCGGCGAATATCTGTGATGCGCTCATGCATGCAAAGGTCCAGAGGCTCATTTCAATCGCCAACAAACTACCAGGCTCCGTTGACACGTCGGTTTTCGTTGAACGCGGGCCATGGTTTCGAGCGTAGGTGACTACCTCAGACGCAGCTCGTGCCTCGGTCGCTGGTCTCTGGGTTTTTTGGATTGGGATACGAATTCGCGATAGGATCTGTTCGGAGAAGCACAGCGGAGTCTTGCTTGCGGAGTCGCTCTCATCAACTCGTGCTCTGTGCGTGCACCAGATATGCATAGAAAGTCTGACGAGCCAGAAGTAAAGAGTCCAGAACGTCGTGATCTTCGGCATGTTACTCGTGGGGAACCTAAAGCCCCCCTTGTTTTGGAGAAGTCCCGGCGGCGGTAGAAATGCTCGAGCGATGGTTGCCAAGAACGGGGGGTCTCAACCGGCACGACTTGCCATTTCTGGCGCGCCATTAGTAGACGACCTATTGGCTCTCGATGCTGCCTTCAAGTTCCATGCCGGTCTCTCTGGAGACTCAGGTTCCGTCGTTCCCACGAACGCGCAACACCCAACTCCCGACCCGACCACGCCGCCGTTCAAATACTGTTTACCTAGGTACCTACACAGTAGGTATTTCGGCTTGTCGCACATTCCACGAACGGTGACCGAACGGCCAACTTGGAAACCCCGACACCGAGTGGCAAAGGATGGAAAATGGCCAGGGGAGCCACTGCAGGGTCTCTGCGTCAGCGAACAATCCGCCAAGTTGCGGCGCCGAGATGTTTGCCGATCGCCAAGATGCCCAAGAGATACCCAAGAGATTCCCCTGGACGCCGAGAAATTGCCCCAAAAGCCCAGACTCTGGATGGAAGGGCACTACGCGCTATCTCTTCGGAATCTGCAAAAGTCCAGAGCACAGAAACGGTCACCGAAGGCGGGTGGATTGCGTTTCTATGTGCATGCTCTTACACGATGCTGGGGTGATATCAGACAAGAGCATGGGCGGAACCCAGAAGCGAACGAGCACAGGCTAGATAAGCATCTGCATCCCACCTTTCACACACCTGATGGGTATCAAATGCCATGCCAGATTATTTCTAAACAATTGGGTCCACTAACTGAGGTAACTTTGCTCAGCGCCAGGTACGCGAGCACTACTCAGCTGCCCTTCTCCCTCGCCTCGAATTCGATATCTCGGCCCCCTCTGCTTCACATCCCTGACTCCATCCCACATCTATCCCGTCTTTGCTCTTTAATTCCCTCTTCCCCTCTTCCATGATCTCTTAGTTTGCGATTCTCAGGCCTCAACCGCGTACATACGCGGCGTGCCTTGTTCAGTCATGGCGGAAATACAAAAGACTTCAGGCGGCAACAACGCCTATCACAACTTTAGTACGTTCGAACCGCACGCCTCTCTCCATACACTCTTGGGTTCAAGGCTAACTGCTTAGACAGTACGTCTACGTCAACCTTGACAACTTGTTTTCGTCCTTCCTGAGTCCACCAGCTGACGTCTCCCAGCAATGCCCTGTCATGGATGTTCCTCGTACGCCTACTATGGCGTCTCACTCAAGAACGCTACCATCCTCGAGGTTATCGGCTTCTCCATCAAAAATGCCCACAACACATACGGGACTCTCTACAACACAGCCCTCGGCAACATGGTCATCGTCCTCGCCCCGTCTTCTTTGTTTGCGAACTGCCTATGCTCCTTCTCTGGCTGTCTTAGGAGCCCAATCTGCTACTCCCGAGACAGCACATGTTTCCTCCCCGAGAATCCTTCAGACAGAATCGGAATAGCTTAATGTCACAGCTGGCATTTCTCGGCTAAGTTCCCCTGTCTAACTTCCCCCTCCCCCTCCCCCTCCCCCTTGCTTTTGTTCTCTGCTTCTCCTCCTTCTACTCCCTGTCCCCCTCTCCTATCTTCGTGCTATTCAACTGTACCCCTCCGTTTTCGTCCTCTTCCCAGTTGCTTCTTCCCCTCGCTAGTCATTAACCCTCTTAAAGCTCGAGCTCCAATCTAATCTCACCGAACAAGATAAAAGCAATGTAAGTCTCGTTTTACTCTCATCAGAATTGAGCCGGCTGGACACAGCTTCTTGAAACGGTCTAGGCGTCAACGACTAACGGATCAGGCAAGTTGACTGTCTACTCCACGACAACAGCGTATCATGGTTACTAAACCGTTCAACCGGGTATCTTTATCCGCAACGACGAATCTATATGTACATGTGAAGCAGCACTGAAACCGCCATCCGCCATTCGCAGTCCTCCCCTGGCCAGGACCTAAATATCCAGAATTCAAGGGGCGAGGCCAGGCCCGGCAACGACCCCACCATCCATCTACGCAGAAAGGCATCATATCATCAGCATATCCCCGCAGATCGTGCCCGGAAATGCCCAATAAATCAAGAGTAACCGCCCCCCATCCACCGGTATCCACAACACCGTTTTGCGTTTCAACCACCACATAAACCACACAGTGAGGGCCAAGTAAGAAAGAAAAGAGATGATCCAACACCCAGCCCCAAAACTAACCCTCCCCCATCCAAAGCAAACACCACCGATCAATCCAGATCACATCATTTCAGATCCCCTCCTCCTCCTGTACCCCCAACCCTTTCCTGCCCAACCCCCACCCCCTTACTACTACCCCTATCCCTCCTTACCCCAACCCCAGCTATTCCCGCAGCGATTCCGCAGTCGGCGAGTGCGTCTGCGTCTGCGTCTGCGTCTGCGCCTGCGCCGCAACATGCTGCTGCTGCTGCTGCTGCTGCTGCGACTGTGTCTGTGTCTGCGTCTGCGTCTGCGTCTGCGTCTGCGTCTGCGTCTGCGTCTGCTGCACCCCACCGCCAAAGAAAAAGTCATCAAACAGCCCCAGTTGCAGCTGCTGCCCGTCCCCGAGCAAGTCGTGTCTCGACCCGCCGCCCTCATACCCGACGTTGAACCCGGGTATGTCCATCTGCATGTCGGCGTCGGCAAAGCGGCCGTAGTCGGAAAAATCATTGCTGTTGTTGTCCAGCCCTCCGTCCATGATACTGCCGGTGCCGCCGCCGGGGCCGGGGGTGGGTGGCGAGTCCAGGCTGCGGAGGAAATCTAGGCCTTGCATGTCGCTAAAGGCCTGGATGGTCCCTGGGCTGAATTGCTGTTGCTGTCGTGATGGTTGTTGTGGCTGTTGATGTTGATACCGAGGCGAGAGGAAGCCGCCCGCTGCTGGGCCGGTTGCAAGGGGTTGGCTCATCATCTCGTCGATGGGCGAGCTGAGCGAGGCGGGGCGCTGTTGTCGGTGGTGCAGGTGTTGTTGCTGTAGTGCCGATGGGGACCGCAGCATTGGCTGGTCGATGGCCGCTGTCGCTTCTGGGGTGGCGGACTTGTTGATGTCGTCGTTGGAAGTGGCGTTGCTGCGTGCTGGGATTAGCGCATTGCGCATGTGGGAGAAGCCATCTGTTTCTGCTTTGACCGTGGGGTTTCCGGGGACGCGGTATGGAGCGCCTTTGTTGACGGCGGATGCGAGCCAGGGGGCGGTGGCATACATGTCTGATGTGGCGGCTGAAGGGGGTTGGCGATTCCTATTATGCAGAGGCTTGCTCGACAGCGATACGACATCGCTCCTGGCACTCCAGTCGAATCGGCTGTGATCGAGGCTGTTTCTTGAGGCTGAGGCTGCGCTGGCCGGCGCGGGCTGGTAATGCTGACCGAAGCCGCCAGTCTGATTGACCATCTTGAGGGTAGCCTTGACTGTCCGGTTGAATGCGTCTCGGCACGCTTCGGCAGGCGGGCACTTGTCCATGAAATCGGTAAAGACCGACGTCGCTGCGAGGATGGTGAAATCCACTTCGTCCATGGTCTATTACAGTCAGGTTAACGACATCCGACGACGGGTGGCGGGATGAAATGGGTAACCACATACCAGTCGACTTCTGACAATAGGAGAATGCCAGATGGCGTACAGATACGATATGCCCGCTACAAACAGATGATGCGTCGTCAAGTACGTGTAGTTGACTACACCAAGCAGATGCAACTGACGATACAGCCGCATGATCTTCTGGCCTGCCTCGGCAATCTTGAGGTACACGCGGTCTTCGTCCTCGCGAAGCTCAGCGCTGTAGACGGCAGGGCTGTCCACTTCCTTGGTCGTGTCATACTCGCCCTCAAAAACTGTCGGCACGCTGAGGCTCTGCCTGTACAGCACGATAATCGTCTGCCAATAGTTGAGACCGAAGAAGTCGATCGAGAAGGCCACGCCTGTGTCTTTCTTGGTTGGCGCCGAGTTCTTCCATTCCCACAGCCTCCTGTCGATGTCGATCCGCCATGACCGGAACGAGTCAAACCTTCCCAAAAACGGCGATGGCAGGTCCGTGTGCATGTAGGGGTTTTGGCAGTTCTGCCCGTTGGCACGGGCGCTCTGGGCTTGCCGGAACTGCAAGACCTGCAGGATCTCGGACTGCAGAAGCCTGAGCCGGAAGTAGTGGTGGGCAACCAGCTTGTAGGTAGGCCGTAGCATCTCCGGGGGCGGCTGGACCAAGACGCTTGGGTTGATGTAGCGGTCTTCGAGCAGCGAAGGGAACTCGGTCGTGATTACGTGGTCCGGAATGCCAAAAGGGCGACCCACGCAAAGGCTGACCAGGCGGTCAAGCGAGTAGGTGCACCACCAGAGGCGCCGCCTCATATCGCGCACATACTCCCTTCTCCCTTTCTCCCTCGCCACGCTGTCCTTGTGCGGATTGGACGGGCCGACGAAGCCGGTCTCGAGGTCCTTGCCGTCCTCATAGTGCAGCCCCAGATCGACTGCTCGCCTGACCGCCTCGCCGATGATGTACCAAAGGCCAGGGGGCACGGGTCTTAGCAGTGCAAAGTTGGCCAGCAGCAGAACCGCTTGCAGGTCTTCCAGACCAGCGCCGCTTCCAATGCACGCCTCAAGGTGGAGCATGGCGCTTGCATGGTACTCCTCGGGCCGGCACTGCCTCGAGCCCGAGGAATCCTCCAGGCCGGCTGGGGGGACGTGTCCTTTGGAGTCGCCCACTATGACGCCGGCGCCTATGGCAAAAACCATGTTCAGCACGTACAGCTCCCGCGGGCTCCGTCTCCGGCCGTCCCCGGCATATGCGCGTTCGAACACTTCCATGAACTCGCCCTTGTGCAGGACGGGAATCTGCGGGTTGGCGTGCTCAAAGTACAGACTGATCAACCTCGAGCCGAGCTCTCGGCCGGGGAATGGGGCCGGATGCATGGTGGGCTTGGCGTGTAGGCCAAAGAAGGAATCGCGCATCGAGGTGGCCTGGCCGGGTGCTGTGGCACTGTTGCCGCCGGGGGCAGGCCTGGATGGCCGCACGCCCGCGCCCTTGTCCGAGTTTGATTTTTGGTCTGAGACGGATGACTGCACGGCGGCAAACACGACGCGCGCAAAGGATATGCCAGCTGTCGACCCGAGATGGCGATTATTAGCGACGGCGGGGCCGGCAGACGAGCCGGTTCGCGAAGCGAGCCTCTGCGGCCTGCCACCACCGTCGCCATTGCTTTCCGGCCTGCCGCTACTCGCGGCATCAGCCCACTCCGAATAGGAAGACTGCCCAGCTTCGGTGGGCGACCGGACGGTGCTCGAGCCGGTGCCCACCTTGGAGCAATAGTCGAGGTCGTCAGCCGGCGGGAAGGCGATGTCGTTGGCGGCCAAGAGGGCCTCGAGCTGCTCGACTCGCTTTTCCAAGTAAAAGGTGTAGCTCCGCGGCAGCTCTCTCTTGGAGATGGGGTCGTAGCCTACGCAGGGCACGTTGGCCTTCTCGCAGCTCGCGCAGCTCGGCAGCTTCTGGTCGCAGCGGTTCTTGCGCAAGCGGCAGCGGTTGCAGGCGCTCACATTGCGAAAGCTGCTGCTCTGTCCGATCTTGCCTGCTGCTCCACTGTGGATGCCGCCGCCAACGCCGCCGTCGTGGACATGGTCGCCTGGCGGGGAAGTCGCCCCGGCAGAGGGCAGCGAGGCCGGTGACTCCTTATCGGGCGATGATTGGCGGGCGCGTTTGGAGGGATGCGAGTCCGGGGAGGGATGATCACGATCGGGTGCCGGCATGACTTCTCGCTGCAATTCTTCTGAGACACTCGGGTCGACGTGCGGCTCCGTGATTCGGCGATGCGGTGCGGCCCGATGCGAACCAAGGACAGACAGATTAGTAGGTAACCTCCCCCAGTCTCGGCAGCAGCCGGCTCAGCGCAGCACCGCAGGCGCTGTGACACAGGGGTTCCGCGTAGTCCAAAGAGAGCTGCGAAACCTCGGCGAGATCGAGTTCAGCTCCGCCTTGCCGTCGTGGTCCGCGTCCTCGTCGTCGCTGTCGTCCTCGTCCTCGTCCTCGTCCTCTTCTATCTTTTCGGTATGCCGAATTCTAACTCTGCAAGGACGCAACGAGCCGGCCCCATGCTCGGATTCGATTGCGTCGGGAGGATCGTCGACCTGTGCGGATCGGGGGCGTGTTTGCACTGTCCCTCCTGCTTGCGATAAGTCGTTTTCTTCTTCTCTCTTTTCCTTGTTTCGCTGCGACTGGCAACCGAGACAATCCGGGTGCTCACATGGGACTGCGGGTTGAGCTGTCGTCAGACAACGAGGAAGTTGGATGGCCAGGAAGTGCGGCCTGTGTCTCGGAGGTGCTCATCCCCTTCTCGAGGGGAGGGACGGGAAACTGGGAGGGGGGGATGGGATGGGCAGCAAGACGCCGACGCCCGGTTGCCGAGAGATTCCAATTTGGTTCAGGTTCTTGACCGCGGGCGCGTTTTTTTGGCGGGAGACGCTGCTGCGCCGCGAGGCAACAACCCCCAATTGTGGAAGTCGCGGTGCTGATAAGAGCAGGTAGATAACGTCTAGGTGTAGCAGGTGCGGATAAGTATCATTTGTGTGCACTTGATTTGTAAAGTCACGGTATCTACCACAGTACAGCCACGGCCAATACTGCCGAGCTTGTTCGTACTATTAGATGCTTCCTGATTCATAGACCCCTTGGGTACCTTGGCTGCCTGAGTAAGGGAAGGAGGCAGAAGTGAAAGTAGAGATCGCCTATCGATGCGATCGCAGAGCCTTTGAGGTGAGGTAACTGCCGTGAGCTTAACGTATTGTGACCGCCAAGAGAAGGAACGCTGCACCGCACAGCAACTGCCAAGCCGAGCCCCCGCCTCGTCCGCCCACTCTGGGGAGGAGACAACCAGGAAAGTGAGGTACTGTGTTTGACAGAGACCCTACCCAGCTGACCTACCCAGCTGCCTTACCGTATCGCCCTGCTTTGATAGCGGAATGGAAGGGCACCTTATATGTGCGTGCATGAGAGGGAGACTCGGGAATAACCCATCCATTGCTGTGACCACTGCTGACCAGAACACAATGCGCACCGGCGCTTGTCAATTTCTCAAAGGAACACCTGGGCGGGTCCAGCAGATGAACCGCACTTGGTATTGTAATGGGCATCCTCCGGCTCCGAGCTGCCGTTTCCTCTCCGCCCATGTCTCCCAAGGAAAGATCAAGCCGAAAACAAGGCAAAACGCCATTGGCCCCCCAAGGGACACCGCCGCTCAACACAGAAAGCTGCATGCTCCGCCTCTCGTCCATGTGTGTTCCCCGAAAAACCCGCTCACTGAAGCACCCGAATCCCGATCTATCCCATTGTTGATGACCCGTGGAATGTTGTACTCGCCCGTGCAACCAGACCCGAAACCGAAAACAAAAAGACACGCTGAATAAACGCCGTGAGCGACAGCATAGGCAAAACGCCGCCCATCTAACATTGGGCGGCGCAGGATAACCCCCGAGGGCATCTGGCCATGGCGACTCGTGTGAAAACCGGGTAAAAACGTAAATAAAGAAAACAGAAGAGAAAACTTCACTCCTGCTCTGCATGCCTCTCGCTACTAGCCCCCGCGCCGTCCCCTGCAGGCCGCGACTCCGTGACGGCCTCGATGTCGTCCTTCTCGTCCATGCGCCCCCGGGGCTCCGTGATCTTCATGCCGACCAAGACGCCGCCCATGGTCACCAGCCCCGTGACCCACCAAGCCAGGCCCGAGTAGCCGCTCTCCATGCCCATGGCGTACAGCAGCCCCGAGACGATGGGCCCCAGCGCGCGGCACAGGCTGGCCGTCGACGCCGCCGCCCCGTTGATGGTGCCCAGCGTGAGCGTGGTCGGCGCCGAGTTGGTGATGAGGATGGCGTTGCTCGGGTACGCCAGCGTCGAGAAGGTGCACTTCCAGATGACGATGATGTACACGCTGGCCATGCGGAGGCTGTCGGGGAGGAGGACGATGTACGGCGTGATGAAGTAGAGCAGCGGGTACAGGACCGACATGAGCTTGAACAGCCGGAGCGGGCCCAGCTTTTCCGTGATCAGGGGGAATAGGAAGTGCGTCGAGGCCATCGAGTAGAGCCCCTGAACCGATAGGATGATGCCGATCGTCCGCGTGTCCAGGCCGAAGCCGCCGGCGAACTTGAAGGGGAGCGAGACTGGCAGCTGGTGCTCCGGCGCGTTCGTGCTGAGAAATACGGGAAGCAGAGAATCGAAAACCATGGTGTGGCTGAAGAACGCGTATGTCAGTTATGACGACTTGTCGGCTGATCTGTGGGGGGTGACTTACAAGGCGAGAATGCCGTACGAGGCGATGATGGTGATGACGGGTTTCGTAAAGATCCTTCCCGTCTTTTTCGGGCCTTGACGACCGCACCCCTCTTCAAGGTCGGTTGCTTCTTGCCCGGATGAACCCACCGCCGATGAGGGGCGAGCCGAGTCCCCGTTTGTGAGATACCCAGGCAGCGACTCCTCGTTCTCAAACAGAAGAGGTTGGCTCTCGGCGTCCTTGGCTAGAGATCCGTCCCTGGCTGTCTCGCCGTTTCCGCGAAGATGGGAGAGCAAGTAGTCGCCAAGCTCGCGACCACGGTCCCGGTGCTGCCTCTTCTCGGCATGCGTTTCCTCCAAGAACAAGAGGCCAATAACGACTCCGACCGAGACACAGATGGCGCTGAAGAGGTTGGGCAGCAGGTACGGGTAGCGGTCCCACAGACTGCCTGGTGCAAAAACCGACGGCAAGTTCTCGACAGGCTTCGCAAGTGCGCCCCCGATCATGGGCCCAACAATCGAGCTGGTAACTGCCGTTAGCGAGCTGCCCTGTGGGATAATTGGCCGTTCTCACACTCTCCGACTTACCCTATACACCAGACCAACGGCATGACCGCGTAAGCGCGTGCTAGCGGCCCCATGTCAGCCCGTCGTCGTTACCCCACTGATGCCCGGCGTAACTCACGCTGATGTTCCTTGGCCGTTACCAGCTCGCCCACGGTTGTCTGCAGCACGCCAATGTTGCTTTCTGCTTGTTAGCCCGAAGCTTCTCCTGCTGGAAGTCCCCTCCTCCGGCCCAGCTAGTTCCTCGAGTCTTACCCGTTCAAGAATCCGCCCAGGGCACGAGCAAGCAGAGCGACTGGGAGGTTCGGGGCGAAGCCAAATATGAGAACGCTCAAGCCCGTACCGCCCATCCCCATCAGCAAGACGGGTTTCCGGCCGATCTTGTCGCTGAGTCTCCCCCAGAAAACGCTGGTTGAGAACTCGGCAAAGGTAAAGGCCGAGGTCACCATGCCAGCATAAAAGGAGATCTGGCTCTCGTCGTCCGTCAGGTTGAAGTCCTTCACCATGTGGTAGATGTATGGGAAGATGGACATGAAGGCGATGGGCTCGCATATCCGGCAGAGTGCTGCACCATGTTAGTTGGGGACCTGGTATACAGACCTTTGCTAGGCTGAGCTGGGCTTACCGAGGATAAAGAGCTGTTTCCCGGGGTAGGGGGGCCGCTCCGGGCCGGCCATGGCACGGTTCCTTCGCGACCGCATAGTTGATGTGAAGCTTGTTCTTCGCTGTTGAGTGTTCGAACCCCTCTCGAAGTTTTGGGGTTGTGGTCGTTAAGCGATGTAAGCTCAAACCAACCCAATGGCAAGTTTGAATAGGGCGTTGTCTGCTCCCGTTGAGGATCGGTGTGTTGCTTGCTCAGCTAAGGAAAGTGAGATCGGGGGCAGCAGGTCTGTGTGTATACGCTTGAAGTTGAGATGGGGTGTGAAGGCCCCTAGTCTCGCCGACTGATCACCGCTCGAGTGGATGAGACGAAAACCCGGCAAGGCAAAGAAGATTCTGACAAAGAGTGAAGACTGGGGGAGCAGGTACTTGAATAATAAGAGTAGGAATCGGAGGAACTGGGGCAAGATGTATATATTCGCCTGGGGGGAGGAACGTTCTGATCCACATTAAGAGCGGCTATATGGAACACATCCCAGGGAAGCCGACCAAGGGTGCGGGAAGGGCTGAGAACAGAGGTCACCAGATCATCCATCTGACTGTGTGGGGACCCCTTGCGCGGGATGTGGGCAAGAATCCAGAATAAAATCAACTTTTTTTCCATGAGGGAAACGATGAAACAGCGGTGACAAGCTTCGGCTTCTCTGGCTCCAAGGAAGGAAACAAGATGATCCCGGGGCTGGACTACTCCGCAGTAGGTAAGCTCAGTTGTATCCGTCGTCCATACCAAAGGTACGAAGTCAGTGCTTTGCGGATAGCGTCAACTCCCAGCACTGATCCTGGGAACATGACAGGGGTTCAGCTTGGCACAAGAGAACGATGACTGGCACCCTGGCAGCGGCAGCCTGGCAGCCTTTTTTTCTTTGCTCGGCGGTACGTACTGCGGTACTGCGGTACTGCGGTATCCGTACCGCAGTACGAAGTATTGTACACAAGGCGGGAAGTGTTCTGGTTTCACACTGGCCCTGCACTGGCAGGGATATTCCCGATGAGCAACCGGGCTCGTCACCGTTTCGCTGGAACGTGATGGGGGCCGCCGCCCCTTGCAATTGACAAAAGGCCCTGCCCGTATCCGAGGTCCCCGCTGATGAGAAGAGTCGTTTGATTGACACTGGTGGGAGAACAGCGGGGTGTGCTTGGGATGTTATCGTCCTCGGTGCCAGTCGGTGGTGGTGGCGCCGGCGGACGGTTGGCTGCACGGCGAGAAACTTGTTGGACCTTTTGTGTTCGGGTCCGCGTAAAGCTCAATGCATGGCCGGCTTGCCTGTCGAGGACCACACGTCTTGGGAAAGCCATCGCACAACAGCATGCGACGCGGGAAATCCGGGAGCAAAACGTTGGTGCATCAAACAGCACCGGATAGACAGCGTGATCCCATTGAGCGCTGAGAGTGCTTCTTCGGAGGGGTGTTGGCGGGCGGGTTCTGGTTGGGAGGGCGAACGGACGATGATGGGTGGTCCCCGGAGTCCCGGCACCTGGTCTGATACTACCAACCAGCACATCGCGGTCGCCATTCGCGGCTAACTCCCCAGACTCCCCACTCCCGTCGCGAGGCTGCCGCTTCGGTGTTTGGGTTGCAGGTTTGGTCGGTCGGTCTGTTCGGTCAACTGCTTCCAGCATGTGAGAAAGTGAGGCGGCGCCGTGTTCCCAGGGCCGGATTGAGAGCGGCGCTTCATCGCTCGGCGGACATGACGAAGTGAGTGAATCAATGAGCCTCTCAACACCAAGGCGCTGCGGCACGGCTGCATGAATAGTTAGTTACCCACATGCCGCATCCTGTCTCTGCCCCGGGCAGCGATTGGCCGTGGCCAAAAGGGCTGTGCGCGAGACGCCGGGCTCTTGGTTGATATGTCGTCACGCCTCGTCTGCGCAGTCAGCCACGACTGACTGCGCATATCCGTACTGTGTCGACGGTAGGTACTCCGGCGGCCTGGGCCACCGGATCATGTCGATTGGGCGCGGGTTGGGGGAAGATGTTGGCGCGAGTTGGCTGATTGGGACGCGCATCGAGAGGCGGTGAATCGTTACCAATGCCGGAAGCCGGAGAATTGCGGGACTAGTCGCCGGCGTGGAGTGCCGACCGGGGTGCCACTGCGCAACTACCTACTGTGGTAAGTTGCCTCCTACCTCTCTCACTGGTAGAAAGTGGCAGGCGCGCGAGGCGTGATGTGGGCTGTGAAATCCGATCTTCCTCGTTCCTTCCCCAACAGGGACCAACAGCATCGCATGCAGGCAGGAGCGGGCCGGGATGAAGTCAGGTGTGACCAGAAGCCCAGCATCCGACCGCTTCATCCCCCTCCGAGCCCGTCTGCAACTTATTTATGTCAAGGACACCAAAGCTATCGGAAGTCACGATGCCGGCGGGCATGTCCCCGCCCGGCCCGCATGCAGCCTCACAAGACATGGCGGGACGTCGGTGCCACCAACCTTGACGGAAGCAGACTCAAAAAGGCAACTACTGTCCAATACGTAGTCCTGACACAACGACCGAGCCATATGGCGGTCGATACCGAGTCAATCACAGCAGCCCAACCCGTGACTTGGCCGCATCAAACGAGACCCGAACAGGCCATGGAACTTCTGCTTGCACGCATACTGTGTAGTTATTGGGGTAGTTATCTATCGTGGTCGATCCGTGTCCAAGATCACGGAGCGGAGCGGAGGGAGAACCGCTCGGTTTGCTTTTTGTGTCATGGTACGGGCTAACGATGCGAGAGTGATTAGGTAGCGTTTGCAAACCATGCTTTGGCATCCTCATGGCGAGGCGTCCGGCTGCCATCGGGTCATGTTGTGCGACGTGACGATGTGTTGGGTGCGGTCTGGAGCAAAAAGACGCTGGCATTTTCCCTCGACAACTGCGGCAAACGCTGCTGCTTCCGAGTGGTGGGGAGCTTGCGATTAGCGATTGAGCAAATCGCGGAGCCCGGAATCGCTTCCTAGAACTTCGTGACCCACATCGCCAACCAGCAGCATGTTTGCCTCTGTCAGGATATCCATGTCAGCACGGATCGGTTCCGGATTCCCGGAATGCGTGTGTATTGTACGGAGTACTCCGTACGACCCGGTTTTCTTCAGAGCATCAAGGGTTTTGACCCATGCCAGCCACCTATCGCAACGGCAAACTGGTGTTTTGGTTGGCGAGGTGGCTTACTACAGTACTGTCTTCGAGGAGCGCGGCCAGCGAATTTGGACCTTCTAATGAGCTGCGGCGCGCTCTAGAAGCTGCCGGCAGTGAGTTATTACATGCACGAACAGGCATACAGCACCTTAGATCCCGCGCGTACTTCCATGCCGCGCATCAAGTTAACGTGAGCCACATGCAATGGCACAGCACATAGTTACAAGGTACCGACTCGAAGTACCGGCAGCTCCAAGGTTGACATGTACATACAAGTACGGAAATACTTCCCAAGGTCCATCCACTACCTACCTACTACACAGTAGTTTACCGGATTCCAACACAACGGCGCTTGAGCAAAATTCAAGGATTTGTGTGGAACAGAAAATCTCATCCGATGCATTTGCCCCTGATGAGCATGCCGGTCTCGCATCGGTGTGGAGCCTGGCCCCGGCGGGCTGGACATGGACCGATCATCAAATTTCAAATTTTGTGTGTGTGCTCGGCCGAAGCGGTGGCAAACCAACCGGAACCAGTTCCACGGCTTCGGGGAGCCATGTGGCGGACCCGCTCACACAGACACCCACTCGCAGGCCCAGTTTCGCAAAGGAGAATCTCACAATCTTATCACCCCTGATGAGAATCTGATCAATCAAACGCGGAATAGTTGCGTGAAGTACAGTGTAACGGTACTTCGTCGTGAGGTACTTGTCCGCTCAGTCCGTGTCCTCAGCTCGAGCCTTGAGTAACTCTGCAGGTGAAAATCTCCTGCACTGCCTGGAAAACAGTTCGAAAGGATGGAAACTGACATCAACGTAGAATACACGTGTAGCTTGTCGGGCGGAGAGTTGTTCCTCACCCTGATTCTTTTGCTTTTTTCCCAATGGCAGGTTTCCAACTTCCAAGCACTCATGTCTGCCTTGAGAGATGAGATGATACTTGGTAGTCCCCTTCCCCCTTTTTACAATGCACCCTTGTAGACCAACCGGATTCCAGAAACATGGGGTTTTCCCCAGCGGCTACCCAACCAGATTCCCGGGCCGGGGTCCATCACAAAGCTGATCTGTGACCACGGCGTACCGTTGACGTTAGTTACAGGATATGATACTGTATGTACAGACCAATCAGCGTGCTGTGGTATGAGTTGCCGAACCATTTGACCCCTGTGCCCTGCTCACTGCCGGCAGGAAAGTTGGGGCTCCAGCAGAACACGGTGCTTCTGCCAGATTCCCGGATGAGATCCTGCACCACGAGAGTCCGGCAAGAGTTCGAAAAAAACCTACTCGAGACCACAAGACGCTAATTGTAGTAGGTCGAGTTGCCGCACAGTCCTAAGTCAGGTAGGTACCTATTGAGATACACGTCGGGTGTTACGTCTCGTCATTGACATCCCGAAACTCCAGATCAAGAAAAAAAAAGCTTGATCGGACCCGACCCTGTTCCATCAATGGTTCTCGAAGTGATTGGCCCACAAAATCTCACCTCGCTTCATCGACCACGCATCCGCTGGAGATCATGTGCTTCTGCTGCTGTTTAACAAGCAGGGAAGGTATGGAAGGATTTGCGGGGGTCCCAGCAGAGAGACACACGGATAAACCTGGCCGACAATCTCTCCGCCAGCCCCGACTACTAAGTACACGGGGCCATCCCGCAGTCGTCTGCCAAGTTTCAACCACCTCTGACTTCCTAGATACGCACCATCCACGGACAGCCACGCAAACCATCGGAAAGCCCGAGACTTCCGGAACTAGTAGACAATCCTGCTTCTTGTTGAGCGAAAGAGAGCAGAGTACCTATCTTCGACTACCGGGTGTCCTTCGCCCTCTTTGCTCCCCGCGAAGCTGGGCAACCAACCGCCCGAGGAAGATCCGTAATCTGGGTCAGCGCCGGGCAGCGGGACGAAGCCCACCCAGGCAGCAAGCAGCCTTCACTGATGATCAATGAAGTTCCTGCCCTACGAGCCTAGATGACGGGACTGTCGGGTGCCAAGGCAGATGAAACCACTACCGGGAGGCGGGGAAGTTGGGCGCTGCAATTTCCAGGTCGATTCTCGCCTGATGAGAGTCTTCTTTCTGACAGCAAATGCTGAGCCTCATTCGTACCTACGCGAGACCACATTATTGTTTCGAAACCTGTTTTTCGGAATGCCAAATTTGGAAAGATGAGGGACGGGAGCGTGGGCTTGTTGAGGCGGTGTGCGATCGACCTTTACGGGCCTCCGCAGCCCAGTTGACGTTGACGTGACGGGCCAACGCGTGGGGGGCTGAGACGTGTGTCAAAACCTAGCCTCTGGGCCGATGCCGAGCTCCACGCTGCCTTATTACCTATTACAACCCGTCTCGGGCGCCTGACAGCGGCTCGTTCACCAACTGGGCCAGTTTCGCACCCGGTCCCCCAGGGCAGAGATGCAGGAGGTGCCTTATGGTCTCCGTCAGCCCGTCAGCCCGTCATCCCTCCGCAGCACGCCCGAGCTGCTCCATTCGCAACGCCAGACCGCAGAGCACCGCGACGGGCTTGGCGGGTCCCAGTGCAACCCCGCAAACGGAATACATACAGTAGTGTTCTCGGTTCCGGGAAACTGGGCCATGGTTTGCGGTACTGTAACGCTGGCCCCTACCTTCTTACCTACTGCAGGACATGCTAGCTCGCTCTGCCGCATCCTCATCCCAGCCATGGAGGGGTGGAGGAGGGAAGGCAGTGCGCGGACGACACGCTACCTCGCAGCGACATAATCGGGCCGTTCTCCACGCTGGACGAATTGCCCAACGGCAGGAACTGGGACAAACAGCAGGACGGATCGCTGCGTCCCGTTGGTGTGCCGCCCGGGCACGAGGGGGCGGGAAGAGACGCCATCATTCGCGGCTGTGGGCACTGGGCAATGGGGCATGTGGTTTTGAGGTGACCTGTCCGTGGGCGCCTGCAGCTGTTCGTCCTGCACGCTGCATTCCCGTACAGAACAGGTATGCCGGATGAGCCGGGCTGCTGCGGTCTTCCAAGGCAAACCGCAGGAGAGGATCGACACCACCTCTCTCCCAACGTCAGATCTGTTCCTTCAGCTCGATAGATGCGAGTTGCCTCGTTCCTCCGTTGGGGATGATGCACATCCTACCACGCACGTCGCGGGCCGGGTTCCCCATTCCGGGTCCTCAGCTGACGCCGTCGGTGTCGGCGAGGATCCAATCTGCTCGCCAACGTCTGCGAGTTTCAAGCTCCAGTCGACATCCCGTCCAGCCGGAGGATGTCTCACCCGCCGTCTAGTTGGTGAGCTTCCGACTTCCTTGCGGCTGCGGTGGTTAATGTCTGGCAAGTCGCTCCCCGCCCAACGGCACGGCATACCAGGTACCTATCTACCTTGGTTCAGTTATCGACAGAGAGACTCGGTCGAAGCCCTCGGTCCCGGCCGCCACCTCATCCCCGAAGCCAATCGTCGGCCGGTTAAACTCGGCACTGTCACCTGTGACTCGGTCGTCGCGCCCTATAACCTAAGCGGGCTCCAGCGATAGCGTTGCTTCTTCTGCCCGAGGTCACTCTCCCCGCCCGACAGCGGCTGCTCAGCGTGGACGCTATGTTTCATTCAAACCGAGCGGCGTTATATTCGGACGACAGTTATCCGGCGCAGCATTGGTGAAGAGTCGAGTTGGCAAGCTTCGTGCATCGCCTCCCAGGTGTCGTGCTCCGTCCCCCCTATCAACGACCTCGCTAATCATGCAGGAAAGAGGCACGTACAGCTCGACCCCGGCATTCGGCAACAGCAAGCGAACAACACCAACCAGAATGTAGGCGACAAGGCTGCCTGGGACCAATCCTCCCGCGAAAGGGACGATGGACATTGGGTCGAGAATGTTGAGCATCTGCGTTGGGCTGTTTCTTCACAGAACCGCTCTCTCTGACCGGTCTGCGACCCCGGGCAGAAGCCCTTCCAGAAACGATCCAGCATGCAGTTGTGCGACACGAGAGCATCGGCACCCCGGCCAGAAATGGTGGCTTCGGACGATGTCTGCGATTGCCTGATACAGCCCGCTACGTATTAACTCGGCCGGGGTATCGCATAGGCGTCCACGACCTGTCGTTTCCAATCTCGCTTCCAACTCGTGGGCTTGCATCAAAGAACATCCAGTACGAAGTATCGTCGGGTTCGCTCCTAGGCCGCAGGCGGCCACTTTTTCAAGTCAAGCCGCAGCGTTGGTCAGCGTGTTGTGGCCCCAAACGGTCGTCAGACTTCCCGTCGCCGATTATTGTCGGCAACTTAGCCGTTATACCGGTGAATAGGTAGTACACAAAAACCACTTTGGACGCCCGGGGTCTCAAGTTGACAACAGGTTGCATGAGTTTCCCAATTTTTGCCCTTCCCTAGCCAGTGTCGCCGAGCCAGGAAGCCCATCGACGTTCCGGGGGGTGGACGTCTAGTCTCGGAGTCGCTTGGCGCATGGCGCCCGGTACCACAGAGAGCCTCTGTCCGGTTCGTCACAGGAGGCTACTGCGAAAGACCAATCCAAGTGAACAGTGGGATTCGCACAACGACAAACCCCAGCGGCTGAAATCATGGGAGCCGGAGCCCGCCGGTATCTGAGCCACCAGCGTCGGAGAATGGAATCTTTTGGTCAAGGTCGCAGCAGGGATAAGAAGCGGAAGCTTAAACAGAAGATGCTATGGTGAGCCTCACAAGGCGAACCTCACACCGCTCCAGTCTTTGGGGATGTGGGCAGGACCGCTCCTCGGCGACCGGAAAGTAAGGAAGTACATGTATGGAAGCTGTGAGGCAAAGATGTTCCGGAGCAAAAGGAGCCAACACGGGAAGGTGTCTCAGGCGCCGAACAGCCGGAAGAGGAAGCAGTGGTCACACAATGAGGAGAGCAGATGGAAAACACACGAAACTGTCAACTTCGGAAGCAAAAAGATTCATCCCCTTGCGCAAAGCAACAACCTACACACGAAAAAGTCGTCAACCAGACACTTCCACAACGGTCCATCAGTGGTGTGGATAACTTGAACCTGGAAGGTCTGCCCCGCTTCCAGCCCGGGCTCCATAGCGGGCCAGCCCCGCCAAGCTTGGTGGTCCCGCCACTGCTGTGTCACATCCGTCTCCAGCCCCGCCACTGGCATCCTTTCGAAGTCGCTCATTCCATTCTTTTGATTTCCGAGTAGTAACATCGAGGGACGCCACAACCAGACACTCCCCGCATACATACGGACGTGACCGGGTGCCTCATCAAAGCGGCCGACCGAGCGAGATCAAAAGATCGGCGGTAGACAGCAGATCGACAGACAGACACGACAACACTTAAAGACATGGCTGGTGGGAAGAAAGGCGCGGCTGAGGGCAACAGCAAGAAAGCCGCCGGTCAGGCCCGCAAGTCCGAGGCCGCCGCGGCGAAGGCAGCGGCTGCTGACGCCGAAAGAGCCGCCGCCGAGGCATCTAAATGGGACAAGGGAGCCAAGAGCAACGCAAAGAAGTGAGTCGCGCCTTGCCTGTACTTAGTCAACGTTTGCCGGGTTCTTTCTCTCGATGAGGGCTTGTCTCGGACCGGGTTGGCTGCGGTCTGCCACCGGGCCGTCTCACCAGGGCAGTGATCCGACAGGGTGGCCAGGGGGTCTTTGCTACTTGGTGTCGTTTCGACCCGGCGCATTCGGGCTGCTGCATGTCTTCCATGACACTGCATCGCAGATCATAGGGCCCGCGCCGACCCCAGGCCTATGCGTGCGCTGGCATGGACCCTACGTGCCTAGCCGCTACCTACCTAGCCGTTCCACACCAACCTGTCCAAGTTCTGGTCCGCCCGGCGGGGTGCTGTCTGGGGGCGACGGATGCTGACCTCTCTTGCATCACGCGACAGGGAAGTCGAAGAAGCCAAGAAAGCGGAGCAAGCCCGGAAGAAGGCCGAGAAAGAAGCCCTGCTCGCCGAGGAAGAAAAGAACACTCCAGGCCGGGCGGCGCCCAAGAACTCCAAGACAGCGGCCAAGAAGACCAGGGGACTGGACCTGTCGCAACTTGACGACGACAAGGGCAGCGGAGGAGGCTTGCCGGCACTCAGTGCATCGGGGATTGACAATGCCCTGGACGCCTTGTCCCTGACCTCCAAGTCGGACACCAAGATCGACAAGCACCCCGAGAGACGGTTCAAGGCAGCGTACGCCCAGTTCGAGGAGCGGCGGCTCACCGAGATGGAGTCGGACGGCAGCGGGGCTGGTCTCCGGCTCAACCAGAAGAAGGAGAAGATCAAGAAGGAGTTTGAGCGCAGCCCCGAGAACCCGTTCAATCAGCTTACGGCTCGCTACGACGCCTCCAAGGACGAGCTGGCGGAGCTTCGCCAGAAGGAGAAGGGAAAGATCGAGGCTCGGCTCACGTCCAAGCCCTGAAGGCAGGGTACTTTTTTGTGCGGTTGCAAAGAATCCGGGGAAAAGGGGAGGGGAACCACCAAGCTGGCCGAGCTGGGGTTCTCATGCGCGCGGCCCGGAAGAGAAGGGACGGGATTAGCGAAGGCGGTCACGGCCGAGGGTGGTGGTCCAATGGTGGCCTCCCGCTACGGGGGCATAGCATGGCTCGGTATCGGAGTGGTGAAAGCCCACCGGTCTTGGGCGAAGTGCATGGACGGGCGTCAGCCGACAGCCTTATTGTGCCGTGTATAGGTGCAGGCTTGAGCCTCAAGGGCAGGTGGTAGCGCGGAGGATCCGAGAGCTTATACGGATAGGTAGCTGCAAACGAAGCCGGTGAGATGCGTGGCCCCAGCAGGGGGGGCATGTTTGCACTGTGACGGAAGCTGGTCAGAAAGCCGGAGCAACGGCTTGGCATCGCGTGCGCAGCCTTGCGCGCCCAGATCTGTTCTGCTGCTTGCACGCCTTGCAGACGCACGCGACATGCTTGAACAAAGCTGGAAGCATTGGCAGCGTTCCGCTTTCCAACGTGCATAAGGAATACAGCAGTACCTTACCCTTGTTGCTTTGTGTGTGGCTGGAGCTGGCCGAACTGATGGCATGCTCTTGACCCTAACCCTCTTCTTGGTAGTCCACGAGCTCTCTGGATTGCTGTGGCCTCTTGGCGCCAGTTGCATGGATGTTGACATCACGGTTTCGCAACTCCATCATGATGCGCTTGAACCACGTACGCGCCATCGTAGATCAAAAAATGCCTGTCGAGTTTTCCAGTTGGTATATCACTCATTTATAAACATCTCGCTCCACATAAACGAAACAAAAATCTCCGCATCCAACCAAATCTTCTGCAAGCAACAGCCTGACAATCAATCATTCAACTCCCAGACCATCATTGACATGTTTCTTCTGCCAAATAAAAGAGAAATGCGCACTATGCCAGCAGTCAAACGCCAACATCTACTAGCCGAGTTGTAAGTGCCTTTCCGACGCGGTTCAGCCCGCTATCTTTCAATCACTAACCTGACCTTCTCACACTCCCCAGCGCCGGCCTCAAACAAGCCTGCCCCAATGGCATCTATGTCAGCCTCACACCAGGCGACCCAACCCTCTGGTCGGGCATCATGTTTGTGCGAAAAGGTCCGTCCCCGTCATTTTCTTTTGTCCTACTTCAATCAAAGAAAACAGAAAAGCTAACCAGTCACCCCCCCACGCAGGCCCCTACGCCTCGGCCATCCTGCGCTTCCACATCTCCTTCCCGGACACCTACCCGGCCCTGCCGCCGCTCGTCACCTTCTCCACCGACATGTTTCACCCGCTCATCTCGCCCCTGACCACCTACATGTACTCGACCGACGTGCAGGACGGCGCCACGGCCAGCGCGAGCGACGCCGAGAGGCTGCCGCCGGGCGGCTTCAGCCTGCGGCACGGGTTCGCGAGCTGGTTTGGCCGCGGGAGCAGGGCGCGGGAGAAGAGGAGTGGTGCGGCGGCGGCGGTGGCGACGACGATGAACCGAGGCGGTGGTAGTGGTGGTAGCGGTGGGGAGGCGTCGACGACGACGCCGACGAGGGCTGTGGCTACCGCGACGGGCACCACGCGCGGCTCGGCGGCGTCGTCGCCTTCTTGTGCTTCGGCGCCGGGCTATGCGCGGACGGGTCCCGGAGAGGTGTCGACGTTCGAGGTGCTGCGCTATGTCCGGAGCGCCTTCGACGACGAGAAGGTGCTGGACTCGGTGCCGCTCGAGGCGGCGGGGAATCCGGGCGCGTGGCACGCCTGGCGGACGCACCGCAGGCAGACCGCGGGCAAGTTGTTCTCGGGAAGAGGCGAGGATGTCGCTGAGGTGGAGGATGGGAAGACTCGGCCCGAGGCTGACGCCGCTGCTGGTGTCGGTGCTACGACGAGACGCCCCGAGCAATGGAACTGGGAGGGCGTGTGGGAGGAACGTGTGAAGAGGGGGGTTGCGGCGAGCCAGTCGGAGGGGGTGTTGTATGGGAGTTCTGGCTCGGCTGATGAAGTGGTATGCTGTTGGTTCCCTACTTTACCAGACGCGGGTGCTGACGATAGAATCGCAGATCAACTTCCTAAGCATGGAAGACGCGGAAGTCGAAGCCGTCAAGTCCAGGCTTCTCCAGACGCTTGGAGCAGCCGCATAGTTCGCGGGATCACATCAACCTCTGAGAGGCTCTTTCCCCAATTTCTTGGACACGTGCCTGGTAAGGTGCCCGATGTTACTGAGCGCAAGAGTGCTGCCTTTGCTGGGCAAGGGATGTCACGACCGGCGGCGCGCCCAGTGAATCACACCGTCATTTAGGTTTTGTGCCACCCACCCAAGGGGGCATGGCGAGCAATAGATACCCTGTCGAATACGGACTACTTCACCTTCGCACAGGCTCCTTCGGACAGTCTTTTCTCAGTAGTCCAGAATGTTTTGTTTCGGCCCTGCTTACCACCTTACCAACAATAATACACGCAATTTCAGGAAAAGCTTCAGGATGTCCCTTTTGATACCTGGGTACACAACTCTCACTACGAGCGCTAGGCCCAGGAGACAAGCTTCAATGGCAATGGCGGGCCATGGGGAGTGCCGGGCGGTGCGAGGTTGTACGCAGTCTGACAGCGGCGACGTGCCGAGACCGTTGCATGTCACAAAACGCCTGGCCCTAAGAGGAGGCGACCGGATTACCCAGAATGCTCGTGGCTGCAGCCCTGTGAGCGATCAGTCGGAGGCTGCCATGGACACACCCCCGGGACCACCCGACGGCTGCCGACCCCTGACACTCCCGAAGAGGAGGGGAGGTCGGAACGGGTGGGCCTTGTGCCACTCTGTTGGCTGCGCCCGGGACGGGACCGCAGACGGTTGGCGTCCTACCCCTATCGAGCCAGACGTGTGAGGTGCACTTTGCTGACGCTGACCAGGGAGAGCAGTTACACTGCTGGCTGATTCTGCCGCTCTCGAGCACCCCCGACAGGAATCATCATGCACGAGCTCACCTGAGTCGAACAGCCGTATCTCGCATGGTTCGCGACCATTCATCCAGTCCACCAATCCAGTTTGGCCAGCGCACAGGCAAGTCCAGGCTGGGGGTAACTATCATGATGGCATACACGGGAGGGCGAGCCCAGCAATGCCGGCTACTCCAGAGGACGACCGGGGCAAACACTCGCCCGTTCAGAAGAACACCCAGAGCACCTTTTGCCTGTCGCCATCGTACGAGTCATGAAGTGGCCCAAGAACCTTGCATGCATCAGGTGCTGACAGACGCCAGTCCTCCCGGCACATCCACCTCGTCCCTTCCGGAACAGTGCGTGCTCGCTCCCCGGATTGTCGTGACACCCGAGTACAGGGTTGTTGATGAGGGCGCTGCCACCGTCTGGGCAGCTGTAGAGCTCTCTACCCAAGTGTGCCTGGTCGACTCTCATGGGCGGTATCACGGCGCGACCATAGGCGATCAGTCTTCTCCAGGTGAGTCGACATTAAAGTTTACCATAGCTTCACGCCAGTGTCTAACAACGACTCCGAGATGTACTGCAATATGAATACCTTTATGACGTCTCGGTTGAGGTATTGGCTACCAGCAAGAGCACTATTGTAGAGGTCTTAGACGACGAGGCATGCGCCCAGTAGGTTCAACCCTACGGACTGCCCTGCCGGATATCCCTAACTGACATCGAGTGAATTCTGAAAAGGATCCTACATCCGGGGGCTCGAGTCCTCCTTGTTGCCCACATCCGCCTTGAGCCAGTCCCTCGTCGTGAGGCGCATCGCCATGTCCGTCAGAATTCAGACGAACTAATCGAGGACCTGGAACACCAACTCGGCGGCACGGCAACGGAATATGTCCAGATTCGCCTTACGTACCGGCACTCTGGGTTCCCGCAAACCCACCTGCAGACACCAGATGTGGCAGCAGGGGGCCTGTCCAGTTTTGACACCATCCTCCAGACCACAGCCGTCGCAACGATCAAACGGCGCAACCCTGCCTCGCCATGGTCACCGCCTCTCGCCATCCAGCGCCCAAACCCTCTCTTCCAAGTCATGGCCTCCCACTGGGGACCGGATAACGCGCATGCCGTGATGCAGCGCGTCATCCGCTCCCGAACCGTCCCACCCGAGACGGACCCGGCGCCTCCTCCTCCTCCTCCTCCTCCCCCTCCTCCTCCTCCTTCAGTCCCCGACATCCCGCCGTCATCCCCAGCCGCCCCCAGCCAAGAAGAAAAGGACAACGACTCGGTCCTGCTCCCAAGCGGGCCTGAGCGCGACGGGCATTCCCCGCCGACAGGACAGCAAAACCCTCCAGCACCGCCGTCCCCGCCCGCCCGCCCCGCGCCGGCCATCCCCCGACGCCAAGCCAGCCTGGGCTGCGTGCCCGCTGGCCAACGCCGCCGCCACTCGGAGGAGCAGCAGCAGCAGAGCGATGATTATGACGATGAGGACGCGGCCATGGCGGGCACGATGACGGTCCGGCGAAAGAGCTACCGCAGGATCGAGAGGGCGGCCTCCTTCTTTCGGCAGCTATCTTCGTCGTCGTCGTCGTCCCAGGGCGGGAGCGGGAGCGGGATGCCGGCGTCTTCTTTGTCGATGTTGTTTTTGTCGCCGCCGCATTCGACGACTGTGGAGAACAGCAGAGACGGTCTGGTGGCTGACGCCGAGAGTTGTGCTTCCCTGGCGGCGGCGGCGGCGGCGCGGGCCGAGACAGAGAGGCAGCTGGGGTCCAGGGGGAAATGGTCGGTTGGGGCTGGGGCAGCGCCTGCTGCTCTCGCTCCGGTTGTGGTGGATGTGAGGGTGGACGGCGATGGCCGGGCCAGGGAACTGGATATAGTCGGCGTGGCTGCGGCGAGTAGCGGGGGCAGTGCGAGGGTCAAGAAGGGGAAGGGGAAGGATAGAGGGTGGTGGGCTGGTTGGTGGCAGTAGATAAAGGTACCTTGTTAACAGAAATAGCAAGGTAGTGTCGGCAGCCCTTGAACAGTGTTTGTTCATGACGGAAAAAAATACCGCAGCTCGCATGGTTATGTTACTCTCTCCCTCCTTGCTCATCCACTTAGCCTTCCTTCCCGCTTCAGACCATCCTATTTCACTCACCCCCCACGGTATTCCCATCGTCATCAAACTCAGCCCAGCGAAAGAAGTCGCAGCCCTCCTTGCCCGCCACGTTGCCCGTATAGCACATCCAGAAATACCGCCCCCAGTTCTCCCTCTTCTTGGTCACGACCCGCAGCACGGCGGGCACGCCGCACGGGCAGCGCGGGGTATTGCGCGGGTGGAAGCCTTGGCGGTAGTGGCGGTACGTGATGTTGATGCGCCGGTTGCCGGCCACGGGGTGCGGGTCGATGGCCTGGGTCGGGCTTACGCTGTGCTTCCACTCCTCCTGCATGTCGGCGTGCATGACGAGGAGGGAGTTGTGGGGCAGGTGGATGGCGATCTGGCCTGCTAGGTCCTGGTTGTTGCTGTTGCTGTTGCTGTTGCTGTTGCTGTTGCTGTTACTGTTGCTGTTGCTGTTGCTGTTGCTGTTGCTGTTGCTGTTGCTGTTGCTGTTGCTGTTGCTGTTGCTGTTGCTGTTGCTGTTGCTGTTGCTGTTGCTGGTGGTGGTGGTGGTGGTGGAATCGCCGTCCTGGGGGATGATGCGCCGGACTCGGAACTCCCGGGTTACGCCGAGCGAGAGGGAGCCGATTACGGGTCGCGGGCCAAGGTAGGTTAGTTGGTCGCTGTGCTGGGGTGGATGGTTAGCTCTGAAGGCAGTAGAGAGGGGGGTTAGTGCCTCGGGGGAGATGCTATACCCAACCAACACTCTCCTGGGGCCCGTTGTAGCAGTTCACAAAAGCTGCATTGGGGGTCCATGGCGCGGGAGATTGATATCGTAGCTTCTTTCCGCCGTGGTGGGTGCGAATGCGCGCCTGTATCTCCTTGTTGACGGCCTCCTGAACGCGAGCCTTGACCCGCTCCAGCTGCGGCGTCAGAGTCCTGACGTCCTACGTCCTTTTAGTATTGGAGAAGGCATGTATGAGGTAGGTATACAAAGGCTCACCGTCATTCTGGAGCCATTGTACACATACTCGTGCTTCTGCTCCTGCAGCTCCTTGTAGGTGCTGACATAGAAGCCCGATGTGTGGGGGCTCGAGACCACGTTGTCAAACAGCTTGAAGGTTATCTTCTCAAACGACTTGGATTCCTCGAGTAGCTCTTGCAAGAGCGAGTTTGCCTCGTCAGCGGGCAAGAAGTTGTGGATGATAGTGCAGGGGGTGTGCTCGCTGATGTCGACTGGGTCGTACAGGTGGAGAGTTGTGCCCTTCCGGGAAAGCAACTTGACCCGTTTAGATGGAGTAGAGGAGCCGCAAGCACCCGAGCTGATGGCAAAGGTCCGCAGCGAGGACTGGGCGGGCATAGCCACTCCTGTCCCGGATTTCCGAGGCACGTCTGGTGCCTTTAGGGCCTGAGAGGTGGCCTCAACATTGCCATCATGAGCAAGCATAACGTCGAGAAGCATCTCCTGGTCGATTCCGGGGTGAAGAGACGACAGAATGGCCAATTTTACATCAGTCGAATCCTCCTGCGCGGTCGCCGAAGTTTCAGGACTCAATTTCCGTTTTTTTCTGGTCACGAAGGCATCCATCGTATCGGCGCTTCCTTTTGGCGAGGCCGTAGACACCGGGCCTTGTGTAGCGTTTCACCATTTGAGGACATTTCGGTGTTGACCCTGTCCGCTGCTGCCAACCCGCCGTTTGACGCGCCTCGTTGAGTGACAGAAGGGCGTAATTCGGTGGGGCAAACCCGAACTTGTAGGGGTGCGGTACGAGATGCGTGGTCACATGACATGGCTGCAAGATCGTTAGGGGTACTGAGTACACTGCCCAGGGCTTCACCGAGAGGATGACAGTCACCGGCTGGAAGAAATATGGATTATTCAAGACAGCTCATCAATTTTTGCACGTCGTGTGATATCACACGCAAATATTGCCATATCGATGGTTATAAATAAAGAAGGTTGCCCTGTCAAGTCTGGTAAAGGAATGTATCCGGCACTTTTCGATGATGCCCTTGAAACTCCGACTAATGTGGGGCCAAGCCCATCCCCGCCCTGACACAAGAGCCTCGGCCTCGGCCCCCGCCATCACTGGATTCCCAACCAGAGTTTCCAGATTCCTAAAATCAACGTTATGTACCTTACACCATCCACACCCGCTAGCATCGCTCAACCCTTTTCTAGTCGCGCGCGCACTGCGCCATAGTCCCACCACGGCGACCCGGCCATGGCGTCCATGCTAGAATTCCGCACGCCAGGCTTCAATCCCTATGCCGTCAAGTACTCGCCCTACTATGACTCGCGACTCGCCGTGGCCGCCTCGGCCAACTACGGCATCGTCGGCAATGGACGTCTCTTTGTGCTCGGCCTGGGCCCGGCCGGTATCCAGCCCGAAAAGACCTTTGACACCAACGATGCCCTCTACGACCTCGCCTGGTCCGAGATTAACGAGAACCAGCTGGTGGTCGCATGCGGCGATGGCTCCCTCAAGCTGTTCGACCTGGCCGCCGGCGATTTCCCCGTCATGAACTTTGCCGAGCACAAGCGCGAGGCCTTTTCCGTCTGCTGGAACCCAATTGCCAAAGACAGCTTCATCTCGAGCTCGTGGGACGGCACCATCAAGATCGTAAGCCCCCTCCCTCGCCACCCCCAAGCAACTTCGCACACCCCATAACTAACACGCGATATCCTTCCTCCCACACACAAGTGGTCCCCTTCGCGCCCCACCTCCCTCAAGACCCTCCCCGTCGGCAACTGCACCTACTCGGCCTGCTTCTCCCCAACCAACCCGGCCATCATCTCGTGCGTCTCGTCCGACTCGCACATCCGCCTGTTCGACCTGCGCACGCCCGTCAGCGCAAAGTACCACCTCACCACCGTCATCCCCGCCCACGCCCCACCGGCCCTGCCCCTGCTCTCGACGGGCCAGGCCTTCCCGGCCGCCGCCGCCGCGCCCGCCGAGATCCTGACGCACGACTGGAACAAGTACCGCGACACGGTGCTCGCCACGGGCGGCGTCGACCGCGTCGTGCGCACCTTTGACGTGCGCAACCCGGCCGGCGGGCCCACGGGCCTGCTACTCGGCCACGAGTACGCCGTGCGCCGCCTCGCCTGGAGCCCGCACGCCAGCGACGTGCTCGCGAGCGCCAGCTACGACATGACGGTGCGCGTCTGGTCCGACGGCTCCGCCGTATCACCACCGCATCAACACCAACAACCACCATTACCACCACAAGCACAAGCACAGGGGGGGAGTACCGTGGTACCGGTCGGGACACAGCTCGGCGTCATGAACCGCCACTCCGAGTTCGCCACGGGCGTCGACTGGTGCCTGTTCGGCACGGGCGGCTGGCTGGCGTCGGCCGGCTGGGATCAGCGGGTGCTGGTCTGGGACGCCCATTCCCTGCTGAGAGGGTAAATGCGTTTCTAACTGTATCTACATACCCATCCAGGATTTTGGTGGGGACTGTTGGGGCACTGGCCAGAAGTTGAAGGAGTCATGTCACGCTGTAAGCAGTGTCCGTGTGTGTGTCTGTCAGGAGATGGATAAAAAGATGATGATACCCCGCTTGGAGAACTGAATGAGGAGGAAAACAGGAGAGAATTGGAGAAGGGGATCTGGCGCAACGCGAATGGGCTTTGGAATCGTCAGGTCGGGCAGGGATACGGGAGGGCTTGGGGTGCGAGAATGGGGCTAGGAATCATGTTGACCAAGAGCCCCTGGGCTTCAGTTTGGGCTGACCTCGAGGAGGAAAAGCTGGAGTTCTGGCAAGACCTGGGCAATCCTTGTACAAGTACGATTTTCTTTTGACCTGAAGATTAAGGAGTGTAGAGTAAGGAAGGTTAGGTTACCATGCACATACATAAACCTCCACGAAGATGCCCTACCTTGAACTCAAATCTACTCAAGTCCGAAGCATCGAGATTCAGCGGAAAGACAGTCCCTTCATTATTTTCTGATCGTACACAGTGAATCATAACTCCAACCAAAACAAAACACGTCTATATGTACATGACAAAGCCAGAGTGAGATGAGATGGGTAGCTTGCCCCCTGCCAAAATGGTCCGGCCCAGTGCAGCAGAAAATCGACCGTATCCCCCCAGACGCGACATCAAAACAGAAACCGGCAAACGACCCAAAATGCCCCATCTCTAACGTTAGTCCCCGAACCGCCAAACTCCCTAGACAATGATGTACAACCCTTTGTTCCTTTTTCGCCTTGGTCGTCTTGGATCCCGATTTTTCCGTTTCCACCCCGGCACAGGCATCCAGTGGTACCCTTTTGTTTCCAGCCACACGGCTGCATTTCCGCCTCTTGCTCCTTGCGTGACGCGACGAGGAGCTGGGTATAAAACAAAAGGCCAAGAACGTGTTATCATACAGGTACAGCCCCCGAAGCCGCAAAAGCGCTCCTCGAGCGACGAGAACCGAGCGAGGTCCTAATCACTCCTCGGGGAGCGGTTAGAAAGAGGGAGGAGGCGCCCGAGGCCGGCGGGGACGATCGTTGCCCATCCGCTCCATGGCAGAAAAAGCGTCGCCACCACGGCCGCCGCGACGAGGGAAGCCACCTCCGCCCCCGCGGCCGCCGTCACGGCCACCATAACCACCGTCACGGCCACCGTAGCCACCCCCGCGGCCCTCATGGCGAGAGATGCCAGTGTCAGATACCCGCAGCCCCCGGATTCCCCGCCCGACGTTTTGAGCGAGCCTTGCCGAGACCGAGGGCGGCTCGTCCATGCCCCAGCCGTACTTGGCCAGGTTGTTGGCCTCGTTGACGATGTCCTGGCGGTCGACATTCCTGATGGCGTTTCCGAGGAGGGAAGAGTACGTGTCCCTGAGGATATCAAAGGGCGCCTTCTCCGCGGCCTCGCGAAGCTGCCTGAACGGCTCCGGAATCGAGTCGCCCTTGGTCACGTCGAGAGAGGCGCATTCGAAATCGGTGCACCGCTGGATAGGCAGGCCCGGAAGCAGGTCCCTCGCGCCCGGGACCTCGACATCGGAAGCCAGCAGGTACGCCACGCCCTGCTTTCCGGCTCGCCCGGTTCGCCCGATGCGGTGGATGTACAGGTCCCGATCCTGTGGAAGGTGGACCTGAATGACGTGGGTCACGTTGGGGAAATCCATGCCTCTGGCGGAAACATCGGAGGAGAACAGGATTGCCGACTGCGCATCCCGGAAGTCCTCTGCGCTCCGGGTTCGCGAGTTCTGGGTCAGCTTGGAATGGATGTCGTAAACTTTGGGCATCGAGCGGTCGTCATATTTGATGCGACGGAACAGGTACGAGTAGGCCATGACGGAGGCTGTGGTGGGAAGGAAGACGATGGCCTTGAAGGGGAGCTGTGACGGGTCTGCCTGAGCTGCGGCCACGTCACGGCGAATCAACTCCAGCACGGTGGGCGCAAGATTTTCGAAGCCGCGGCACGGGACGATGAACTGCGGTACCCTCTCGTGGGTCGGGACTTCGTCTGACCTGACCGTCTGGACAAACTCAAAGTTGGTCGGGTTGATGAACTGGCGGGCAATGCCAACCACGTTCTTGGGCAGGGTGGCCGAGTACAGGAGGGTTTGACGGGGCACCGTTTCGCGATCCGGCAGGTAGCGGACGATGCTCTCCAGTTCCATCTTGAAGCCCACGTCCAGCATTCGATCGGCTTCATCCAGCACCAAAGCAGCAAGACGAGGGGCGTCGATTCCGCTAGATTCATCCGTGAGGAGGTCGTGCAGACGGCCGGGGGTGGCGACCAGAAGGTGGCAGCCTTCAATGCGCGTCTTGCGCAGCATCAAGTTCTTCTGCGTCCCGCCAACGGCAGTTTGAACAATGACGCCGGTTCCTTGACAGAGCCTCTTTGCTTCGGCGCCAATCTGCTCGGCCAGCTCGCGGGTAGGCGAAAGGATGATGGCGCGGATGTCGTCGGAGCGGGCCCGGCCGCCGCCACGAGGCCTCTCGAGCTCGGGCTGGCCAGCGATGATCCTCTGAACTATGGGGACAAGGAACGCCAGGGTCTTGCCTGTGCCAGTCTTTGCTTGGGCGACACTGCGGAGGCGAGGGTCAGTCTGGATGGGCAACGATCCTAACAGAGGCACAGGTGCAACTTACACGTCTTTCCCAGCAAGAGCAGCGTTGATCGTCATGGACTGGACCTCGGTCATGTTTTCGTATCCCATGCCCCTGACGATGGAATGGACGAGCTGGTTGTTCACGCCGAGCCGGGGCAGGTCTGCAAAGCGAGTGATGAGGCCCGAGGAGTTGGCCGAAGGCGCGGTAGCGGCAGACTCGCTCGAGTAGAAGCGAAGAAGAGAAGCGGAAGAACGGCTAACTGCTGCAGTAGCCGTCCAGGCAGGGCGGGAGAGGCCAAGGGCAGCCGAAGAAGCCCTGTATGCGGCCTGTGCCGGGCGTGCGGCGACAGCAACGCGGGCCGTAGCTGCCTGCCGTAAGAGGGCGGTCCTCATCATGGTCGCGCACTTGAGATGAGATCCTCAAGTATATTGATGGTTCCTCGATAGTCCTGAATGGGAGTGCCGGAATCCAGAACAGAGGCCGTCGTCGTGGGTGGGCGACGAAGTGAATGTCAAGAGCCTTGGTGGTCGTGGTCGGGACGGGAGCAGAGCCAGAAAAAAATTCACGGCAATCGCGCTAGGGGCCAATGTTCGGATCGTGTCTTATCTTATCGAATATCTGCTTACCTCAGTGTTTATGTGGGCCCGTGGAGCAAAATACTGGGTCAGCACTCAGCACCGTTGGTGACTTTTGTTGTGGTTCTCGGAGCACCGATTCGAATCATCAACAGCATCGTCTTCTCATCTCAGCTTTTTCCATAAGACTCGAGAGGGCACGAACCCAAAGTTAGGTTGTCGAGATACTCGGGTCAGGTATGGAGGCACGGGCTTTCAGCACCTGAGTTGGTCCAATCAGTTTTCCCAGGACCTTCTGTCTTCCTCGACCAATCTTCTATCAAGGCTATAGTTGAGGTAAGTATGCTAGCACCATAGCTGCGAGTACCCGACATATCGAAACCATAACCCCTACACCCTCTGCGAGGACAAGATCATTCCCAATGCCAGTCCGGTCATACACACCACGAACCAGCGGAGCATGGAGCGCAAGGCCTGCACAACAACTCGAAACAGCAAAGCCGGGAGAAACAGCAGGGCCCTGCCGAGTCGGCTCTTAGCGAAACCACGAAGCAGCCTGAGGAAATGGCGAAGCAACTCGGGCGTGAGTGATGGGTCGTCTGCCTCCGTCTGAGGGACGAGCTCGAGAGCCAGCCTGCCGAAGGCGGCGATAACAGGCCAGAGCGACACCCAAAAGTCGTACAGGCCGATCAGGAGCAGCAAGACGCCTACGTAGGCCGCATCCCGGTGGTGGTCTTGGCTGCTGTCCGTGTCCCCGGCTGCTTTGCGTTGTTGACTGTGGGCTTCGCGGGGCCCCGGCGCTGTCGCATCATCGCGTTCGCCTTCCCGCTCGACGACGGGAGGCTGACCATGGGAAGGGTGCTTGCAGCGGTCGAGGTGCTGAACGCCGTCGACGTGCGATGGCCGTGCGAAATCCCGGTTCTGGCTGTCATTTCCAAAGCTCCTCTGGACTGCCCGGAAGCCTGCGGCGCGGGCTTTGTTCCGTGTGAGTACCTATTCGACTGAGACTCTCACGGCTCGCTGGGTCACGAACCTTGGCTCTTAATGTCCGCCGTCGCGGACAAGGCGAAATGGCGCAAGACGGAGAAAGCCAGCGATAAGATGGAACTTGCGAGAAAGACGTGCTCGCCGGCAGACTGGACTGCGTCGGACACGGCTGACGGCGCTGCCCGCCTCTGGTTTGCCATTAGACACAATACCCCCTCTCTTGCTCGTCGATCTCGAGGCGATTGCCCAGGTGGAGTTGAGCCAGTCTTCGTTGGGTGATGACTAGTGTGGGTTCGCTGGGATCGCGAGATGAGGAGAGAGGACGAGGGAGAGGGACGTAAGGTATGGCGGAAGGAACTCATCAGTCATGGCTGCCAGCCAGATCCGATTTCTACCTTCCTTCCATGTCAGGCGACAAGGGGGTGCTCCAGGAAGATGTACCGAGCAGTGTATCCCATATTCTGCAGGATAGGACATAAGGTAGAGTTTGGTGCCTGTGCAGGCATTGGAGAAGTGTCTAACGTTTCTGGTGGCATCCGCTCGATATCCAAGATAGTATCAAAAGATTGCGGCTCATTACTGGTATCACATTCTCTATACACAGCCGCAAAAACAAACAACACCTCCCCTTTCATACAGAGTCCGAGATATCCAGGTCATGCCGTATATCTGTACTGTTTAGCCTGCCGGCCTGAGCTGCCGCCCGACCCTGCATGTGCGCCATCCTTCTACCACCACACCCTCAACTATTCCCCGCACCCTTCTCAGCAGCAAGCTTGGCCTCCATCTTTTTCCTCGCCTCGAGAATCATCTGGTCCCTCCTCTTCTGCAACAGCGACTCCCTCTCCTCGCGGCTCGAGCTCCACGCTTTCCCAGCCCCCTTGCCAACCCCCTCGCTGCCGCCGCCGCTGCCCTCCTCGTCATTTTCGGGTGTACGAAGCTTCTCCTGCAGGCGATACCTTGTGATCAGATCCGGATGCGCCGGTCCCGCCGCGGGCTTGGACTGCGGCGTCGCAGCGCTGTTCTCGCTCGTGCTGCCGGCCGGCGGGGGCGGCGGCTGGAAGGTGATAGGGGGCTGTACAATACATCCATCCCATCCATCCCTACTCGTCAGCCAACCGGAGCAAAACAACCAAAACAAAACCAACTCAAAAGGATAAAAAAAGCAAAGCAAATACGTACCGTCTCCAACCGCCCCGCCAAAATCCTCTCCGCCGTCGCGGCCACGTTCCCGCCCGTCCGCTGGAGATCCCAAAGCGCCGTCCGCCGGTCCACCTGCGGGAACATCTGCCGTATCCTCTCGACCGCCGCCTCGCGCTGGCGCACCAGCGCCGCCGGGTCTCCCGCCGCTCTCTCAGACCTCGATGACGACGAAGACGACGACGAGCCGGCCGGTGGCGAGAAGAAGAGGTAGCGTATGATGAGCCCCGACAGGACGAGTATCACGGCGAGCGACGGGAGGTTGATTTGTTGTTGGTCGTCGGCCATGATGGGGGCTGGGCTGGGTTGACTGACTGACTGACTGACTGACAGGTAAGGAAATGCTAGTAGTATTCGGCTTGTCAGCTGCGTCTTTGTGTGTTTTGGGTCGACCTCTCTCTCGGTCTCTCTGTCTGTCTGACCTTTTCGGCTGCGCGCGGGTGTGCCGCGTGACCAACGGACTTGTAACAGGAATTCGGCGATGGTAGAGTTCGAGGAGTGGAAACGACAGGAGGTGTTCAGACGGTATTGTCGAGCAAAATCGGCGCCACCAGGTGTTTGCGCGATGCTGTGTTTGTTGGATTTTGAAAGGTTGCCGCAAATGGATTGGAGATTCCGGAGTATCCGTGGCGTGAGCAAGCAGCAGCAGACGACACTGTACGGTTTCGATTGCTGGCGACTGTGCAGTAGAGAAAAGGGTTTCCTGAATGCTGAGTAAAATCAGGGAGACGCGAGAGTATTTAAAGTGCTCAATGGCGTCCACGTTATCTGAGGCCGGAAAGAGTACAGTCGATGATACGGAGAGGAATCAGCCCCAGGTGTGGCACGGCTCTGACGACGTTCATACACGGGTGGGGCCCTCCTAGGATACAATCGATGCCAAGACACCGCCCCAACGGTGTGCGGGTCTAAGCGGTTGCCACGTTTCACAGTACACCCGTCATACTGCCGTAGAACCAAAGGTCATCAAAGACACAGCTGCTCCTGAGAGCTGAACCAAATCATCCCAGCGAAAGGTGCTCAGTTCATACTTGGGGCCAATCCCTCCGCCATATCTCCCTTCCACAAGATGGGAGGGACCCACTATCGTTCCCTCGAGTACCGTAAGTTACAACACACATAAAACCCATATCTTCAGCATTCTGTGGTTCTCTTCCGCGAGTGCAAATCCAGAGGTTTGCATCCGTCCAACAACCACGCAGCCAGATCACCGATATCCTCAAGCCCCTAGGCTCTGGAGCTGGACCGTGGGGTTCGTATCAAGATCCGCATAGTGCAGCATCAGTTCCCGCTACCAAGGCCCGAGTCAGCAAATCAAGTGACGAACGTTCAAGGTTCTAACATACCCTCTCCTTGCGCCAATTGACAGTGTCCCAGACCACATAGTAGCCGCGCTCGTGCGTTGGCCCCAGAGACTGGGGAACCATGACGTCGTCCTTGGTCAGCCACATCTGCATCTTCTTGTGCCACCTCCAGTTGCGGTTGTTGAGCTCAACGGCAGCCATCTGCTGCTTAATGTCCCGCGGGCAGCTGTAGAAGATCCACATCAGAGTTTCCTCGTTGAAGCTCGAGATCTTGGCCTCGATCGGCTGCACGTTTTTGACTTGATAGCAGTCGGGAATTCGGAATTTTGGGACCGGCGACCGTGGCGGCACATCGTCGAAGAGCGAATAGACCTTGGTTGACAACAGGCTTGAAAGAGAGTCAGCAAACAAAAACGCATAGGACGTCTCCTGTCGCAACGTGACCACATACTCTGTTGAGCGCATATCCACGCCCAGCGTTGCCGGGTCGATACCGCAAGTCAACGCGTTGTAGTCGGGAAAGTTGTTCATCAGAGTCCGGAGCCCCTTCAACCCCCATTTGTCGATGGGCGCCATGCCCGCTAGCGGATCTTGCACCTCTCTGGTTGTCGCCTTCTCTTCCTCTTTGCCCTTGCCCGATGGGGCGTCGTTGCCGATTGCGCCGAGGGGGTTCCTCCCGCCTGCCGCGTCGGCCGAGTCCTCGCCGTAACCAGCCGGTTTCTGGCGCGCCTCGTCCTCGCCAACCGGACTCCGAGCTTCCTGAGGCCGCGCTATCGCTGTCGGTGAGCGAGCGTCGGGGGCGCGTGACGTCGCGGATAGGGCGCTCAGCAAGCCGTTACCCGCCCGGGTCGCGTGCATGGCGGACCCAGGGGCCGAGCCCTGAGCGCCAAAGCCCAGGCTCGACATCAAACTTGCCCCCCTGTCCTGCCCGCCCAGGTCACCGTTCGCGCTGCGGTTTAGCGGCGGGAAGTTCTCGTCGGACACACCCGCCTGCCCTTGGGATGCTTGCGAGGCGCTCCCTTGGTTGCCGAACCTAAAAGTTCCCTGAGCCGATGATAGGCGCGAGACAAAGAGGTCGTCTTGTTGGTTCGTTTGTGATGATAGAGGAGTCCCCGGCCCCCGGTGCAACACCCCGCCAATGGCGCGAGGGCCTTGCGCTGACCACATTGAAGACTGGCTGGTGGAATTGAGCTGGGACGTATTCGAGAGGGACGGAAATTCGCTGCAAAGGGGAGGAGTCAGCATTTTCTGCCTTGTGGACGGCCAGCAAGAATTGTATCCAGGTGTGATGGGACGATCGACTGAAAGCGCATATCCCTGGTGCCCCTTCAGGATAGACGCGTAAGGAAGCCCCTCTACCGGTCTCGGGGGCTCTTCAGCAACGCTCATCTCCTTAGACTTGATGGAGAGCTTGGGCTTGCTTTGCTGAGATGGTGCCATTCTGGAGCTCAGAGTTCCCGACGAAAGAGCCAGCGAGACGGGAGAAAGGGCAATGGAGATGTCCAAAGCTGAAGGAGCAGCGGAAAGGCAATGTCTCTCCTTGCACAAGCAACAGCACATAAAGATGTGGTGCTCCAGCAAAATCGAAAAGAAAGAAGGGAAAAGCCGCTAGAGTTGATGACGATGTTTCGCAGGTGTGCGGGTGTGCGTGTGTGTGCGGAAGTCTCCAAGAAAGCGGACCAGCCAGCGGGTCCAAGATGAAGTCGACTGTGCCTAGCACCAAACAGAAGCTCACAAGCAGAACTTTGACTTACGATAAGTCCAGCGGGGTTGCCGGCTGCGACCCGGACAAGCTCTGGGCAAAGCTGACATTCCCTCCTCCTATTTGTCTCGCAGCGCCAGGGGGAACACTTGTGCTGCCACCCATGGGCATGCCGCCGAATCCCCATCCTGCCGCGTTGCCTACCGGACCTACCAGCCCGGATTAGCCATTGCGTCCAAAGCTTCCCCCGTGATCCAGAGCGAGCCACGGTGTTGGGCGTGAATTCTCACCTATCTTTCCGTTCGGTAACCTGTTCGACACGGCGCGGCCAGATTGTTGTTGAGGTTGTTGTTGGCCGCCAAACCCACCCTGCATGCCGCGGAGCGACTGCGGCACTGGCCCTGAGAAACCAAAGACATGTCAGCACATGTCGGTCATGGAATCAGTGGCCGTGATGGGGATTGTATGGGAGTTGGCGATAGGGATGCGACCCAATGAATCTCGGCATGGTTTTGACCGAAGAAGCCTAGTCGGCCGAGCAGCGCTCAGCATGAGGGATGCGAGAAGCACCCCATTCCCCGCTCAAGACCCTATAGTCATGTATTAACTGGGGGAGGATTGCCCGGCGTCGGGAGTCCTTCTCTGGAACCACGCCAGCCAGCAGATCCAGGACGTCGACCCTGGTCTTTCAACATCCCAAACTCTTCTATCCAGGAACCAACTCATTGTTGATTCGGGACGATGTCTGCACGATCCATCGGAAGAGGCGAGGACAGGCGACGTCGAGAGCGGGACGAGGCAAGCAGCGGGGCATGGGGATAGATTCTTGGTGGAAGGACGTCGGACTGGGACCCTACCTGGTCGATTCATCATTGGAGTTCGGATTGAGAATTGTTCGCTCGATCGATCGTTCGCTCGTTTGTTGGGGCACAGAGTCCGGCCGCGGTGTTCTGGAGTTGGGCGCAACGGCCTCTTTCGCGTTCTCGAGCTGACAGGATGAGGCTGTAGCGGGACCAGCTGTGCAAGGGACTTGTGCAAGCAAGGGAATGGAGTTGTCGTGAACGGCAAACGCTGAAACCAAGGCTGGCACTTACCGCTTAGCGTTAGCGCCTGGACGGTTAGCTGCACCTCCACAAACAGCGCGTTGGGCTGCACGAGGCCCGTGCGCTTTACGATGCCGGTTGATAACCTTAACAGGGGTTCTCACCCAGCGGTTGAACATTTTCCATGCACTGCATTCCAGAGCAGGCTCTGTGGTATCCAGCACCCGGCATCATTGATGTCTCTTTACTCTCTGAAAGCTTCGCTCAGCCGGGCCTCTCGCTAGTTTACATGATGATAGCATCGTCAAGACTTTGCTGAAAATCGAAGTCATCCAGATGCCGCCCGATGATGACCAGCTTACCTGCCCGCGACCGATTGATATTTGGCTGCTGGGCAGGGCTGTCGAACGTGTCAAAAATCTCCCTGACCCCCTGGATGATCTTCTCACGTCCGTCGCTATTGAGAAAGCGGCCTTTTAGCCGGTGGATATCATAGGCTGGCCCATCTGTTGGTTTGTGGCCCGGGAGGGTGTTTTCCCACAGCACCGACCTCAGCCAGGCATCTAATGCCGACTGCTGCTTCTCACTCAGCTCGGGGAGGAAGATTGATATAGTCGATATCGTCTAACAAAGGGTCAGCTGTATTCCAAGGCTCGTGTCCTCCTGCGTTGGGACCCACCTTGTCGAGATGGCTGTGGCCGAGACCTGGGTGGTCCAGCTCCTCTACTCTGTCATACGCATGAAGGTCCAGCAAAAAGCCCTCCAGCTGCGGCACCATACTCCGTGACGTGACAAAGATCTTGGCCAGCCCATTGATGGACTCGATCCTCGCGCTCACAGCCTGCAGCTCCTGCTCGCTGACCAGATCCGACTTGTTGATGACGACGACATCGGCATGAGAGATCTGCACATGAGCGGTGGTCATGACGGGTCCGCGGGGGTCGTCGCTCTCTTCGTGGCCTTGTACTTTTCCGGCGGCGTCGTCCAGGCTTCGCAGGATGTTCTTAGCGTCGACGAGGGTCACGATGCCGTCGAGGTAAATGGTGCTGCCGAGTCCGTCGTCCATCCAGAACATGGGCGCAATATTCCCCGGGTCTGCGAGTCCCGTCGTCTCGAGGAGAATGTAGTCGAATTTGCCCTTCTTCTCCATCAGTGACTCGATGGCAGCCACGCCGGTGTCTCTAGGACTCGCGTCAACACCGACAATATAAGAAGCCCCCTGGTGTTCGTATCGGGGGGTGACAACTCACTTGACGGAGCAGCAGATGCATCCATTGCCCACTTCCATCCACTCTTCGACTGACTCGCCGTCTTTGTTGATGGTCAAGGACTTTTCGATATCTAGAGCTGGCTGCTGTGTCAACGGACCAGCGCCCAAGGCCACCTAGCCAAGTTGGCTCACTTACAGTCGCCAAACTCTGGAGAGACCATCTAGTTAGATAGAGACGATTGAAATCAAAACACAAAGACGCCAGTCTCACCGTTCATAATGACAGCTATTTTCTTGCCGTGTTCGGCAGTGAGGATGTAGTTCAGGAGCGTAGTCTTGCCGGCCCCCAAATACCCTGCACACGTCAAGTTAGAACAGAATCTCCGCCATCAACCAACAGCACAAACCCACAGACCTGTGACTATGGTTATGGGGACTTTGACAGGCTTCTCCTCTGGTTCCTGTTCAGTCCCCGTGCCGACCAGTTCCGGGGGTGCCTCGTCGTCCAAGTCCATGCTGGCTCGAGATGTGTAGCTTCACTTTTTGAACCACTTGAATCAAGAAAACGAGATCCAGTATCTCACTCGCGATGAATATGACTCTCAATTCTGAAACGTCGATGTTTGGTTCTTGATCGAATGGCATTCACATGCACATATTGAGGTTGAATTGGCGGGGCATGGACTTTTAAGTGGCTCCCACTAGGCGCACAGGCCTGTGCGCTTACGTAATAGTAAATTGATTATGTAGTTAGGCACAGAAAATGCATCAAACGCGGCATCAACCCCGCGCCTCCCCTGAACCCCTGAATGCCTGAATGCCACCTCTATTTCCACTACTCTAGCCAACTACAGTACATCTGAATACCGCAAAGGGCATGCCCTCGAAGTTCTTGTATGGCCAACCGCATGGCACTTCGTACACTTGCTTGGAGCCAGGGCCCGGGGCTGGGCCTGGGTCTGGGCCTCAACCACTTCAAATTGGCTCGGCTCCCGCTGAGTGCTTGATGTTGGGAGAACACTTCGGGCCCGAATTGGCTCGATACGCTGGCGAGGCTCAAGAAGGTGAAGTGGAGACCCATCACGTATCAAGCGCCAGTGCGAGTGAAAGTCTTCGAGAAGAAGAGACTCGCCTTGACGTACAGTTAGTACGTGTACGCATGGAAGCCCATAGACGCGTGTGAAGGTACCTGTGCAAGTAGGCGACGGAGGGGGGTCTTTCCACTGTAACTGCCTTTGACCCTCGACCTTCCGTAGCGCTTCGTGCAACACCCAGCCTTGTATAGCCCTATATAGAGCCTTGTCAAGCTCAAGAGGCGTACGAATCTGCTGCTTTGCTTGGTTGGACCGTAACTCGGAGAGCTGGTTGTTCAACGCAAGCCGAATTGCCTTCCACACTTCGAAGAGGTCGAAAGTCGACCTCCGGAGGTACGACTTGAGAAGTGCGTGAATCCCTTCAACACAGGAAGTAGCTGTATTCCCAAAATGAGCTTGCTGGTCGACCCAGGCAGCAACAAGCTTCTCCTTGTATGGCAGAAGCCCCGTCTTCTTGATATAGCCGACCTGCTCGAGGTTTGTCAAGGCATACCTCTTCTCAAACCCCTCGAGGCGCTCCTTGTACACCTCTTCAGTCGGCGAGCCAAGAATTAAGAACCAAAAAGCGTAGAACTCTCCCCATTCCTCGGCTGTCTGGAAAACAGGCTGGCACCGTGCAAGGACTGCCTTGTTTGCATGCCAAACGCAAAGAGATGTCGTCGACGGAAAGAGAGTTGAAGCTGCGTTCATAACTGCCAAGCACCGGTCTGTCAAAATGACTGATGGGAAGACTCCGCCACACTGCTGGTACAATGTCTTCAACCGCTCAAGGGCCCACGTGTAGTCTTCTTCTGTTTCGCCGCTCAAAAACGCAAAGGCGATACAAAAGGAGCGCCCAGTCGCGTCAACGCCGATCATATCAAGGAGTGGCATGCCGTATTTGTTCGTCTTATACGTACAATCGAGGAGGAGGACTTCAGGGTACGCTCGAAGGTAGACAAGGGAGTCAGGGTGTGCGAAGAGAACTGTTGTCACATGCCCCTCAGGCCCGTACTGTACACGGCTCCAGAAGCCTTATTGCTCAAGCTGATTCGCAAGTGCGTGAATTGGGCTTACGCCTTGACGAGAGTCGCGGCGGGCTTCGGCGATGCGGTTGTAGATATCTTGACGCGTTGCTAAGGAGCCGCTTTGCCGTACAACTGTCTGAATCTCCTTCGGTGCGAGGCCAGCGTCTGAGAGTGCTGCCAGTTGTGATGTACCACCAGAGAGCTGTCGGTGGACGGGGTGCGCAGACGGGTGTAGGCTTGGCTCATGGTTATGGACAGCAAAGCGTACTTCAGGGCGGTGTTTTAAAGTCCAGCCTTCGCTGGACTCCTTGGCGAGGACCGAAAAGGGGCAATTCGTCATACGAGTAGTCGTTCTTCTCTTTCCCTCGCGGGAGTCATCTAGAGAAGGTAGTCGACGGCTACGATCGCATGCGTAGTAAACTCTCAGGAAGCCATTTGTCTCGCGTGCTGACCTCTGGGTTATAAAGGCATAGCCTCGAGGCTTCGCATACGAGTTAATTGACTCAAATAAGGCGCGGCGTGACTCGAAAAAGCCCTCAGGAGGGAGGCAGTCGTCTGGGAAGGCAGCCATGGCCGTTGCGATGCAGTGGTGGTGGCATTCAGGGACGCGTTCAGGGGTTCAGGGGAGGCGCGGGGTTGATGCCGCGTTTGATGCATTTTCTGTGCTTACATAATTGATTTACAATTACGTAAGCGCACAGGCCTGTGCGTCTAGTGGGCGCCTGCATCTAACGTTAGTGGGAGCCGGCGACCAGTCAAGCAGCTAAGGTCCCTTAGACCAGGGTTGTGCGACCGCAACCCTTGAGAATCCCAAGCTTTCCCTGGAAGCGCCTGGCGATCTCAGATTCTCAACCATCACTTCTCAACCCGCCTTTGCATGCGCGTCGCGGTTCAGGGCAGCAAACAATTCGATCTTCCCATCACTACAATAGCGCCCACAGTTCCTCGCCAAGTTAACCGCCAGATACTCTGAGAGAACGAGACGCCGAAGCGCGGGTAGGCGTCGACTGTCACCGAGCTACGAAGGAAGTCAGGTACCATCCCGGCCGCGTCTTGGAAAACAAGTTGAACCGCCGTTCGCTGCCACCGGGCCTCGAGTCGCCATGTCGCTGCCGCCGACCTCACCTCGGCTGCCCAGCCCTCCCCCGCCGGCCGAGATACAGATCGGGCCCAAGTCGCCGCTGATGGGTCCAAATGCAACCCGCCAGGCTGCCCAGATCGAGCAAACGGCCATTGACACGAATGCCAAACGTCGCATTCACCCAGGCACCAAGTCAGCCGACATGGCTGCCGGCCCTCCTCTCGTTCCCTTGCACGAGGTCAGCCGTTCTCTTTTCATCAGAAACCAAAGTCCAGCCTGAGCTGACGTTGGGCGCACATGTAGCTCGACTCGGCATTTCAGCTCCAAGAGCATCTGGCCGCCTTGCACTACTACCACACAGCGAGCCACACGATCCCCATGAATCGCGACACAGCGAAGCTGCTGGCCACCCCGCCCCCCGGCATCGACAGGACGCTGTGGCTGTACGAGCTCTGCCGCTTCTTGATTGCCCAGTGCAACAGCCTCATCGTTGGCTTCCTCTTTGACACGCCCCCATGCAGCGCCGCCACCTGCCCCGAGATGCGCGCCGGCGAGTGGCAGTTTCTGTGCGCCGTGCACGACACCCCCAAGAGCTGCTGCGCCATCGACTACTGCTGCCACACCCTCGACTGGGCCGCCAACGTCGTCACCAACCCCAAGATCTTCCCCAGCCGCTTTGTCGTCGATGCCCACGACAAAAACATGGCTCAAAAGAACCTCGTCAACGTGTTCCGCCGTCTGCACCGCATCTTCGCCCACGCCTGGTTCCAACACCGCGGCGTGTTCTGGTCTCTCGAGAGCCAGAGTGGCGTTTACGTCTTCTTCAAGACGGTCTGCGACGTCTACGACCTCCTGCCAGCCGAGAACTACAAGCTGCCGCCCGAAGCAGAAGGCCTCGACAGCAGCTCCGGCGCGGGTGATTTAGGTAGCAGGGGAACCGACAGGAGACAGCAACCGCAACAGCAGCAGCAGCAGCAGCACCCAGGTCCCATTTCGATCGCGAAGCCGCCCAGCCAACGCGAAGCTGAAGACGGCGACCACTCGGCCATGAGCAGGACCAACACGAAAAGGCACATTAAGAGCAGCCCTTCGACAGGAATCGCAATTATGCCCGTGCCCGAGGCCGACGAGGACGACAGCGCCGACCTGTCTAGCAAGCTTCGCGATATGCGCATCTCAGCTCCGTTGACAGCGGCGAGGGAAGACGCGCCGGAGCTCACCGGCATCCCCATGGCGGTGGACCACAGGCCAATGGCGGCCGGCGAACAGCCTCTACGGCCGTCCAGCGTGATCCCGCCGTCGGAAGCCACCACCGGCGAGAGCCAGCCAACACCCGCCCCAGAACCCGAGCCAGCGGACCCGGAATCTGGGGCACCAGCACCCGAGCACCCCTCTGCCCCCGAGCCGGAACCCCAGCCTGAGCCTCCAGTTCCAACGACAGTAGATCCCTCGCCAGCCGAGACCACCAAGCTGCAGCCTGAAGAGGAACCGATTCCAGCCGCTGAGGAGCCCGCGCCCGAGACGACCGACTCGGAAATGGCCGGGCCCGAAACCAAGGACGTCCTCCCAACCGCGACATCGACTGCTGAGTCGACGAGCGGGGCGCAAGACCCTGTCATCGCGGCGGCCGCACCCGCTGGAGAGGAGACGGAGACGGGCACCAAGTCGGCGGACACGGCAGAGAAGGAGGAGGAGGAGGAGGAGGAAGACTCGACGCAAAACCCTGTCGTGGAGACGGCAGGGCCGAAATCGGGTTCGGAATCAGAGACTGCGGCGGGGCCGGACAGCGGGCCGGAAGAAGCTGGACTGAACGCTGCGATGCTGGGGACAGGGGAAGGGGTAGCCGGGTCGTCGGTTGAAACAAAGGCTGGGCCGGATCAGGAGAAGGATGCGCCCGAGGAGGAGGGAAAAACGAAGGAAAAGAAGGAGGGCGAGGCACAATAGAGAGTGGGGGAGAAGAATATAGCGGGTTCTGTTGACGAGAGCGCTGGTCGAGGTAGTGCTTTAGGGTATCTGTAGTACTGTTGTTCGTGTTGCTAATACCCAGCCATGTTGTGTACAGCCAGTTCGCTTCAGATTCTGTCATACTGTATAAAAAATATCAGATTCTGGGTTGAGAATTTCATGTTGTATGAGTGCGTGATTCAAATCCTGGTAGCCACTCTTGCCGGCTGCTTTGTAGGCGTAAAACATCATGGAAGAAGTTTTTCTGCAAAGTGAAGTGTGGTGTTGTCTTCAGCGGGAATAGGGGCATGGTGTAAGATGATCCCGATGGGTCATTAAATGTTTCTACACAAAAATATCTATATACATTAACACGCTGCATGATCAATACATTGATTGTCGAATGCCCTCCTAGCCCAAAACCGTCTCTGTCCCGGGTATCTCTCGATCTTAGAACCCCCACTACCGCACGCTCCGACACACATGTCTCTCTTTTTCTCCTCCAGATGCCTTCCTTCCTTCCTAATCATCCTACAAGAGATGAGTTTCTCGCACAATACTCCCGCATCAAATCATGCTTCATCCCATCCCCAAAGACAGCCGTTGCCCCTTTCCATTTCATCTCAATACATGTACATTCTTTTTCCCCTGTATCTGCCTGCCTGACCTTCTTCCTTTCTCCCGACTTGTGTGTCATCGTAACGTG